>JAJTUV010000126.1:600000-932500 GCA_021653895.1 Mastomys natalensis | reverse complement strand
CCTCTCCCCTCTCTCTCCCTCTCCCCCTCTATCCCCCTCCCCCTCCATCTCCCTCCCCCTCCTCTCCCCTCTCTCTCCCCCTCCCCTCCCCCCTCCCCCTCCCCCTTCCTCTTCCTCTCTGTCTCCCTCTCCCTCTCCTTTCCCATCTTCTCTCCTCTCCTCTTCTCTTTGAGACATAGTTTCTTACTGGCCTGGAACTTTCCAAGTTCTAAGCTGGCTGGGGAGTGGGCTCAGAGACCCACACCACCCTGCCTGGATCTTTCCATGGGTTCTAGGGATGAGACTCAGGTCTTTGTGCTTTCCAGGCAAACACTTTACCTTTATCAGCTGAGCTATCTCTCCGGTCTCTAATTTGGGAGTATTTTTAAAAGGCAAAATCATGAATTAAATTTATTTTTTTCATTTTCTGCATTAAAATTTCTTATAGCTAATTCATTTTGCCCAGTGGTTTTGCTCTTCTACTGTGTCAAACAACACACACACATACACTATACACATACACTGCTATCATTTGTGTGTTCATTCAGGAGCTTTCCCTCAAAATTCGAGCAGCGATCAATAACATTTCACTAGATGGAAACTAATTAATCATTTACCGTTTCAGTCATAGTGAAAATAGGTTTCAGTTTTCTATACTTTCTTAAGGAAATGAGAAATTCTCAACACTAATTGAACTTATTATTCTCTTAAAAACATTATTCTCTTTAAAAACTTATATTATGGGATTTTAGTCCTGTGATTTACAAATCTTTCCTCATCTATAATTTGATTCCTAATGAGGTTGCGGGTTCCACAGAGAATGTTATAAGTACTTTTCCAATGTGAGTTAGGAATGTTAATTTAGGTTTAAGGTGATGCATTTTTTGATGCATTTTAATTTGTGTGTTGACGTCTGCATGGTTGGAGTTGAATGGTACACTGACAAGATAGCATAGAGTTAAAAAGAAAACTAAACAGTTTGTTTTGGAACCGTTGCAAACTTAACACAAAGACAGAGAATAGACATATGCCTATTTTTCACATAGTATTCCTTGTGAAAAATCCCAAATTATCTTGCTGCATTTGGGAGAACTAAGGAGCCAACATTTGCCTATTTAGGAAATGGTAGGCTTTATTCCAATCCCCAGCTTTTCTGCTAATGTCCACTTCCTATTCCCTGATCTTCACATGACCTAAGATATCCTACATTGTACTTTAAAAAGTTTTAATTGAAATAATATTTCAGAATTAGGAACAAATTTCTACCTTTCCTGAATATATCAAATCAAATTTTGTATATATCAAATCAAAGCAATAACCTCAAATGCATGACAGAGTGATTGGGCAGGACCTTTCAGCTATTGCCTATTGGCAAATGTTAAGCCTGATTTTCTCATCTCAACCCACCAAGTAAGAGAGAATGAAGAAAAAATTGTACAATTGACTAACCCTGTCCTAAATCCTATCCCACGTCTCCCATCTCTGCTGACCCTGTAAATGTTCTAGCTTCTTAAATTCTTTTGGACCGCCCGTGCCTAAGTCTATAGACTTCAAGGACGTTCTTGCTGGAGCATTAGTAGGCTGCTTCTAAAGGGACAGTAAACATGCTGATTGTTGTGTTTGGAGACTTTGACTGGAGAAAGAAGTTTGGTAATAGCTTTTGGAAACTTCTAGAAAAAAACCTGGAAATTTTTCAAATCACTGCAGCCACAACTACCTTATGGAGGATGGAGCGGTTATTCTTCCCTCATAAAATCCAATTCCTGTTGTCCTGGAAAAGCTGCCTGCTGCTAGCTGTGCTTTGAAAGACTTCATTGTCAGGAGTTGATCCATTGGCAAAGTTCCACATGGAGGTGTCTGTGGAAGAAGCCACCCTTGTAATAAAAGAAACATTCAATATCAAAACACTGTGATCTGTGATATCATAAGAGACTACCCAGTTTTTCTTTTTTTTAAACAATTAGTTACTTCACCTTTGAGCCAGGTTTGCTGAGAAAACTTCAGATTTAAATGTAAATATTTAAAGGCATGCACTGTTAAGTTGTGACAAGAAAAAATTAACATGGCATTTGAATACACATTTCTCTCTTAGAATTAAATCTATATTCACCAGGAGCACAGTGGAAGGCCTCTGTCAATCCATGGTCAGATCTGTAGCCCTAGGCTCTGCATCTGCAGATTCAATGACTTCCCTTTGGACATGCTCTAAAGGCAAACAAACAAATAAATGAACAAAATTTCCCAAGTACTTCTATTCTGCACAAGGGCAGACATTTTTCCTGTCATTATTCCCTATCAATGGCATCCACCAGCAATTTATACATCATTTACATTGTATTGGGTGTTATCCAGAGATGGAACAAAATAGATAGGAGAATGTTAATAGGTCATATGCAAAACTACAGAATTTTATAAAGGGAAAGCCATTTTCTATTAACTACCAAGGGTGGTTAACAAGTTTTTAATGTTTATTTAAGTGACAGAAATCATATATAGTTATTCTTCATAACTGTTTTGAAATGCATGTATAGAATGGGTTGGCTATGTGCAGTTAATTAATAGAAGCATAGCCTCAATGTGCTTATCATTCATTCCTGGGAAGGGCACCTTTAATTCTCTGTAGCCCTTCAATACAGTAGTTCTGCATTGATGTCATTACCTTTCTATATGAGTGTGTACTGAAACAAAGCTGAGAGATTTTATAAGAGTGTGAAGTGCTGAAACTGTGCTTGTGTGAGAATTTTAAACTTCAGTCTTAGGCATTTGGGGAGAGATAATAAGATGTAGCCTTGCCTGAGTGAACCCATGCTAAGATATACAGATATTATTTAAAAGCTTTCTCTTTTGCATCCATACCATCTACTGACTTTGGCAGCCGTATTCCAGCACCAGCTCTGTAACTGGCCTAATGTTTATGGGAAACCCTGGCTCAGCATTGTATCCAGTTCAGATTTCCTGACATCTGGACGTTTATTATCCAGCTACCTGCTTGAGTCTTTGACATTGATCCTCATGTTCCTGACCTTAGTAACAACCATTTCCTCCTGTTTAAAATCTATGCCACTCTCTATATTCTATCTTGAGAAGCCAGCTCCCCCTTCCACCCTGCATCAATTTAACTGTGCTGTACTCTGCATGCCCCACCCTGTAGAATTCCCTGTCAGTGGCATGTATTGTCTTTATTAACTGACACAAAAGAAAAAAAATCAACGGGGTCTATGATCTTTCCCTTTCAGTTCCTTAACATCTGCGTTGTTCAATTATTAGATTCACACCGTGAGTCCAGAATCCAGAAGCTGCTGAAAGGAATAAAGACAAATTCTGCTTCCTTCATTCTTGTAGCTCAGAATCATGGGAACAAACAGATGCTCATGCATAGATTATCTCCTAAGAATGTAATGAGGCTCAGGAGTTTCCTTGGGTAAAGCGTAGTTGGATTCTGTAAATGAAATTGTAAATTCTAGCTGGCCTGTATAAAAGACACACAATCCACACATTTTATTTACAAGTCATAAGCCTAGATTCAGCAGATTTTGGAGCTTCTAACTTGCATCTCAGACATATGTCCCTTGTTACTTGCTGTTTCTCCTGATCCATCTCCTCTCATGGTGGCTTCCTCCTCCTTTGGTCTCCTCTCTTCTCCCTGTCCTCTCTCCATCCATGATCCCCAGCCAGGTAACTGAAAATCCACCTACCTCTATCTATTGCCCAGTCATAGGCTTTAGCCTCCTGTTGACCAATTGACTTGGGGAACAAGGTTATGTAGCATCACTTTGAATCTCCTCATTGGGTGTGCATGGGGGCAACCAGATCTTGAGAGTCAGCATTTAGCATTTGAATACTTAGAAGCACCAGACCAACCCCAACAGGCTTCAGTCTTAAAAGTAAAAATTAACCAGGGCTTGGGCTCTTGGCACACAGGCCCTATGAAAAGTATTGCTAGTATTAGGGTCTCTCTTA
The DNA here is from genome assembly GCA_021653895.1 of Mastomys natalensis. Lineage (NCBI taxonomy): Eukaryota > Metazoa > Chordata > Mammalia > Rodentia > Muridae > Mastomys > Mastomys natalensis. Next base: position 928,561 of record JAJTUV010000126.1, on the reverse strand, counting down.
AAGTTATGTTTGGTACATCTAGTATGACGGGGAGGGCACAATACTTATGCAAAAATCAATGTGAGAAGGCTTTTAGGAGGTTTAGATTGAGGGCTTTAGCCAATTATCACATAGTGATATATGCTTTGAATCATGGTTTAATTAATTTGCTTTGTTTCAGGAAGAACTAACTGGACAAAATGAGAGTGATCTTAGAGCGGCTGTTTGACTTCTCAGTAGATTATAAGCTTATGAATTTGATCAAATATCAAGTAAATTCACAAGAGTCTGTTATGAACTCATGGTTCATCATGGCAATAGAATACACTCATGGAAAGCAGTAGTTGGTCCTCCATTCATTGACTGACAAACTTCTGCATAGCAGGGAAGGGCAGTTGGTATTTTAGAATGACAAATGGTTTATTGTTATAAACTTTTGTTGATTTGGATACAATGAGAGAGACAAATGAGATACTGCCTTTGTCCTCAACAAATACCAGATGAGTTAACAGCCTATTTATAAAAGCTAAACTGTACACTTCAAATATGTAGGAGAAAAATATCACTATAGTAGTTAGTGGCCAGTTGTCACTTTGATGGTTTTAAGCTATCTCATTGGAGGATGGAAGACTTTGATATTTAGTCCATTTCCAACTTTGAAATAAAATATTTTCTATTATTAGTTTTAAATTTTTATTGATTCTTTGTGAATTTCACATCATGCACTCCAATCCCAAATCAAACCAAACCAAAAAAAAAAAAACAAAAACAAAAAAAAAAAAACCAAAAAATCCAACACCTAAAACAAACAAAAAACCAAAACAAAACACCTCACTGTGAAAGCTATAGTGGGTCCCAAAGTATACATGTTTGTCTAAGCATCTTTGCTTGCAAATGTTCATTGCAGTGAGACATTGGTCTGGTTTGAGGCCTCTGGTTTTTTTAGCGTACTATAAATACTAGATCCTCTCTGGACCCCTCTCAGATATCCTGTTGTATCTCTGTGTTATGGAAATCCTGTAGTTTGTATCTGCAGGACCAGCTCCTTCATGCGCTACAGTAGATCATAGATAGGGGTTAGATGTTGGGGTGTGCTAACTCAAAGCCCTGGATCTGGACCTGGGATGTAGATAAGTTGGTCAGCCTGCCGGCTCTCCTGCATCCAAACCACCAGGGTGAGCTCTCCAGCACTGCCTTGGGTAGCTTACTCAAGTGTCGCAGCTGGCAAGGGGCTGTTTTAGTTCTCTTGCCTGCTTCAGGTGGTAAGAAGCAGGGGTGGGTTAGGTACAGGGGAAGGTGCATCTGTCCCACACCCATGCTACTGCACTGCAGAGGAGCGGTAAGGACAGCTCTCCCAAGTGTTGCAGCCAGTGAGAGGCAGGGCAAGTTCTGTACAGTCCTTGGACATCATCATGGCACCAGGTAGCAGCCCAGACCAGGGATGTCTGAATGGCTTTTGGTGGTAACATAGACCATGGACATTGACACAGACCCCTGCTGCTGCATGTCCAGATGTGACCTCAGGTGGCAGCATAGGCTACTCACATCAGGCTGTTCCTCTCCATCCTTTCATTATAAAGAGAAGCAGAGAGTTCTGCTTTTCTTTCTCTCCCATCTCTCCACCACATACTTGCACATCTTAGTGACACTAGCAGAGGGCAGGCCTCTTGGTGTCTTCTGTCCACTTGCACCTCATCTAAAATAAATTTTCGTGATTTTTTTTATTCTATTTTTTATCTCTTATGCTTTCTGTGGTGGTTTGAGTATGCTTGGTCTAGGGAGTGAGTGGCACTATCAGGGGTGTGGCTTTGTTGGAGTAGGTGTGGCCTTGTTGGAAGAAGTCTGTTTCTGTGGGTGTAGACTTTGAGACCCTCCTCCTAGCTGCCTAGAAGCCAGTCTTCTCTTATTTGCTTGGCTTCAGAACAAGATGTAGAACTCTTAGCTCTTCCAGGGTCACACCCACCTGGACACTGCCATTCCTCCTGCCATGATAATAATGGATTGATCCCTCTGAAGTTGTAAGTCAGCCCCAATTAAATCATGCCCTTTATAAGAGTTGCTATGGTCATGGTGTCTCTTCATAGCAATGGAAACCCTAACCAAGACACTTTCCTTTGATTTCCTGTCTTTTCCTTTCCTTTCCCTTTTGTTCCCCCTCCCTTGTTTTATTCTCTACTGTGTTGGGTATTAAATTCCAGGCTTCACACTCATCAGGTATGCACCCTATCCCTTAGTGATAACTCTAGCCCTAAGTACAATGATTTTAGAAGGCAGAACCAGAAATTTAGATTTGGGTCTGGGAATCCCAATGTGTCTAGGAGCCTTGTGTCTCTGCAAGGGAATCATCAAGACAAAGAGGATTGGATAGGCTCCTCTCTGATGTCAGCAATCAGCACGACTTAGTATCATTTTAGAAAGATTGTTGATGTCTAGGAGCAAAGAAAAAATTGAGAAAACCCACGGGTATGTCAAAGTGGATAGAAGAAATGTTTGACCTCTGATGTAGATGATGACATTAAATCCATTTCCAATTTATAGTAAATTATCACGATTCTAGAAAAGAATCCCCTTGTGTCCTTTCCTTTCTTTTCCTCCCCTTTTATCCTCATTTCTTACTTATATTTTTTTCCCTGTGCCTCATTGCAGCTTTGTGTGCTGTTTAATCCGAACAGTTTTCTGTTTGTTTGTAAATATTTTTCTTAAATGTAAATTGTGGTTTGGGGGTACCTGTGTTTTATGTCATGCATATGGAATTGCATAATTCATTTCTATTTCTTTTTTTTTTAATTTACCTGGAGTAAAAATATTTTTCAAAGAAGGATTAGCATTTTGAGTGATACAGGATTTTTTGAGGGAGGCTGAGTTGGTGTAAAATGATTCAATGTTTAGAATTGTTCTGGAAACTCAAGTGTCATATACCTAAATTAGGATTTCCAGAAGATTATGAAAGGCAAGTACTAAAATTGCCAATATGAATTAGATTTTTTTCTTCTCTGAGAAAGTAGGATTACTTTATGCCTGTTGTGATTCATCATTATAAGAAGACTTCAAAGCCTAACTAGTGCAACTATTTGAAGATGGAGAATTGCTTCTTAAGACTCTAAAATCAATGTCACATTCAGAAACAGAGCTTTTTATAGCCACCTCCTAATAGTTGCTGAAGACATGGCTGCATAGACACATGGAGAGTCACATACAATTCACTACCCATAAACTGGAGGCCCAGAGGGGACTTCAGATCTTGACTGGCTGCCCTGAGATCATTATGTAAATGGACACTGGGTAATTGTGTAAATTCTAACTGATATTTGGATCTTCTTCTATATTACTGTTTTTTTACCCCAAACATAATTTTTTCCACATAGACTCCTAGTGTTGTGTGAGTACTTTGGGGTCAACTGGTTTCATAGTCTCTGTCTTAGGCAGTGGTCTTTGTTTTCTGTTTGTTTTTTTTGTTCTGAGGAGACACCGTGACAACACACAACTCTTCTAAAGGAAATAATTTAATTGGGACCGGCTTACAGTTCACAGGTAGTCCATTCTCATCAGTTGGGTAACATGGTGGCATGCAGACGAATACAGTGCTAGAGAAGTAGCTGAGAGTTCTACATTCAGATCAGTAGGCAGCAGGAAGAAAAGGAGGGAGAGAGAGAGAGAGAGAGAGAGAGAGAGAGAGAGAGAGAGAGAGAGAGAGAGAGAGACTAGGCCTGGCTTGAACATTAGAACCTTCCAAGCTCACCCTCAGTGCCACACTTCCTTCGACAAGGCCACACCTCCTAATAGCATTACTCCCTAATGACCGAGCATTCAAATATGGGGTTTTTCCTATTCAAAGGACCACAGCCTCTTTTCCTGGGGTGACCCTGTTTCCATTTTATTTTCCTGTCATTTTCAGGCTGGGACAGGGTCCATGTAGTAGATCTATCTACGTTTTCTGTTCAGAAGTGAAAGATTGAGGTTATAACTAAGAAAAGGCAAAATTGCCTTCTTGGACTAAGTTAGCTTATGCTGCCAACTACAATTTTATATATTTATATAGCTACTTCCTTTTCCTTTATCCCCCAAAGCCCTCTACCCTTGTTTCCTCTATCAGATAAAAACAATACCATCTGTTTCATACTCGAGAGTTGATACAAATCATTTCATGTGCAATATCTCATTTAATTTCAAATACTCTTGACATGTCCATGAACATGGCTGAGTAATTAAAATGTTTCAGGATTAACTGTGAAGAGTTCACTCACCTCAGGCTCTACTGACGAGATGACAAACATCTGGCTTCGGGAGTCACCCCTGGAGCAGCGATAACAAGGACAAGCTGCTTTGCCCTCTCCCACCTTGCTCTCATTGGGCTTCTTGTTGCTGCCAAGTCTCCCTTTGTGTGCACAGGGCTCTCCTCTGACCTCTGCCAGGGTTCTCTGTGTTAGAAGCCTCCCCAAAGTTGCACACTTCACATCTTTCTTTCCTTCCTTTCTGGATCATGACCATACACAACACCTGTATTCTCACTTCGAGCCTCATGGCTTATCCCAGTGAACTCTCTCAGGGACTTTTGCATCATAGGTGAGAAACCCCAGAGAAACCCCAGGTGTTGACTGGAAAAAAAAAATCTAAACAGTAACAGGAGAATCCCGGATATAGTGACCCATGCACTTTAAGAATCGAGTTCCTTGGGAAAAGCACATGGTAACGTGATTGCCACACAACCAGCATTCATCGGACAGTGTGGTGACATACTGGGAATCCCTTCATTGAGAGGCAGAGACAGCAAGATCCATGTGGCATGGTGGCCAGCTGGTCTAGCTCTCTTAGATGCCTCCTGAGGAACAGTTCCTGAGGTTGATTTCACACCCACATGCACATGTGTAGATGGGTGCCCAAATACATATAGGTGTCCACATACATGCAAATACTACACATCCCCCAACATACTCTCTCTCTCTTAAAATATATGTGCATGTACATTTAAAAAAAAAAAAAAAGAATCGAGTTCTTAAATCCCAGCCATGAACTGGTAAGAGGCATGGCATTTCTGGAAGGCATAGTGTTGATACAACAGAATAATCAATAAAATTGTTACTTTTGACATTTAGGTTTCAATGTGATGTAGACTAACAGTTTATCTCTTATTTATCATTATGTCTTGAGATTAAGTTGTGAAGTTACACTCTGTTTATACAGTCGCTCATTTGCTACTGACAAAGAAGTCAAATAGGTGCTTCAGACCACAATGTCACTTGTGGATTCTTAAATCTTTCCATTAAAAAAAAAAAAAGAACATTAAACTGCTGACATCAGATTAGAAATATATTTACATACCTTATTAGAGGAAGTAGAGCACAGACTCTATGTAGCTCAAATGAATTAAAGAGAACTTACTGTTTATTAGGTTCAGGTTCTCCCAGTTTATACTTGAGATTGGCTCCATGTGGGCTAACTGGTTCCTGGCAACACAGGGCGCTGGCAAGACATTGGGATAAAATCGTGGCTGCTTTCTGTCCATTTACATCTCTCTACACCATGATTTTTGCTGTAACTGTAAACCACACTCATAGGGTGGCCCGAGGAGCAAACTGTCCTACAAACATGGCCTATGCTGCATCTTTCGACTGTCTACACCCACCCTCTGTCTGTAAGCTGTGGTCTGTATCACTTTCGTCTCCTGCAGTGAGTCACTGCACCTGGAAATCCTTCTTTACGCTATTAGCACATCTGAAGGAGTACACCTGTGGTCTAAGGACAAAATAGGGCATGTTGTACATGGGATATTAATGCACAATTTTTTATATTCAAAATTAAGCAATGAAAATGAGATATCCCTGGCTCATTCGTAGGCAAGGGACTTGACTCTGTCTCTACTTGTCCTTTTACTCTTCCTCAGGTGCTAGCAAAATCACAGGCTTCAATAACTATGCAGTGAATGAGTACATATATGAACAAAGTAAGGCATTTATGTCGTGCCTTACTTTTTTGAATAATTCAGAAGTCTTGCTGCTGGAGTGACATTTTAAAATGCTGTTCATCTTTCTCATGAGGAGCATTGGGCTGAAAACTAGTTTATATTGGTTAAAACTGCATCATTATATGCTGAACACTAAGCACAAACTGTGACAGGCACTGCGGGGCATGTTGCATTTTAGTTGATTTCAAAGTATCTTTCATATATTTCTGCTCTTGTTATTGGAGGGCAGACATCACCCATGCCCGTCAAGGATAGAGAATTTACCTGAATAGGATTACAAGTTGTTTCTCTAATTACAGTTAAGTATACATTTTGCTTTTTATGTCCGTGCAACATTTCATACTTGGCTCTAGTTTTGGCAGAGCTTCTTGGGAGGCATGCTCATGTGCATGTCATGGGCAGACAGTATTGATCGATCCCACCATCCTGTGAAAGCTCTGTTCTATCATGTTTTATTTCGCTCTGGACTCAGCTGGTTGTGGCTGCCCACTCTAGGAGCTTGTCAGCTGGCTGATTGCTGGCTGAGTTAGGTTTCAAGCTCTACCAGCGATGAGCACAGCTCCAGGCCATGTGACTATGGGTGACAGTCATTCCCTCCAGTGGCTTTTGTTTAATCCCCAAGCAAAGCTGTGAGACAGACGTGCTGTACCATAGTGATTAAGGGGTTAAGTACATTCCATGCCCAACTCAGGGCTTCCATCAAGATGTGCTGGTTAGGTGCTCAATGCAATATAATGCCAATAATTGTAATTATTATTAATCTCATCATCTAAGCTAAGGGAAAAAGCATCGTAGTACATTTAGTGTTAATTTCTCAGATGAAGTATTTTCTTTTCCCCACTTGAGCTGCCACTGTAGCATGTGCGTCAGTCGAATGGTCTGTCTCAAAGATAATTCCTTGTGGCAGCGGTTCATTTTTTACAATGTTTACAGGAGAGCAGTGGCAGCCAGACCAGGGCAGATCCCAGGCCCAGGCAATATAAGTAATGTGTATAAAATTATCACAGCGAGCAGCTTTCAAAGAAGGGTACTGACTGTGTAAAAACGTACGAAGACAACTTGCTCTGATGATTTCATTCTTTTGAGATGTCCTCCATGTTTTTTCCCCTGACAATATTTTAAAAGCTGCTGACAAGTGGAAGCTATTGCCAAAAGTCTTTATGTATTTGAGCATGGAGCTGGTCAGGCGGGCTGGGAAATCACAGCTGAGAGTTTGAGAGTCCGCCATCCCTGCCTCGGGTCCTGTTGGCATAGCCACTATTTACACGTAATAAAATCCACCCTTGTTTTCTACTTTTAACCATTATACATGAGTTCTAAAATATAAGCCTATATACATTTAAAAATAAGAAACAGAGTGCTTTCACAGAATGCTTAGCTTCCCATAGAAGTTTGATTTTAGTCATAGAAACCAGAAGTGGGTGTTCTGGGGATGTGTGTTCTACCACTCCTGGGTATTGTGACTCTGCAGCTCATCAATTGTTTCTCGGGTACTGTCGAAATAGATCACAGTGGGGAGGAGGGGAACCTTCGGGGCTCACATCCTCTGGCTTATCCTATAAGAATCTCAACTTCATTTAGTATCTTTGTGGTGAGCATTTGAGTGTTATCAATAGGGCATCCCATCAGATGTCTTATTGAGTAGGGGAGATTAATTACATGCACGGCTACACTTCCCCTCACTGAAGAGTACCACATCCATATTGGATGAGCGTGTCAAATTCTACTCTTCCACGGAATCATATCATTGCTTTAAAGTCACTTAAAAGCAGTCAACTGTTCCCCCCTCCAATACAGCTCCTCTTTTAAAGAAATAGGTAATGAACAAAGTCATGTGGATGAATGGGACATCTAAGCTTCTCTCATGCCTGACACTCATAAGCCCGAGTCACACACAAAGTCACAGGGCAGACCCGAGAGAGAATTGAGGGAAAGGAATGGGGCTGATGGAGCCAAGTACGTCACAAATAGAATAGAAGAAGAGGATGAGCAAATGTAGCAAGGGGCCTGAAAGTGGAGCTGTACAAAACCTCAAGAAGCAGAGGGCCTTGTATTCTCTGGTCCATCTGCAGAAGTGTGTTCATCCTATGTGGCATTAAAAGAATTACTATCTGAGGAGCAGGAAAGTAGATCTATACATTGATAGAGAACTTACATTGGACCACAAACAGTCACTCTCCTTTCCTGAACGTCACTTTTCTTTGTAAAATAGATGTCAATGATCACAGTAGCTTGAGAAAATCCAGACATCTTTGGGTTAAGAACCCAGGAGATTGGAAGCACAGCGAGTCTTTATTTTCAATGATGGATTTTCCTATCTGGGACATACTTTAGAATTTCAATGAAAGCATCTCTCTTGTAACTGTGTTCTCTTTAACGCCCTTGGAAAGAAGTCATTTTCTGGTACCCTGACTTTGGTTTACTTGGCAGTGATTTTTCTCTTTCTAGGTTTGAAGAATGTTTTACTTTTGAGATTCTAAAATGAAAATGCAGGTTAAACATGGAAATGTGACTCTAAATATGGTGTCTATGCAACTCAGATTTCTGTTTAGTACCCCAAATAAATTTGGGATGAGATCATTTGCAATTTGACTTGGCTATTAGCTGATTGGGTAAACATCTCAATTTATCTGTAAATGTCAATTGATAACTCATTATTTGATTTATGTATTTGAGCATGGAGCTGGTCAGGCGGCTGGGAAATTTTAAGGCTTATACTATATCGATTTATCTCTATTAATTTGGCCATAGGATGACTTCCACATCCACTTAACTATTCTGATTTATATAAAATGGCATTTTCACTAATTTAAAATCCATTTACATCTGTCTGTCTTCTATCTATCCATCCATCTATCTATCATCTGGATCAATGTATATAATTAGGACTTGAAAACTGGTTTCAGGAAAGAGCAAACACAAAGGGGATCAGGAAAAGAATTTCTTTCCCCATCATGGTATATCCTCAGTCGTACTGAACTTCTTAAAAGTTACAGTTATTTGAGTCAACATTTCCATTAATGTTGACTATATCTGAAGGGATAGGTGACACACTGAATCTGCTGCAAGTCAATCAGTCCTATTTTTTGCTGTGTGTTCAATTTTCTTGTCTCCAAAGGTTTTTTTATCAGAGCAGTTATCATGTATCAGAATAACTTGTCTTTTCCTTGACTTCTTTTTAGGTAAACATGTCCTGACAGAATAAATCAGCAGAAATAGAGAGAGAAGGGAAGAGAGCAGCAACCAACTATCGACATTTAACTAGACCTTACAGTTTCCTTCTAAAAGGGAAATGCATTCATATTTGTCTTCTCCTGTGACTTATTATAATAACACATGGGACCAGGAGAACTTATACTGTGTATTTCTCTTCTATATGAACCATAATATTTTTAGGTGAATCTACATAGTCTGACATCTAGCCTATTACCTTAGCAAGGGGACAGACACTTTCCACATGCATGTACATTGCTCTGTTTCCTCTTTATCATATTAATAGCATGTAGAATTAAATATTGACTGTGTTTGCTATTAATGATCTGTTAACAAAATTATTCTTTGAGCAAGCAAGAAAAAGTCTGTTTCAGAATTTTTGAAAGGCTTTTGTTACTGTTGAACTAGCATGAGAAAATTGAACAGTTTAACACATTTTTATTGATTTATGCTTTTCCTGATATATGCAAAATACAATCTAATTGTCTTGACATCAAAGTATATAGTAAGCAATGATACATAATATACTTTAAAAAATAATGTAGAAGTAGACTTAATTAGAAGTACTTAATTAGAAAACATATCTGGAGCATACTATTATGCTAAGATGTGCAGCATTCTTCTGAATCTTTCATAAGAGTATATTTCTGTTTCTTTGGAGAAAGTCTTCTCCTGCAATAGGGTTGGTCTCACTTTGCAATCGGTGCCTTCCTGGTAGTCAGTTTGTGAATCCAGGATGCACATGCAGTCTGTTTCTTAGAGTGAGGGTTGGAGCAAATCAGAATTCAAGTCCATGACACTTGATGAGTGGCCTCTCTTTGCTAGGCACTACACCTCCAGGTTAGGCATGGTGTATATAGTACATACAGCTTTTGAATGAACAGATTTGTGAGTGGGAGGATCACTTCAGTGTAATAGGTCAAGTGATCTGGGTCACATTTTTATCTAGTCTTTGTCAAGATCTTTACTATAGGCATAAAAATACATATATTCTTTTCTCTAGAGATTGTATACACACACACATCCATGCACACAAAACACATGCACAAACATCTATGCAGACACATACACAAACACACATACACACACACACACACACACACACACACACCACACACACACACACACTGCCCTCTCAAAGACAAAGTGTGGTACTCAAATGAAGACTGTACAGATGAGAAATTTAGGATGGTACTGGGACAGGCTTTGTCCATTTATATTCCTCAGAACTATACATCTTTCTTAAAATCCACTAGGAATAAGAAGTGTTGATTTTCTATGTTAATTTTAGATGTCACATCTCAAGTATGTGGTGGGATGACTGAAAACTGATGATTTTGTGTAGTAAGTAGCAAGCCTCAATATAAGAAGAAACAAGTTTTTACGGTTCTATTTTAATTTATCTTTATTAGGTACAAAGGAAAAGTTCATTGCCCTGAGTCTTTTAAAGTTAGGTTTGAGATAATAATGCATTCTGAAGAGCAGTGAATGCAGTCTGTGTCATTTTGGCTTTGAAACAGCGACAGGGGTGTCTGCTCTCTTTTCCCTGTCCTTATGACAACTTAGTCACCTGATACATATGGGGCAGCTTAGCACACTGCTTTGTATTGTGTGTACATCATGAGCAAAGAGGAAGCGCCAGTTTTAAACCAGGAAGCTTTAGGACTTTCCATGATGGCAGGAGAGTCTATTCTATTCCAACCAAATAATTGGAGGATCTGTGTGTTTTTCTCTAGCCCTTTGACCTTAGGTTTCTATGAACACTGAAAGAAACAGAATTGTGTCATTAAGTCATTATTTTCATTAACCATTAAATGATGACTTTCCTAATCTGTTTATTATGGTAGATCATATATAGAGATGCTGAATAAACAGATTCCTTTACTGACTTTCAGTGTCTCAGAGTTTGAGGCTATGGTCTCCTGCACATTTGGTCTTTCACCCTGCTCCACAATTCTTTCTTGAAGATATGTTTGAATTCTTGGACAGGAGGGTGGAAAATGTGCTTTAGAATGCCTAACAACTATTTAGAGAAGAACAAGATGGTGGATAGTTCTCTGATCATGTGTTACAAGTGAAGAGAAAAATACAGCATTCATATTGAGAAAGAGCAAAACAGACATTGATTGAATGATAACCATAGCAACCAATCCCAAAACACTGAGAAATACCCGAAGACGGGAATTCCTCCAAAATGAGCCAGCTAAGCCACCTGTGCTCAGACGCAAACTCTTTTAGGATGGACATTCCATGTTCTATTAAGAAGATCTGGGGTGGAGACCCCCAAAATACCACAGACAAGATTGAGACTTACAGAGAGGGGTTCCCAGAATTATGAATCCTGGATGAAAGTAGATTTTTGTCACAGTAATGCTCCTTGCCTGGGGTTCACCTTGACTTAACTCATTTCAGATGTTGGGAGTGACACCCTCTCCTCCATTCAGAAGCATCCTGCCATATTGTATGGAAACAGACATGAGTGTATCTTCTGTCCTCTGGCTTTCCAATTGACCCAATGCTATTCAAAAGTCGAGGTTTCAGATGCTGGTCCGAAAGACTCCTTTATTGCTTATGATTACAATTTATACTAATTTTTCAATCCTGCTTCATTTCTCAACCTATTTAATTTTATGCCAGACAATACAGCTTTTTACAGTTTGTAAAAGCATATTATAAATATGCTTTTATGTCTATAAAGGTCATTCCTGTGCATAATGATGCATTAGGCTACTCTTGTTCTATTATTATTTTATGTAAACTTTAACATCAGCTTTTTTTAGGTTAAAAAAAGTGGTATTGTTGTTTGAATTTTGCTATGTTCTTAAATTAATTAGAGGGAAATTGCCTTTAAAACTGTATAACTAACAATAGCTATTAACAATAGCTCATAGATATTGTTGCTCATTTTATGTTATATTTATTCCCTGGATTTTAAGCAATATGCATGAATTTATCTCAGTCATTATTTATTCTAACAGGATATTCATCTATTTCAAGTCTAATCATATACAACTGACAAGCTTATATCTTTCTATTTCACTAGATTATATTTTTCTAGTAACTCTTTCAATGATTCTTTTTGAGATTTTAGGCATATACTCCTAATCATCTGCAACAGAATTGGTATTCTGTCATCTGTGTCCTCTCTGCCGCTGGCATGGCCTCTCGGGAGGCAGAACGTGGAGAGTTGACTGTGCTTACACCGTTGAGGTGAGGCAGGGGGTAGGTCCTGGGCTGTAGGGAAGCACTGAGATACCTCTCCAGGGTGGGAAAGCGCAGTCTGAGATGTGGGAGAGCCAGAGTTGGTTAGGGGGTCCCTGGGACCTGCGATGAGGCCAGGGCTGAGGAGGGTTCTCTGATTCTTGGACATCCAGGCACCACGGGAGTCACGGAAGAGCAGAGAATGGAGTTGAGGCGTGGGCTGCAGGCTGGGGACAGCCTCTAGCCTGGGACTGGGGTAAAAGAGGAGCTCCAGCTTGTTCCAATTGGTATTGTCCTTAGCTTGGCAGAGTCAGACAGGGAGCACAGAGAAGCCTTCTATGAGAGAATTAAGCTGCTGTTCTGTAGTTGAATGCCTTCTCCATGACTTCCCATGGTGGATCTTGATGAAAGAGACAGTCCATGGTTCTAAACAGTTTATTGGTTGTTCATGGCAGAAAATCTATACATAAAATATCATACCCACTTCTCAGGGTAGATCTGAGATTAAATACTTTTTGCAGGAGGAATGTCTGGGAAGGAAAGCCTAGTGGCTAAGCTCTCTGGGCGTGTAGGTACCTCATTAGCACGGGAACTCTGTTTTGGGCCTAGGTGACCATAGGACATGTTTCTTTTATGTGAGGAGCATGGTATGTGTTCCAGGCCAGGAGTCTGACAGGGAGCAGGGAGTCACCTAAGCCTCAGGACTCTGACCACTGAGTCTCCAGGTCTCAACCTGCTCTACCTTACCGAACTTCCTGGCATGGCTTTATTGTTCAAAAGTATTCAATTTTGTTTTCTAGTCTGTTATTAACTACTTTAAATGTGATTTTATTACCTAATGCCTCTGATACAAAAATAGTGGGGATTTTAGTTCTGCATCAATGTTGTCTTCTGTGATGAAGAATAAGTATATATATATGTATTTTTTTCTTAATAGAATTTTATATTAAATGATATACCGATATTAACATTTGTTAATTACTCTTCTAGAAATGAAATAGTTCATTATTAGTCTATTAACTACAAAATATACTAATGTGTATACATTAATAGATTTTTTTCCAGTGTGAAACTAACCTTGCATTCTTACTTGGTTATGATACATTCTTTGAAAATTTGCCTTCGGGTAAATAAGTAACTTTTTATGTTTCTCCATAATTTATAAATGAAACTATTGTGTTATGTTTGAAGAGAGGGAAGGGTGTGTTATCATATGTGTTTCTTTTCAAGTTGTATACCAATAACATATAATTCAAAATATTGGCCAGTTTTCTTCTGTATTTAAGTTCTAGTTATATTTTATACATGAAGATTAATTTATGCTAAAACTTGATACAATTCTCACAGCACTTTTTTGTAAGGGGATGAGTTTTTAAATGTTCTGGATAGATTTGTGTTTTCTGGAGTCAGTTTGGATAAAGAACTAATCTGTTCAATCTACTTTAAAACGTATTGTTGTAAATGACTGAGCAGTGATTCCTTGGTGCTTTCTGGTTCCATTTCCATTATCCAAGGGTTAACTCATGTGTTACTCACTTGGTTCCCAGATGCTGGTGTCGTCATGGAAGATTGTAGAATTTTTAGGAGGGGGAGCCTTCTGGAGGAGGTAGGTCACTGCAGACAAGATTTGAGGCTATGTAGGTTAATAGCACTTCTTGTCCACTCTTTGCTTCCTGACCGTGGACTGTTGCTATGCATTCCTGGACAGGATGAACTTCATCCCATCAGTCTACAAATCACAAGTAAATCCTTCCTCCCTTAGGTTGCTTCTTGTGGGAACAGCAATGAGAAAAGTATTGAGTATGACTTTGGACCATGTTCTTTATTTACTAACTTATCCAGCATTAAAGCTGCATTTAAAATTCCTTATAATTACTATATTATTCAATTTCTTTTATATGCAATAATTTGGGGTGTATGGGTGTGTAGATATTGAGTGTCTTTATTCTTTGTTGTGAATTGTAGCCTTCAATATTATATTATTTGTCTCTTAATGCATTTACTTTATTAATAGTCTTCCTCTTTTCAGTTTAACAGATCTTGCTGTCGCTCTTTAAAATGTGCCTCTGAGGGTTGTACTTTACAGTAACACTCCGGAGACTAACAGGAACTCAGCTAGGCTTGAAAAGGAGGAGGCTGACTGAGGACCTGGGAAGTAAGTCTGGTGGGAGGAGTTGTGGCTTGTTCTCACTTCCCTGGGTCTGTGAGGAGCTTCCCCTGAGGTGCTGTTGTTCCTAGTTTGGCCACTAGGTTGTATTGTAACCTGTTCTGGGCTTTAGAAGTTGTGCTGCTGCTGCGCAGGGTGTACTGTTTTTCTCTCAATCACTTAACCAGAATATGCATTTTAAGCCCAGGAAAGTCTCCTTTTGTTTCAGAAGAGCAAAATATGGGGAAAATGAAGATAAAAGAAGAAAATAGGGGCGAGAGCTTGAAAGTAGGCGTTTTTTATTCAAAATATATGATGATCCTTTGAGGACTTTTGTTCATTATTTTCTCTGGCCGAAGGGATGAGGTGAGCTTGCGTCTGGCTCACCGGTCAGAGGGGTGTCTCTGCTTTTGCCTTTGGAATTCAGTCCAATAGTGTTCTATTTCTAGAGAGCGCTTTCTCTAATAGCTTTCCTTCATCGGTTCTATGTATTTGTTTGTAACTAAATAGATCAAAGGAAAATGACAATTAGGGTATACGTCATACTAATCATTAAAAAAAGATTTCTTCTTCTTCTTCTTCTCTTCTTCTTCTTCTTCTTCTTCTTCTTCTTCTTCTTCTTCTCTCTTCTTCTTCTTCTTCTTCTTCTTCTTCTTCTTCTCCTTCTCCTCCTCCTCCTCCTCCTCCTCCTCCTCCTCCTCCTCCTCCTCCTCCTCCTCCTCCTCCCTCCTCCTCCTTCTCCTTCTTCTTCGTAGAAATAGACAGATTTTGGATAAAAGCAGAAAATAAACAAGTTTGGTAGTTCCCGGTGAAGCTGTGAAGGGCTTTTCTTGATTGGCTAAAAGTAAAAAGTATATCCCGTGTTCACGTGTTTATCGTTAGTAGTAGGTATTTAGTTTTCTTTTTTTTTCTGTAGGCAACACTGTGCAAAATACCAACCTCCAGGTTGCTGATTGGTGCAAAGTTTAAGTGAGCCCAAGAGAAAGCAGGCAGTTTATAGGAGAAGAGGAATGGTATTAAATCCCACTAAAGCTCCTGGGACAGCTCTTTTACCTACTCATTTCACTTAAATACTAGCCTAGAATTAGTTCTCAACTAGAGAGGATTTCCCCTCCAATTAACAAAGGGTGGTATCTTTCTGATAATTTTGTTGGGTGTGTAAAAGTTAACTGAATGTCACTTGACTGAATATGAGAGCTGCATGTCCTCCATGCAAACACGAGTGACAAGGAGTTTGTTGATTCCGAAGCTTTCAGCAGCTCTTGAGAAAATGACATCTGCACAACAAATACAGGCATAGTTTTAGGATAATTAGCTTCTAGGGACAGTTCTCCAGGGTTCTGATATGCAGCACCCAGGTAATAATAGTTTCTGTGTATTGAGTGGTTTCTGCATGTTACATTACCTCACGCGTTTTCCTCGGCTAACCGTAAAGCACAAATTCACACCATAACTCTGCTAGGCATTATTATAATTATTTTCCCTTAAAATCACAGAGGCTCAGACAGATGAATTCGTTCAAAGTAACTGTAGATAGGGAGCTGGGATCCATATGTTCATTCTGTATTACGATCTAAGGAAAACAGTGACAAATGGAGTCACAAGATGATGTCCTGGTATGTCAGGATATGCATCCGCAGGTCAAGGACATGGATTTGCTGAGCCCCTGGCCTTTGTGGGGTCACAGGAGGATTGTTCCTGTTGTTGTCTGGGTTTCCGCCTCCTATCACTCTTCGCAGAGAGTGCAGTGATTCCTTGGTGTTTTTTTCGGTTACAATCCCACGATCCCAGGGTTAGCACTCTAAACGATTCATATGATCTGTCTTCTGTAAACTACCCACAGACACTTTAATAATTTTCCTGTTGATGCACTGTTTATGCTCTTTTCTTAATGTTTTATAAAATTATCCACCATAAAATACCAATGGTGCTAGCTAGTTCCTTACTTGGAGGAATGACTTATTTGGGCTCATGATTTCAGAGGGGTTGGCCCATGTTTGCTTGACCCATGTGCCTGACCAGAACATCATGGCGGTGGGAGTGTGTAACGAAGGAAGTTCTTCACCTCATGGTGGAGGAAGCAGAGACAGAGAGTGGGGTCAGCAAGGAGTTACAGCCTTCAAAGTGTATCCTCAGCCACCAATTTCTCTCAGGTATGCCCACCTCCCAAATCCTCCATCTTACAAAATCTTTCCACCATGTGGGGACCAAAGACCTCAACTTGTGAGCCTGGGAGGGGGTCCATTTTGTATTTAACCACACACGAATTGTTTTTATATCCTATATGTTGAAAACATCTTCTCTGAGATTATTGCTTATTTCTTTAATCCGAGTCCTATATCTTTTGGTGAATAGAGATTTCCTTTGAAAATAGAAACATTAATCTTACTCTTCATGGACTATCATCTTGCTGAAAAAAAATGTCCTATTTGGCTCTAGGATCACAAAGACAGCTCTCCACAGCTTTAAAGTTTATGTGTTGCCTTTCACACCTGGAGATTTAACACCTTTGGGATTGGTCTCCTAGTCTCTTGGAGACCTGAGACCTAACTTTGAATGCAGAACTGGTTGTTCCGGAGCCTCATGTGACTGCATCACCCTTTCAGAGGCTTGCAGAGACAGGCTATTGTGGACCATTTACACGTGTGTGTACTCACGCCTGGCCTTTCTCAGATGCTGATTTACTTGATCATCCATGTGCTATTACTACTAGACCTCACTTGTTATAGTTTTATGATAAAATTCTACAACTGAAAGAGTTAATTTCCTAACACAAGTACCATTGCTATTGTCCTTATTTATCTTGTGTATATTTTAACATAAAACCATAAAATTTTACCAAATTCTGTTCGAGTTTCCCCCCGTAGAGTAATTTTATAGAGATGCCAAGTATATCATATATTTGTGACTATCTTTACTTTATTTAAATAAATAAATAAATACATATTGTATTTATTTGGATTATAGATAGCTTTCTGGCAGCTTAATAATGCATAAGATTTTATTTCATGAATGTAATGTGTCTCATTAATTATGTAAGTCTTATTGAAAGAAAATTTGCATTATTGTAACAATAAATTTAATTTTTATATATTTTTTAAAAATAAATAAATTGAAATATAATTTCCATGTGACTAAAAGTACTGCAATAATTTGTATGTAAATATTTGTATAAACTTGAGCTTTTAAGAAGTTGAGTTGACTTCCAAATATGGTTGCTGGAGTGTATGATACAACCACAATCAGTTTTGCAATTATTTTACATTTCCCACCAAACAGTTTTTATTGCCAACAATACATTTTATTAAGTTGTATTTTCCTCTGGTTTAAGATTACTTTCAAGTTTCTTGTGGCACACATTTAAATTATGGTTTTTACTCTACAAATATTGATTTTTCCTCTCGCTCTCAGTTCTTAATTTCAAGTTTAGTTGCAGGATAATATGAAGATATGTATTTTTAAAATGATACCTATCTATCTGTCTGTCTGTCTTGGTAATATGCTATATGAGCTTACAAGTAATGTGTATCTAACCCTTTTTGAGTGGATAAATGACCCATTCTATAAATGACCCATTGATGAGAGTTTCATATATGAGTACTGTATTTATGTTTTTCCTTCATTAATCTCTCTCAAACTTTTTCTGTGTCCCTCTGATTTCTTCTCAAATGAATGTTTTCTTATTCTTTAATTATTGTGCAGTTGAAAATTCCTGTCTTCTAGAAATGAGATTCAAATTCTACCCTAAGAAGTGTATTGATAAGCTGGATGTGGTCATGTATGCCTTTAATCCCAGTACTCTGGAGGCAGAGGCACGTAAGCCTATACACACATCTCTGTGAGTTTTAGGCCAGCCTGGTCTACAGAGTTTCAAGATAGCCAGGGCTACACAGAAAACTTCTGTCTTGAAAAACCAAAAAAAAAAAAAAAAAGTGTATGAATAATAATTGTCACACTGTTTTTAGTTTTAATCATTAGGGAGCAATAACAGCACAAAAAGACAGAGATGGATTAGTTGAAGGCCTGGTAGACTTGTATATGTTCCCATCACACATATACACATGCACCAAGAAGTACTATTTGTACCTACACACACATATTCGGTAATAAAGAGAGGGAAATAATGTGACTTAACATTTTAGATTTGTTTTAAGACTGTGAGCCTGCAGCTCTTTGGGGAAAGGAACCCTATTCCTCTGATCTCTACTTCAGACCTACCTGTGTCTCTGACGACTGAGTGACTGCTGATAGGTAACATCTGGAATTCTGTAGAATGCCATTAATGATAAAGTCTATGATTATGAAACTTCTCACACCAGGAAATAATACCAAGGAGTAGAATAATTTGGAAGTAATTCTGTCAGGTGATTGCACCCAAAGAAAACACTTTGGAGTAAGTTTAGAAGTGAGTGTGAATGAGACCCAGGCTCTGGAGTGAGCGATGGGTTGTGCTAATGGAGCATGTCTATCCTTAGATAAACACTCTTTTCCTTAGAACTGATCTTATGGTATGGGAGATAACAAGGGGGGCTAAAACACTTTCAGTGGGTAATAGCCATTCTTTATAATTCTTCTTCTTTTTCTGAGACTATATCATATTTAAATCATTTACGTAGTATAGGTTTTTAGAAAATTTGATTTTTGTTTCTTCTTTGCTCCAAGAAGAATAATAAATTGGAATCTAAAACTAAAAAGGAAAGTGTCTCACCTCCCTGTCCTGTGTGTGACCGGTGGTTCGCAGCGACCACTGGAGTAGCTGGCTGGCTTCTTTCCCTGAACACGTCTGTGTTTCTTGTCATCACTGTCATCACTATTTCAGTGGCCACATTGTGTTTTACCTCGAAGGAGAGAACCCTTCAACCTCCTCCCTCTCAGCAATGGATATTTACGCTATTAATTTTCCATTTTGTAAGATGCGCTTTTGTTTGTACAAATACAGTCTCCTTCCTTTGCTTTCTTCCTACCTGGCACTGAAGTCCAGGGTGTGGGGCTGGTTCGGGTCACTTATCACAGCCTCCTTTGTAACTAAGGGATAATTTGTTCATCCCTAGTTTAGGGTAGAAACTAGTTAAGCAAAGCCAGTGAACACCTGGTAGTCACAAGGACTCTACCAGTTACAAGGTGGTTCTGAACAATGAAATCAGGTGTCAGATGTGTGAATCCTGATGTGTCACTTACTGGCTAGGTGGCTTTGCTTTCTTTCTCTCATCTTCAAATTAAGTAAGGTTGCATGGAGTGTTAGTTACTGATCATACATTCAATTCTAAAGACATTTGTGAATGTTTAAACCCAGTACTGTTAAATATCAAGAGCTCCACGTCAATATTACTTAGCAGTCTTGCTTGCCTTGTGCAGTTCCATTAGAAATAACTTAGAACAAGATAGATACACATCTGAGGTGCGTGCGTGCGTGTGTGCGTGCGTGCGTGCGTGCGTGTGTGTGTGTGTGTATGTGTGTTGGTGGTAGACCTTGAGGCCTCAGATCACAAACCATTTAAGCCCACAGCTTCAGTGTATGTGACAAATGAGATCCAGAAAGCTAGACTGAACTCACTGGCCAGCAACCAGTGCTGATGACTGTTCCAAGTTCAGTATCTGTTTTATTTTTCAGTTTTAGATTGCATGATAATACCTTAGTATAGTCTTGTATGTCTTTCATCTGTTCATTATTTATTAAAATAAATTATCAGGTACATATTTTGTACTAGTCACTATTGTTGCTTCTGAGAACTTTCAGAGCAAAACAGACCAGGTTGTATTCTAAAGCTGTTGAGAGACCACTCAACTTGGGGTGAGGCGTGATGTGAATGCGACTTGAGAAGAAATCATCTGGGGTTGCAGAGATGACTCTGTGGTTAAGAGCACTTAACTGGCTGCTCTTCCAGAGGAACCATGTTCAATTCCCAACACCCACATGGCAGCTCACAACTGTCTACAACTCCAGTCCCAGGGGAGCCGATACCCTCACATAGACATACATGTATGTAAAACACCAATGCACATAAAATAAAAGTAAATAAATGATGAAAGAGAAAATCACCCTGACTGCTTTTTGGTGATTCTCTTCAAAGGGGATGGACACACAAGAGGCAGGGAAAGTGGACAGGAGCCCAGTGAAAAATGACACCAACCTGGAAGAGAATGGCAGCAGGAGAAGAGCTAAGTGACAGGATTCAGAACACACTAAACTTCCAAACCATGTCCACAGTCAGTAAGGACTGCCAGCCTCCACCGCAGCCTCTCACCACTGCACGGAATGCTGCTCTTCTTTGCAGAACCTGTTAACAGGTTAGGGTGGATGGAGAACCGGGCTTTTCCCTGCGCAGCTTGTAAGTGATTAACACATAAGTAAAATGAGTGAATATGTTCCCAAATCTGTGTTCGTTTCTCTCTTCATCCCAGTCTAATACTCTTTCCCTGATGCTGAATTAGCAGTGAGCGAGAACCCTTGGAACAAACTGTCTCACAGTGGACCCTGATAGAAGTTTAAGACAACAAAGAAGCAAGAAAATAAGATCAGTGAAGGTAAGTCTTCCATTCATCTTGTTTAGTTCTTGAGGGCCAGTTTCCAGAGCCCCAATGGCCTCCTGTCTGTCTGTTTTTTTATCTGACTTTGTCTGTTTCTGTCTCTTTGTCTGTCTCTCTGTCTCTGTCTATCCTCTGACTCTCTCCATCTCTCTCTGTCTCTGTCTGTCTGTCCATCTGTCTGTCTGTCTCTGTCTCTCCCTTCTTTCTCTCATTTCAAATAGAAAGCCAGCAGAGGGCACTGGTAACCCTGAACATGCAAGATATCTGGTGGAAAATTCCCTACAGAAGGGCAGCCCAGTATTAAGACAGAGTGGGGCCTAGAGAAGCATAGGCTTCTTACTTTCGTATCTGTGTTTTCTAAGTCTATTAATAATTGCCACAACCTTTCCTATCTCTCCTTTAGAATGTTTGAGAGCATCTCCAAAATATTCTAGCATTGCATTAAATGATTTAGGTAGAGTGAAAACAATTAATACGATTTTATTCTGCAATTTTAAATTATTTTATTTGATTCAAAATGTTTGCATTCATGTGGACAAGATTCAGTTAGAAAAAGTTAGAAAATCCAGGCTTTGCCCATAGAGACATGGTATTTTTACTTGGTTTGTATTTCACACGGTGTGTGTGTGTTTCCAAGTTTTAAAACCTATTCCAAAACAGTTACATCTATCATGAGTGTATAAAATACCTGCAAATGGCAAATATAATTACTTGTGCCTGTTGTTAAAAAATTTAAGTTGACATAAATTTTAAGTTGGAATTTCTACCAATATGTAAATACCATTTATATGTGTGTATGTACATATGTGTATACTATGTTTATATAATATATAAATCATATGTAATGTATATTATACACACATTTATATATTTCCAGAATTTGTCTTTGTGATGCTGTAGAAATTGTCCTCAAGGTTACTGGTGTTGTGCAGGGGCAGACCCTTACTTAAATGGTCCTATTTTTCACAGCACCCAAGCCTGCATGGCAATAAGCTAGCTCCCTTGGAGTGCTAACTGCCCAGTGCTCAGGTATGCCAACACTTTCGGATTTCACTTGTTAGTGCCACTAAAAAACAATCCATGTGCACATGTTTGGAAGGGCTTGTCTGAGAGACCATGGATGTCTTTATGTCCAAAGAGACAATTACTAGGCAGTTAATACAGCATATTACCTATATGTAAGGACTATGGAATACCTTTATCAGCTGCTAGAATAGTTAACCTCAGTAACCGTCACCACTGCAGCATCAAAGCTTTAAAACAAGAAAAATATATGTTCAAAGGCATGTGCAAAGCTCACTTTGAATGTGTTACAGACTCCTGCAATCAGGACAGTTTGCACAGATGGCCAGCCTGAAATCAGAGCCCTGCTTTTTTTTTTTTTTTTAACTGTGACCAGCTCTGGAGAGTGATGGGCTAGAGACTCCATCATTTCTGACAATGGGAGGACCAGAGACCCATTGACATTCAGATTTTAGCATTTTCCATTTTTTTATATGATTTAATGACCAAAACTGCTGCAACCTACACATTTTGCTTGCCTTCCTTCCTCCATGGTGACGCTGTAATAGAATATGGCTGCTCGTGGCTTTCTGCCTCTGGATGGCAGTAACTCCTGCTTGAATGTTCATGACCCTTAACTGTAATATCTTAAAGTAAGGATTTCCCATCCTTTGTTAGTTTTCTCTCCAAAGAAAACACAAATTTTGCTCGGTCTGAAACACACACACACATACACACACACACACACACACACACACACACACACACACACACACACACTCCAAACAAGGAGTCTGTTTAAAGTTAAAAACCGATACCACCAATCCCAGGCTAGAAAGAAAATGAGGACTCAGGGAGTTAACCTAAAAAAACAAAAAAACAGAAAACCTGGCATTTGGATATTTCCATATGTTTATATGTGATTCATTTTCCTTCTTACATAAATTAACAAATGCTGCCGAGCCAAGCGTATTTTTTTCCCCTCAAGACAACGAGGCCCTGCAAAGCTCTAGGAATATATCCAGGCTTTGGGAATAAGCATGTCTACCACTAAAATTATGTGCTCTGATTAATATAGTCCATCTGGATTTTCTGACTGAGGCTTTTCATAGACACAAAGAATTAAAGAGCTTAAGCCTTAAGTACAGAGCAGTGCACACATGGTAAACGCGGCTCCCTCACCTCCCTATGCTACGGCTACTGCAGTGCCGTGAACCAACATCTGGACGGGGCTGTGGGCTGTAATTTATTGTCCTGTAATGTTTTCCGGGTCCTCCTCTTGCGTGTTCTTTTAAACCTGCTGTTTCTTGTCTTTGGTTCTCTCTCCTAGTCCCACATGCTCCAGTACTGTTTACCTCCTACAGTGAACTAGGCCTGAATGCTGTTCCAACCTCCATTCCCAGCTGTTGGCCTCTGCACAGATGTGCTAGAGAGGGGTTTGTGTGAATCCCTAGGTCTAGAGCTTGCAGAACCTTCAGACAGGCATGACTTTCTTACTGGGGAAGGAGGGTGGATTAGTGTGACAAAAATTCTACACTTGAGCATTCTTTTCTTTTCTTTTTTTTTTTTTTTAAGTTCTTTTGAGTACTTATTAAAAAGTAATAGATTATGACTCAAGCCTACCACCTAAACTTCAGTCTTGGGTATGTCAGTTTTGGTATCTAATTGAAGTGGTATAAGCTCCCAATGGCTTCATAGTAAATACTCTTGAGTCCTTGGTGATTTGGAAGACTTTACTGCATATTCATACGTTTAATCATTTATTTCTTTACAACTCTGAAAAGTGAACGTAAATCCTATGGCTTCTGGTTGATAGGTTAAAAATATAAATATTTTTACTGCAATGACTTTTTCAACACCAAATGAGATGATTTCTGTAAGTATGAGTATGAATATTGAATTTTCTTGGGCCAATAGTGGAGAATCTACACAATGTAAAAATAGACATAGAAATACTTGGGGCACAATAAAGCCCCAAATGTAGAGTCTACATAGCAAAACCAAGGGGAAGACAGAAAGTCATTGATTCCAATAGTGATAAAAGCAAGGAGGGATTCTGGGATACAGTCCTTCAAATCTAGGGTCAGGTTGGCAAAAATCAGTACAAGAACTTAGCAAGCTCAAAACACAAATGAGAAGTCAAGAGAAGCATGTTCCTAAGGCATGTTTCTTTCGTGTTTCTCTTATGTGACAAGTTTCAATCTTTGTATATTTGAAATAATTCCATAACCTGCTTAGAGATAGAGGGCTGCTCATCATTAACCCAGATGAAGCTCGGAGTCTAGGGAGCTACTGTGTCTGGTTCATCTGGCTTGGGTTATTTCCAGCAACACAGTGACAGCCTTCCCTTTAACATAGCCAGAACTGAGTACGTTGCCAACAAGAGGAATGCCATTATCAGACATGGGTGTTCTGAAGATTCATGTCCAGGAGGGTCAGTGGCCTCAGTAACTTCACTCTGGTCATTTCTGCAGATTACCTTTATGAAGTGTCTGCAGAGTTTCTTTTGAGTCAGTGATCTAAATTCTATTCCCAGCATTTCTGTCTGTATCCTCTCTTGATGAGTTCTTGCTATTTTCATGCTCTCTCTTTGTGACTAGTCATTCATCCCTAAACAACACCAAGCATTGTGAAAGGTCAATGATACTCAGTATTCTGTGGAATGAAAGTCCAGAAGGGATACAGGGTAGGAGGAGCCTTCGTCACAGCAAGGCTCTGGGATTTCTTGTTCAGATTTAGGGAGGTCCAGAAGAGAAATCACATGTTAGAATAGTTGTGTTCTTCTAGTAATGCTCCCACCTCAACATCCATTGTATTCAGTCCATCCTGGAGAAGCAGGGAGAAGGTGGGTCCCTCCAGTGGTGGATTCTTATGCTACAACAGCCATTGATTGGAACTTCATAGCCATTCTCTTTTACACAGATTCTCTCCTCGAGGGATATCTAAGTGGCAACTAGGTGGTAATTTCAACAAACCAAAGCTCTTCATTATATTGTTGAAAGTCATATTTGTGTTTAGGATGCAATTCCCCCATTATGCCCTTTAAGGGAGAGGCTGAGGAGAAGCAGGTTAAGTGTGAGAATATACAGGCCTGATGCTGCAGTTGGTCTCTTTCTGAGCTTGGTTCTCTTTGTGGTCTACTGTCCACTATAAATGTTCCCTAAACTTGGCACCTGAGCTGAGCTACACAGGTCTTCACAGCTTTAGTTGATGGTGTGGTTCAGGTTCTCTTTTCTGACATCAGGTCATAATTCCTTAGAACAAGGCTGCTGCACATTCTCATCAGTGTTAGGTTGGTGCAAAAATAATTGTAGGTTTCATACTTCTGAAATTTGGCATTTGGTATCAGAATGCATTTGTAATAAATGTTTTGTTGCATCATTTTAATGCACCACTCACTTTGTGATTTCCTGTTAGTGACTTATTGCATGTTTGTATTTGGTTTATGCTATGGATATTAGACAAAAGGCAAAGTTGAGTAATTTTTTTAAAATTTAGGTTCAAAATGGGTAGTAAATCACTACAGACAATTCAAACCAACAGTGCATTCAGCACAGTATCTACTAGTGAAGGGAAAGTGTGGTTGCTGGTAGTTCAAGTAGTTTGGAAAGATGAAAAGCTAATGCCCAGCCAATAGAAGTTGACAAAGGGCAATAGAAAGCAATCATTGAGGGGCTGGAGAGATGGCTCAGTGGTTAAGAGCACTGTCTGCTCTTCCAGAGGTCCTGAGTTCAATTCCCAGTAATCACATGGTGGCTCAAAACCATCTGTAATGGGATCTGATGCCCTCTTCTGGTGTGTCTAAAGACAGCTACAGTGTACATGTGTTGAGAGAGAGCACAATTATTGAAGCCAATCTTATCACATGAAAAGTTGACAAAGAACTCAATGTGAACTACAACAGTTGTATTTGAAGCAACCTAGAAGGTGTAAAGCTTCATAAATGGGCACCACATGAAATGACAAAAAAAGTCAATTTGAATGTCATTCTGTTATACTACACAACAACTGGACTGTGATATGTGATTAAAAGTGTGTTGTATGTGGCAACCAGTGATGACCAGCTCAGTGACTGCACCTACCCAAGTTGCACCAAAAGTTCAAGGTTCCTATTCTCAACCATGAAGATATGGTTGATCTTAGTTGTAATGATTTATAGTTTACCTGTCTAAAATTTCAGTTTCTTTTGCACTAACCTTTTGGGAAAAGGAGCCATAATCTCCAGTATGTTCAAGTGGATCACTTGCCACCTTCTGAGGAGAAGTTTCACTTTGTAGTTCGTTATGAGACTTAGTACATCCCATGGAAGGTGCATTTCAGTGAAGACCAGGACTTTAACCCAGAGCTTAGGACACATGATTGGATCTTCCCAATGACTGTGGCATGACATCACTCTGATGTTCTACCTATTGATTTCCTTACTCACATATTTCTGTTGGGAATAGTAGCATATAAAGGTTTTCTAAGTCAGTATGTATAACTTGCATAGCTTACTATGGATTATAACATACTAGCATTTCTTGCTCTTTCAATCAACCGGATGTATTCTTGCAAAAAGTTATGACAATATTGTGTAGGTCTTTAAGTGGTTCAGCAGAGGAGGTTAGACTAACACAGCCTAGAGGGAAAACTGCAGTTCTAGTGTCATTCCATGTAAGCGTGAACTGCCTTGGAGTCGTGTCCAAATTAATGGTTCTACAAATACCCGAGCTTTATACATATAGCATACATATAGCATAGCAGTGATGAACATGGTTGCCCAGCAGCTGTAATTGCAGCTACTATTTGGTTGAGCTGGAATAAGTCTACAGTTAGTCTTTAAGTCATTAAATATAATCTCTTTCAATTAACATATCTGATTTCTATAGAAAATAGGCTGGGTAAAATGGGAGTATAGGATACTGACTGGTATCCTTACAAATATGTTCTCTCTCCAATATGTTCTAATTTCTACTATCCCACATGGGAAGAAGTGCACCTTATTTATTCTCAGGGTAAGGTTGTGAGGGTTTTCTATGTCATCTTTCCTAATATGATTCTGAACATATTGGTATTGGTAAATATGGTTTTACTATCAGTTGACCATTAATATTTTAGTCTCATTTTTTTTTTTTGTTGTTTAAGAAAGTACATACATTGTCAGGTGTCTATTTAGATTCTTACAAAACTACAATATATTGTTTTTCCCTCCACTATATTAGAATACATATAATCCTTACATTTGATACTCAGGTGTTAGTTTTATTTCTACCCATAATGTCATAGCTACAGCAATATTCTATGTTCATTGCAAAAATCAGAGATTATCTCCTAATGCTTTTTACTCTTTGTGATTGTATCCATATTTAATTAGTTCATTGAGATGTCTAACTATGTGTCCAGGTGAATGGAGAGATTTTGTTTCTGTTAAACAAACAAACAAACAAACAAACAAACAAAAAACAGAATATACTTCCATTGACTTCTTAATTTTAAATGAGAAGTAGTTTTGTAAAAGAAATAACAGCAAAAAGATTTTCCTAAATGCTTTTCTGTTTTTTGGAGAGGAACACACACACACACACACACAAACACACACACACACACACACACACACACACACACGAACACACACACTAGTTTGTCCCTATATTACATTGGTGGAGGTTTTTGGAGGGAGCTTCTATCTAGCCTACACTGGCCTCACAGTAATGATCCTCCTGCTTCAGCATCCTCAGGACCAGGCTGATAGCTTTGGGCCACGCTGCAACTGGCATTGAAAGAACCTCACAAGGGGGAGTCCCTCACACTGATCTGGGAATAAGCGCTCACCACCCAAGGACACACGAGAGACCGGTCTTGATGCAATTAGCAAAAAGGCAGTTTAATAGCGAGGGGCCCTCGGTTCGAAACGTGTCTCACGCAGAAGACAGAGGATTCGACAAAGACCCCAGAAAGTTTGGAACTATTATAGGTAGGGGTGGGAAGAGCGGGAAGATTTGGTGCGGTCACACATGATTGGATATTTTAAACATCAGCAATTTGCGTAGACTAGTTATTTTTGACCATGAATCCTTGGACTCAAGAGTACCAGATGACCCATTACTCATTTGCTTGTTTAGACTTGTATGCCTTTGCGTCCTTGTTTCTTTTTTTCGTTTTTGGTCACTCTTTTGAAGAGGCTCAAAATTATTATTATTATGGCTAATTTTAACAAGTTGTTGGTGGTCTTTGCTAACCATGAATTTTTTGTTCTATGTCTCAAGATGTTTTTAATTTTTTATTCTCACAGCATCACTGCTCGATTTCCATATACTGAACTCATCTTGAATTCCTAGAATACATATCATTTGGTCATAATTGATCATCCTTTTTTATACCACAAGATTCAAACTTGTAGATTAATTACTTGTCATTAGTTTAAGACATCTTATAATTTTTGTTACAGGGTAACACTTTACTCTCAGAATGAATGGGAAATATTTCTCACTCTTTAGATTTCTAAGAGGATTTGTATAAAGTTTGCATTGTTCCATCCTTAAATATTTTGTAGGTTTCATCTCCATATCTCCACACCTTCTGTTGTGAATTAACTTTTTTAGAACCTTCATCCATTTTTCAATTAGGTTTTCATTTTTATAGTTCTTTCTATATTTGAGAAAAAATTCTATTGTTAGATGTATTGGTTATTATTACATGCATGGTTTTTGCCATCCTTCATGTGTTTTTAAAAGGTAAAGATTTTAAGGTTGGATGATTTCCAAACTTATTGATCTCTCCTTTTACATATCATGATTTTCATGCTAAGAAGTCTCCTTAAAGTCAAGGGCAACATCATTTTAACTCATTTTCTTTCTTTCTTTTTTCTTTTCTTTTCTTTTTTTGTTTTTTTGAGACAGGGTTTCTCTGTATAGCCTTGGCTGTCCTGGAACTCACTCTGTAGACCAGGCTGGCCTCGATCTCAGACATCCACTTGTCTGCCTCCTAAGTGCTGGGATTAAAGGTGTGCGCCACCACCTCCCAGCAAGTCATTTCTTATAAACTATTTATAACTGTAGTTTTACATGAATATTTGTAATAAATTTGTAGTTAATTATTGTATAGGCCATTAGTAAGGTGGATAACCAATTTTTAGTGTGGATGCCTGGTTGGTTCAAGATCATTTATCAGAGAGCTCTCATGCCTTCTTGGTTTGCTCTTAAGCTTTTGACAAAATTAGTTGGCCACATTTATGTGGCTTCTGTATTGTCAGGGTTCTGTATACTACTCCAGGGATGAAACTCCCTGTCTTATCAAAGTCACGCTGATTTGAATAATGTAGATTTGTAAAAGTCAAGTGGCTTTTATGGAGGGTTGCACCAAAGAAATATGAACAAGAACATATTACCAAAGAAACATGTTTTAACTTTCCTCACATTGTGCTTAACACACAATCTTTAGTATTTTTAATTTTTCTCTTTTTATTTTAAGTGTTTGTGTCTGAGTTTCTAGAATTCTAGATTAATAATTATTTTTCTTCAATATCTTAAAAATATTACCTGTCTGTTTTGTATGACTATTTCTGATGTGAAACCTGCAATAATCCACCCTTTAATTCTTAAATAATTAGCCTTTTTGTTTTCTGGCTACTTTAAGGCTTTCTCTTTCATCATAGGACAATTTAGGAAATTAAATTTAAACTGACTTTTCTCTACTTGCTTTGCATAGTTATGGTCATGCTTGCTTGTGTTCGTTGATCTTTATAGTCAGTAGGTTTAAAATTTTTAACAAATATAGAAAATACACTTCCTCAGAACATCCTTCTAAACATATCATGGGAAAAGAAGAAATTTATGAGAAAATGAAATAAACTTTTAAGCAAATCTAAGTTAAAACACAAAATATCCAAATTCATAGGGCCCATTAAAAAAGTCCTAAGTGAGAAATTATATTATTGAAAGCCCTCTGGAAAAGAAAATAGCTCAAATTAATGTCCTAAAATTTTACTTTTAAAAATTAAAAATACATGCAAATTATTCAACAAGTAAACAAAGAGAAGGATGTGATAAAATATCCAATGAGAAAGCAATGAGGCTTTCAGTGAATAAAGATAACTGGAAGTTTCTAGAATAGTTTTTATTTATTCATTGAGAAAGTCAAAATAGGTATTTTGATCGTATTTATCCCTCCCCCAACTCCCAGATCTTCCCTCACCTCTCCACCACAACTTCATGCCTCTAAAATAGCAGTGGAGTCCAATGGAATCCAGCTCGTGTTGACCACGTGCACATAATTAATAATAGAAATAATTAAGTGACTAAAATTTAAAAAAGCATATTGTGGGTTCTAGTTTGAAGGACTGTTCATGGTTAAGAATCTTATTATGAAAATTAATTTTGGTTTACACCACTAATATTTGGAGCTCAGCTATTAATCAAAGCAATCTGAAGAGGTTTGTACATGAATGATTTTCCACAGTAAGCAATGGTTGCTGTTCAGCATTTTCAGTGCCAGTCTTTCAGTTGGCTCCCAAGACTCTTCCTCCTGGTAGTCAGGGCAGAGCAGCTCCTGGTTCTACTCTGTGGCTGAGCTTACAGTGTTTTATACGAGGGGCTGCCAAACTATGGCCCAGAGGTCAAATCTGTTTGCCCAACTATTTTATTTATAGCCTGAGAGCTAAGAATAATTTAATCTTTTTTATGGCTGTACTTAAAATGTTTATATAAGTACATACACATCTTCACTAACACTTCTATGCTTGTAAAACTAAAACATGTTTATTATTTTATTCCTTAAAAAGTTTGCTATGTTCTGGTTTACAGTTACGCAGAGTTCTAGATGGTCCAGTGTGGCACATGAGATGGAGATTTTTGTGGAAACCATTTCACACCCTCTCCTCTAATGTTGCATTCCAAAGTAGCACCAATTTAACAACTGGACCATCTCTTGCTAGGGCCTGTTTACTTTCTATTCACCATCAGAGAGATAGGAATGCATCTTTGCATTTCTCTCTGTAAGTAGTGAACAATCTAGGTCCAAATACAACCATCATGCATCGTGTTTTTTTTGTATAAGATTCTGAGGCAGTCTGGACTGCAAGCGATTTGTATCTACACTTTTAAGTAGAAGGAAAGACGTGAACTGTAACAAAAAGCTTCAAGCATATGATGTGAAATTCTGAATTCTTGCCCATCAGTGTTATCATGCTATGGGCCAAAAAGGCAGAGCCCTTATACTTTCAAGTAATTTGTGCATACTGTATGGTTTACTTTGGGAAGATTGTGATGTCAAATGGTAGTTTCTGCTGATCATTTGCCCTCAAAGACTATCATTCCAGGTTTTGCGAAAGTAATAGGCAAAACCACAGTGAGGCCGGGAGGTTTGACGCTGGCAGGTGACTATGAATGTTTCTGTGATGCTACAGCCCAAACGATTGGTACAGTTAAAGGCAAGGAGCTTGAAACCATGATCATTATTTGTTTCTTACTGAGTGGTTTCTATGCACTCTGTATTTCACTTGCACTTTTTTTCTCATCTATCCCAAGATTTCCAAGTCATTATTACTGGCAAGCCTCATGACAGAAACTAGTGTCTAAGAGCGTGAAGAGCACCCAAGTTCAGACATTTCCTATACGAAAATCCAAGAGTTGACTTTTTTTTTTTTTTTTTTTTTTTTACATTTAAGTCCTATTTTGCAGTAAAAATACATTTGTTAACTTAGTAGGAAGTGTGAGTTTTCACGTTGGCCTAGTAATTCAATGTGGAAAAATCTGGAACTGGATTCAGGTATTCATGAGCAGACTAGAAGGAGACTACTACAGAATCCCAGGGGAGACATGCTAGCAGGTCTGTGCAAAGGCCTTGAATGTGAGCCTGGGAAGACTGGGCTGAGTGGAGAAAATGTAGAAAGCCAAACAATGACATAGTTAAGAATCGATGATGGAAGAAGATGGTCTGGTGGGTAAGGTATATACAAAATGATTCCATGTAACTGTAACTGGACACTTCGTGAATGGTCAGGTTGCTAACACCAACTACACTGTTACAAATGATTATTTGTGTATTTGTGTAACTTCTCCATCTGAGTGTGGGCAGGCAGGATTGATTACTTCTTGATCCTGGCATGGAGCACTTTTATTTGTTTAGATCAATTAGAAAATTGGAATGGACTTTACTAATAGTAGTCTAATTACCACTATCACGGCATGAACTTATTAGATAAATGAATATTATTAAAGAATAATGATCTTATTGTAGAATAAAAAAATTATAGGGCATTATCATAATTGTCACTTTGAAAGAATATAATTTTTTTTTACTGATATTTCAATATTTATCTTTTCTCCTAGAATATCTAATTTAAACTTATTTTAAAAGTAAAGAACATTTTAGGAAGAAATCATTTTCAAAGTAAGGACACACAACCTGAATTTGTCTGGTGGGAATTCCCCTTGAGGTATCAACTAGGCAGTGGGCTAAGTTAACGTGGGAGGAAGATTTTGACACATTTATGCAGCCGAGTCCTCATTTAATGGGCTCTTTAGGATCTATCCCTGTCAGTGCCTTCTAAATAAAACAACTTTTAACTAGACTCTTAAAATTTCAGTTGCTAAACCCTCAAGCTCCATCTGTCATAAAAAATTATGTCCTTTAGAGAGATGTTAATATGTTTGTATTAGGCAAGCTTCTACCTCTCTAATGTGATTTAATTAGACCAGACAGTCCTTGACTGACCGTGGCTTGATTTATTCATTTTTAATTTTACCTTTGTGCAAATGAGATCCACTTAGCAGAAATTGTACTTCAGATTTTGAATTTTGATCTTTGTAGGGCTGTGGCTACGTGCTATCATACTTTTAGTATTGAGCAACAGCAGCCACCGCTCCTCATCAATTTAGGATATTACTAATGTATAATCTTATTTTAAGTCTAGTGTCATTTTGAGCATCCAACAACCACTTATACTTACAATGGGGGCTTTCAAATGATCAGGAAACATTGTTCAGTCTTTTTTGCTCAGTCTCATGCAAGGCAATTAAAATAATTTTGAGAGAGAAACCAAGTTAAGATCCCATTCAGTTTGAGATCCAATTTGAGTCTCACTTCACTGTTAGAATGGTCTAAGTGCTTGTACTGTCTTTTACCCAAACTCATATACTGACGTCTACTCACCCATGTGCTGTTATGAAGGTGTGTAAATTTAGAAAGATAATTGGATCATGACGGTAGGGCCCTCATGGAAGGAATTAGTGCCTTTAAAGGATAGGCATAAGGGATTTTTCTGACTCTAAGGAATAAATAGGTCCTCCCAGACACAGTCTATGACAGTGAATTACTCCTGTACTTTCCAGAACTGTGAGAAATAAACTTGTGTACAAGTCACCAAGGCATTTTGTTTTAGCAGCCTAAGTAGAGCAAGATATTTGATCATTTGCTGTTGGATAATATAAGGTCGGTTACATAACTTTCATGAGCCTCAATTTCTTGTTCATAAAAAGAAGAGAATATTAATTGCATAATATAAAAAGATATTAATTATATTATTTATAATTATAAATAAGAAACTATTATAATTAATAATTAATTAATAATGTAATCAGAATTACTTTCAGTATGTATTTGGTATGTAAAAGGTGCCCAGCAAATGGGAAATTTTGTCCTTGTTGTTGTTATGATTATTAATTATCACCATAAATCTCAAGTCAGCCTCTAGGCTTAGGGTCACATTTACCCTAAAAGTATTTTTTTTTTTACAACTATTTCTCAGTTCTGTCTATTAATGGATGTGAATTTTATTCTAATTCTGGTCTAGGTGTAGTTGTAGTAAATTCAATGTGTTGAGCAAGGGCTAATAGGAATGTATCCATGTTACCTGCAGACAATCTAAACTCAACCCCAGACTTGCTCAGGAGTTTCCCAAAGAACTAAGAGAAAAGCCTTGTGATGTAAATGCCTTTTGTGTTTTCACTTGCTGGAACCCAATGGAAACTGGCCTGGTGGGGATTGCTGGAATCAGTGATGCCTTCCATTAGCACAGATAGGTGAAGCTGACTGCAATTAGCTGTAATTAGCCACTGATCTTTTAGGACAAGCAGAAAATCTGTTCTCTCTTCCCTGAAGACATTACAAGGGTGCTTGGGAAGGACAGAGCTTTCTCAGCGGTTAATCTTGGATCACGGGAGTCCTCCAAGGGCAGCTTTTTCACCGCGGTCAGGTCTGGATCTATTTTTGGCATATTTATTAAGATGTCTTATCGTCTCACGAGGGAGAAAAAGAACAAAGCATGAAGGAATTTTGCCAGTGATCGTCATACTGCACTGTGTGTAAAACAATGAAGCTAATTGAACTGAATGGCTTTGAGTCCTGGACGGCACAAACTGACAAGGTTTGCTTGACAGCTAGTGAGTGATTATTTCCCATCCCATGATTAATTTGGTCAATTAGTGGCAAATAGGAATGTCACAAGTGGAAAGGGTAATGGGAGTCATAAATGTAAGAGTAAAATTGAGGGCAGCCTTGTCACATCAAGGGTCAGCTGTGGCTAGCTCAGGCACTGATGGGGCCCTCAAGCTAATTTCCCATTCTGTCTTTTCTTCCCTAGAGACTGAATCTTAAGTCAACCAGACCTTTGATGAAATCCAAATGGACTTCTGGGCACGTTTTCTAAAGAAAATACAGGAAGAAAGTTAGTGTGGCATTTGAAACATTCATTTCTAATTGAGACATTGAATCATACCATGCAAGTCAGATAAACTCAATTCTGAACACTACAAATATGGTGCATGCACACCTACAATGCTCAATTGAGAAGTGCTAATTCAAACACTGGTACAAGCCCTTTACATTTGATTCACGTGACTGCTGCAGGAAATGGCGTCAAAGCGAGTGGTTTAACACAACAGAAACTTATGATTTCATTGTCAGGTGACACATGGCCAAAATCAGTGGTTAAGTAGGATTGGGCCCTTCTGCAGACTCAGAACAAGAGGATATCCCATGTCCCTCTCTGGGTTTCTGTTGGGAGCCTTCAAGCCTCGGCACTCATTGGTTTGTTGATGCTTCACACTAACTGCCTTCATCTTCTCTTGGTGTCCGATGTGTGTGTCTTCTCTCCTCTTTTCCATTTGGAAGACCATTTGCATTGCATTGACTGCCCATCTGAACCCAGGATGAACATATCTGGGTTCCTTTATGAACTGCATCTCTACCACTCTCCAAATAAGATCAAAATCATAGTATCTGTAAGGCAGGTAGTTTAATTATTAGTTTTAAAACATTTATTGGATTTATTTCTGTGGCAATTTCATGAGTGTATGAAGTGTGTTCTGATTACTAGAATCCCCTCACTCTTTCTCAACTTCCATCCACTCTATTAACACTCCCACTATTCAATTCCCTTACAAAGAGTTTTTTCCAGACCCATTGAATCTAAGCAAGCCTTGTATTATTATGGGTGTGGATTATTAGTTGGTATACAACTCAAGGTAATGACTGTTCCCTTAGAATCTATCAGTAGCAAACACATCAGCAGGGAGGGATACGGTCCCAGGGGCTCTACGTGATCTGTGATGACTATTAATAGGCCTAATCTTGTGTAGGCCCATTGCAGAGAGCTGTTGTGAAGTCATGGCTGAGTTAGCTGTGCCATGCACAGAAGATGGAATTTTACATCTCCTTTTCTTATCTTCTGGTTTAAGAAATATTTTTATTAATTCTTTGAGAATTTTTTACAACCTGTTTTGATTATACTTTTTCCATGACTCAACTCCTCCAAGATTCATACTCCTTTCTTTCCATCCCTTATTCATCCAACTTTGTGTCCCTCTCTGTCTCTCTTGTCTCTCTGTCTCTCTGTCTCTCTCTCTCTCATTCTCTCTCTTTCCATATATATATTTCTCCACACACACATACACACACATATACATATTAAGTCCAATTTGTGCTGCCCATATATTCTTGGATGTATGGCCTTCCACTGTAGCCTGATCAACTTACTAGGGACAATACTCTTGAAGAATACTGACTCTCCCTTTCCCAGAAACTATCAGTTGCAAGAGTTCCTTAGCTAGGAGTGAGAGTTTGTGCCCACCTTTCTTCTCTACACTGGACTTTGGTCTGGCTTGAGCCTGCACAGAATTTGTGCATGCTAATAACATTGCCATAAGTTCATATGTGTAACTTCCCTGCTATGTCTAGAAGATTGTGATTCTTTGTGGTTATCTACCACCCCTGATTTTACACTCTGCCCTCTCTTCCACAAGGATCCCTGAGACTTGGGAAGGATTGTGATATGAATGCCCCATTTAGAGATGAGAATTCTGCAATCTGTTATTTTCTATATCTTGCGTAGTTGTGGGTCTCTGCGCAAATAGAAGCCATCTACTGCAAATAGAAGCTTCTCTGATGAGGGTCGAGATATGTATTATCCTATGGATATAATGATATCTCATGAAGAGTCAGTTTAATACTTTGTACATCTGGCATTGTAATAGTAGTAGGTTCTCCTCTATGGTCTATAGCCTGTTTAGCTACCTGTTCATACATCAGCAGGGAGAGGTAGGGCCCCACAGGCTCCTCCATTGACCTGCAATGGTACCAAGTTTGGGTTTCATTCCATGGAAAGGGACTTAAATCTGATGAGAATGGTTGATGATTTCCATGTTGTTTGGAGTACTATTGTATAATTGGGTATGTCTTGACAGACCAGTTGTTATTATAACTCCCAGGGTTCATAATTGGGCAAGTATCATCAATTACTTTTCTCCTCAGCCAGTATGCATGATAACTTTCAGCACTATGAAAGCTAGCTGACAGGAATGCAGCTTCCAGGTCAGTACCAGCTTTACACCTCCATACCATGTTAGTCAAATATGAGGTGTCTTCAACAATAGGTCTTACTGTCAAGTTCAAGAGGGTAGCCAAGAGTAATGTCAGTAACTTGTTATGTTTGGGCATTTAGAGACCTCACTGGCTGAAGAATCTTAACCCATTTTCAATAGTTTATTTATTAGCCTATGGTGTTAGGGACATTTTCATCCTGCTATAGAGTAGCTCCATTTTTACCATATATGTGTTACACACACACACACACACACACACACACACACACACACAAATACACATATGCAGGCACATGCACGTGCACACATGGACACTTCTACAGTAGTAGATAGTTTTCTATATGGCTTTTAAAACAGATCTTTAGTGTTCTTTATTCCTCTTGATTTCCTTCTTCTACATTGTCCTCCTAGCTTCTACCCCAATTGAATCCCATTCTTTTATTTCCCTTTAAGTCTGTGTAGCAATGCATTCTATCTCCCCTCCTGTGAAAGCCCCACCCCTATCCTTAGCCTCTTACTAATTTCCTGACCTCTACAGATATTCCAAATGAAACACACATGGTTTCAAAGCTAACATCCACAAGTGAGAGAAGGCATGTAGTGCCTGTCTTTCCGAGATTGGGCTACCTCTCTCTGAATGATTAGTTCAGTTCCACCTGTTTATGGATGTATTTCATCATTTTGGTTTTTTTCTTAGTAGCTGAATAACTTCCCAGTCTGTAAATACATCACATCCTCATTACCCCTTGACCCTTGACCAGTTGCTGTATGTCTTGGCTGTGTCCATTGCTTGGCTATTTTAAATAAAGGAACAACACACATGGATGCGCAGGTATCTCTATAATGGAGTCCTTTAGGTGTCTGTCCAAGAGTGGAGAAGCTGAATGAAGCAATACATCTAATTTTCGCTGTTTGATGCATCTTTTTACTGATTCCTACAGCAGTTGTATCAGTTTGCTATTCCACCAGCAGTGAATAAGTTCTGGTCTTCCACCCAACCCCAGCATAGTTTATAATCATTTTATTAATGTCTGTGTTTGAATTGCTTGCTGTGTCCACTTTGGACTGTGAAATAAATATTTCAAGAAACATTGTGTATATCTTTCCTTCTCTCATATTTTTTAGTATTTGTGGGGACAGATGTATACTTTCTCTACTTAGCATTAAATATATGCTTATATTATATGAACTATGAAGCTGGAATAATAATTTATGAGTGACCAGTTCTTTGAATGTGTGATTTGAGATAATTGTGCTGTAGGAACTATACACAGTAAAGTTTTAGATGTGTTTACAACCTTTTTTTTGACTCATTGAACACTATGGGGAGAAAGGTGGATTTTGTTTTTCTCATGTCTTACTGGTGACTAAGAGCTCTAGTAAATACTTGAGTAGATGAAGGTATAAATACACAGGCAGATGAAGAGATTGATTGGTACTGACAATTATTTTGGGACATTCATATACTTCACTAATGACTATCTTGATTTATGGTTCTTTATATTGGATGACAAAAATTATTCAATATTTTTAAATAGAACTAATCCAGTATTCTAATGTAAGTGATATGTTAGAATCATAACTAAATGGTTGAGAAAATACTTATGAAGGACCAACTCCTGGCATCTCTTCAGAAGTGATACCAACAGTTTACCTTCAGACAATCTGAAGATCAATATCTTTCTGAACATCTCTCAAAAGAAAAAAAAAGGATTGCTTCAGTGAAGAACGTTGTTTAAGTCCTCAGTGTTCTCTGACTTAACAGCATGACACAGTTTATATATTACATCAGTGCGTCTTACTGTCAACTTCCAATCTTTCTGCTCTGTCCTTGTGCACTGTCGAATTGTCATAGATGGAATGAAGCCCAGCCTCGAAATGTGGTCTGAGGTGATGCGCCCTGTATTTGGTGATAAATGCAAGGTCACTCAAGACATGCCTCGGGTTGACATGTAATACCTAATTCAGAGTTTCATTATCATTAAAATAAAAAGGCAGGAGGTAGTGAATAGGAAAAGGAAAAGTAATTCATAGCACAGATGGTGTCCTGGGCTTTCATATGCCCCGCTTTATGTAGTAAGGCCAGCTTTGACTGCAGCATCCTTCATGGCTACACACATTGACTTTGACAT
Source organism: Mastomys natalensis (assembly GCA_021653895.1). Classification (NCBI taxonomy): domain Eukaryota; kingdom Metazoa; phylum Chordata; class Mammalia; order Rodentia; family Muridae; genus Mastomys; species Mastomys natalensis. The sequence goes on along the minus strand of JAJTUV010000126.1, from coordinate 889,600 downwards.
TTCACTTTGATGGATGTGTGGACAGAGCTAGTGACTACACTCTTTTTCATCTATTTGGCTGAAACAAATAGTCAGTTTTCCATTTTTATGTTCCATACTTTATTAAGAGTATCTCTGCTGATGCCCATTTACAGAGGAAATTAGCTGAATAGGAAAGAAATCGGTTTTCACTCATGCGAAGCAATGAAATCATAATCTCGGAAATCTAAGACACATGGCCTACACTACTCTCATCAAGAGGCTAACAGCCTTCTGAAATATGACGTGGCACATGTACTGTTCTCAGAGTCTTCCAATTACATACCTGGAAATACTTATGACCGAAATTATGTAATGTATTAAAGGCAGATGAAGTTCCCCCCTCATATAATGCACATTTTAAAACATTTGTTCTCTGAAAATTTTAAAAAATTTCTTTGTTTTTATCTTATGATTGTTTGCCTGCTTGTAAGTACACCACTTGTAAGCAGTACCCTCATAGGTCAGAAGAGGGCATCAGGTTGCCCGAGAGCTGTGTTTACATAATGTTGTGAGCCACCATGTGGATTCTGGTAACTGAATCCTGGTTCTTTCTAAGGTAGCTAGTGTTATTAACCACTGAGCCATCTTTCCATCCCTTAAATATTAATTCTTTCTAAAATAATTTTGCTTTTTACCCTTCTCCCTCCTTCTTCTGTATTAAAATAACTGTAAGGATATCTGAAAAAGTCATAAGGAATTATATTACTAACAATTTATTCAAAAGGCCTATAATACATATAATTCTATGTTTAAATATGCATGTAGAGCTTAAATAATTTTTTTCCATCTGGGTTGACAGTACTTCCTTCAAAAGACAAAGATGGCCTAACAAAAACTCCAATATAAGAAACCCTTTTCTTAGTTGTTGGTCAGGGCTGTCCAAAAGACTCCTAAAACATTTACAGGCTATTGCTTGTATTGAGATTGAAAAAAAAAAAGACCATAGAAATGTCATGGGGATATGTTTTTATTTTAATTCCCGATGTAGGATATGGGGCTACTTCAGACTGTCCACAGCAGCAGACTATGATCAAAATTGCCCGGAAGAACTTGATGCCCCTAATCAGCAGGAAGTAGTCAAATGATATCAATGCCCCTCTAGCCTTCTTTCTCTCCTACCTAGTGTTGGGGGGAGGGGGCGTTGGAAGGGATAAGGGTGGAGAAGGATGGTAGAAATAAGAACCCAAAAAGTAGCCAAAAGTTAACTACAATTGTTTTTGTCCTTGATTGCTCCCAGAGGTGGTTAAGTTCCTATTGCTGAAGACACCACATACTTTAGACACAGGGCCCAGAGGCTAGTGAACTAGAATTAACCTGAATGCCTTCTTCCTGAGAACTAGCATTCATGGTATGCGAGAGCATCATGCAGGCATCCAGAGGAAGGAGGCAACAAATACTCATACCCAGCCATGAAGCATATGAATCACAACAACGACCAGCGTGGCATGATAACCTCAAGGGGGCAGTAGTTACACCTTGGAGGAAACCACATCTCTTTAATTAGGCTTAAAACCTACTTAGCAAGAAAGAAACACTGCCTTGTACTGAAACCTAGCCAACATCTCAAGACTAGTGAACTCATAATCTTGGGAGAGAACATTCAACTACGACTTTACTAAACCAGCATAACTTCTAACTACATTCTAAACATCTGTTCCTATACTCACAGAGAAGTATAGGTCTTACCTGTCATCAAAGAAATATCTCTTTGGAACAACTGATGGAGACCAATGAAGAAAGCTATAGTTATTCAAAATATAAAGAACAATCATGTGGTGACCAGCCCCAACTGATACAATCTAACTCCTGCATGGAAGACTCAGGGATCATAGCCAAAGAGGGAGCAGAGGTTTTATAAACATTTATTCTTAGTTAACATTTTTGTATGTGTTAAGTACAAGATATAAAACACTGGATGATGTATGTAAAAGGCAAATGAGTCACAAGATGGCCATTGTTCATGTGTCAGGTCCATGATCTCCAAGCAAGGTATTGGCTCTGGTTTGTCTTCAGGCCAAAGCGACCATAAACCCATAGTGACAAATCGTTACCACCCCAGCTCTCCCTGGCACTGTCCTATGTTATACTCATATACCTCACAGAATACTCATAGAGGACCTATGGAATATTATCTATTATTTTAATGGCTTATTATGTTAGTACTTAAGAAATGGAGGCCACAGCAAGAGCAGTAACATACCCAACGTCAGACAGCTGGTCACAGAAGTGAGTACTGGAGTACTCTGTCCTTAGGGTTGGTATTTCTAAGGACTATCCTAAACGGAATCCGGCAAGCTAGTGATTCTGTTTTCACTGTTGAGTAGGGGAGAGAAGTGGTATCTGGAAACTAGCAGATCATTTTGTATGAAATTTGTATTCTTGCCCAGACTCTGTGGGAGGTGTTCATTCACACACCAAGCCAGGATGCATCTGTTTATAAAAGCCTTTTGTGGAACACTCTCTTGAAATTCTCATGAATCACCACAACCGAGAGGACAAAAACTGGACCATGTATCTGATCCTGTCTCTGTACATCTGTAAGAATCTCTCTTTCTCTCTCTCTCTCCCTCCTTCTCTCTCTCTTTCTCTGTATGTGTGTCTCTCTGTCTCTGTCTCTCTGTCTCTTTCTCTCATTTTTTGTTTGTTTTTGTTTTGTTTAACTTTATTTTTCAAGATAGGGTTTCTCTGTGTAGCCTGGCTGTCCTGTAACTTCCTTTGTAGACCAGGCTGGCCTCATGCACTGCCTGTCTGAACCTCCTGCCTCTGCCTCCTGAGTGCTGGGATTAAAGGCATTCATTCATTCACCACCAGCACCACCACCCCTATTTCCATCTCTTAATGCTTTGGGGGTAGTTTGATCACAACAGGTATTTTCTAGGGATACAAATTTTGTATCGTACCAAAAGTGTGCTATAGTTGGATGCTTTGACATGGCAGCCACTCCTAAACAGACACAGAAGATGCAATGGCAGCATATACATGAACAGAGCGAGATTTGGTCTGGCACCGGAAGAATTATGCAGCTGTCTATTGGTGATGACAATCGGGTGTTGGATGAAAATGTGGTTACTGGGAAAAGGTTAAAATGAAAGATAAGAAACTATTTCCCAGGGGCTAGAGAGATGGCTCAGCAGTTAACAGCACTGACTGCTCTTCCAGAAGTACTGAGTTCAATTCCCAGCAACCACATGGTGGCTCACAACCAGTTGTAATCAGATTTGATGCCCTCTTCTGGTGTATCTGAACACAGCAACAGTGTATTCACATATGTAAAATAAATAAATCTTAAAAACCAAAAAACTATCACCCAGTATCAATTTCACAAGGAGCAGTGCTTCAGAGGATAAAATTTGTGGCATTTGGATTCCAAAGAGCAGAGCCTGAATCTGCAATCCATCATTTTATTGTCTTTTGACCTTGGGACAACATTTTCTGTCCTGTCTAAAAATTGTGTCTAATAGTAGCTTATCTTAAAGGAATGTCTGGTGAATAGTATATATTCTGTATCCTTTAGGCACAATTATTGCTGTCATGAAAAACTTATCAGCTATGTACTATTTATGAATATCTAGTTCTTCCTGGTCTAATTTTTCAATTTCACACTCACTTTTTTTTTTTATTGCTACACCTAAAAGTTTAAGGTGATATTTTCTTGATTTTTAATATTCTAATCAGAGACATGGTTTTAACAAACAACATATGGCTATGCAGAAGACAGAATGAGATGAAACTACCAGGGAAAGGATAATAGAAAAGCAAGCCTCCGAAGAATTAGAATGTAATAGTCATGGTATGAATTCTCAGCCATGAGAGCCTGTAATATTCTGCTATGTTTTGATACTTGTCACTCAGCCCCTATAGACTGCTACTGTAAAATTCTAGTCACACCAAAAAGGGTGGCTTTGTGGGCCAGCCTTGGTTAGTTAGTTTGTCTCCTTCATTAAGTGGATTCATTAACACTTAAAGAAAAATGCATTGTCTTAGGAGAGAGAAAATGGAAATCTGAGTACCATTGTGGCTTCACCCTCCTCCCTGCAGAAGAAGAGAAATGTTAACAGGAGAGTATGGGTCAAGATCACAGAGAGCTGGCTGAAGCAATGGAGGAGGGAGTCCTGACAGGTAACTGGGTGCTGTTTGGGTGGCAGGCTCTTCCCAAGACTGGGTTTTCCTCTACTTGTCTGATGCATTTGACAAGGTATTTAGATTTGCCTAACAACTGAGCTCCAGGCAGCATTTGAGGCTTTTAGGATTCAACATATTTAAAAATCCTTGCCTCTTGGAGTTTATTATTATCATCCTTAATGAATATGTGTATTTGAAGGATATGATGGGGGCAAATATGGTGGGTCTGGATGATGAGGGGCTGCGTATCTTTTGTGAAATTGTGTGTGTGTGTGTGTGTGTGTGTGTGTGTGTCTATGCTGTTCGGAAGCCCACTCTTGGGTTCTGGGAACTATAGTGCAATGATCTGACTTATATACTTAAGAAAGTTGTTGGGAAAGAATTAAAGAGCTGGGTAAACATTGATGTGGAAAAGCTAGAGTTGACACTATTTTATATCCAGGAGTTGGACATGGGCAAGAGAAATGGTTAGGCCATGGATTTGAATTCAGGCTCAACAGAATTTCCAGAGACACTGGCTGGCACTTTTTGTGAGAGAGAAAAATCTTTGATGGCCTTAAGTGTTTTGCCCTGAGCAACTGGAAAATGGGATTTCGATTAGACAGGATGGGGAATGGCACAGGTAAACAGGAGTTCAGAGCGGCATATGTGGGGTTAAAGTGGGTCTGTGCTGTCCGAGATGATTAGAAACTGAGTCTGGAGCTGAGGAGATCTGCAACATACATACATTTGGATTTCATAACAAAGTTGTTGAATGACATGAAAGTGGATGAGCTTTCCAAAGCAATCTATAGAAAGAGAGGACAGGAACTTGTCCTTCTGGGCTGTCCTACATGCAGGGGCCACATGCTGAATCGAAGTCTACTGAGAAGTGAGGTGTGACATGGAGCAGGGGGACCATCTGGTATCTGGACAGGCAAGTGAAGAAAAACTGAGATTCTCCTCTCTTCTGTTGTGTGTCTATAGTGTTTATAATTTTGTGATTCTAAATTGGAAGTCTGCATGTCTCCCCACCTCAGTCCCAGTGCTTGAGATCAAACCTAGGGCTTTGTACATGTTTGGTCCCTCAGTTCTATTCCCAATCTTGGAAGTCTACACTTAGCAGTACTTCATGCTTGGTATTATGAGGAATAAATAATCCCTGTTTATCTTTGGAGATTTTAATTAATTAATTGTAGGCGGCCGAAGAGACGGCGCCGGTTTCCAACATGGCTGGCGCAGCGTCCTGTATAAGCCTACTGCGCATGCGTCAGCCTCAAGCCCCTCCCGAGAGGGCTTATGCAAATGAGGCATGAGCCCCAACCAATCACAGGGCTTATGCTAATGAGGCACGAGCCCCAACCAATCACAGGGCTTATGCTAATGAGGTATTGGCCCTAACCAATCCTGAGAGAACAGGCCACCTGGCCCGCCCCTTGGAAGGGTATATAAGCAGTGCATTTCAGCTGCTTGGGAGTGGCGGCCCCTTCGATGGATGAAGACTGTGCCTGGAATAAAAGAGCTGTTAAAGAAGAATCCAGGCGTGTCGTGTCTTACTGCCGGCCGAAGGGGTCGCAACAACTGGTGGCCTGGCGGGGCGAAGAGACGCGGCGACGGAGAGACGCGAGAGACGCGGCGGCGGAGAGACGCGAGAGACGCGGCGGCGGAGAGACGCGAGAGACGCGGAGAGACGCGAGAGACGCGGCGGCGGAGAGACGAGAGAGACGTGGCAGCGGAGAGACGAGAGAGACACTGCGGCCAAAGAAGACTAACGACAACGAGCCGATGATAACAACCTCGTGGATTCAGAAACTGAGGTAAAAAGGTGTAGTTTTTAGTCGAAGATCCCTGGGTTGGGACGAGTTAAGGATCCCTGGTTTGGGACGAATTAAGGATCCCTGCTTTGGGACAAGTCGAGGTTTGAGTTAAGGATCCCTGGTTTGAAGTTCCCTGGTTTGGGACAAGTCAGGAACGAGTGAAAGATCCCTGGGTTGGGACAAATTAAAGATCCCTGCTTTGGGACAAGTCAGGAACGAGTGAAAGATCCCTGGGTTGGGACGAATTAAGGATCCCTGCTTTGGGACAAGTCAGGAACGAGTGAAAGATCCCTGGGTTGGGACGAATTAAGGATCCCTGCTTTGGGACAAGTCAGGAACGAGTGAAAGATCCCTGGGTTGGGATGAGTTAAGGATCCCTGCTTTGGGACGAGTCAGGGACGAGTGGAGGATCCCTGGGTTGGGACGAATTAAGGATCCCTGGTTTGAAGTTCCCTGGTTTGGGACGAGTAGAGATTCCCTAGATTTGGGACAAGTCAAGGTTTAGGGACGAGTATAAGGAAAGCGGCAATAAAAGGTCTGCAGATTTTCTAAACTATGATATCTATTGTCAACTCGGAGTGGGTTGGCTTGGGTATCATAATAATGCTTTTCCTGACATATAGTCTTAGATTGTACCTAAATTCTTATTGTGATTATGAATTCACTGTCCAAAAGGACCAGGAAGTTTTTGAACAAGTGAAAGAGGCTCAGTCAGAAGGCTCTGAGGCAGGAGTTAGTAAAATAAACAAGGGACCAAAAAAGATAACCAATATAGATACAGAGAGCTCTTCTGGCTCTGATAGCTTAGAAAAGATAGAGGAAGGAAAGAGCTTAGAAAAGATGGAGGAGGACCTTGAGGACATGTTAACTAAAATAGAGACCGTGGTCCTCTCAAGGAAAAAGAAAGGCAAAATGGCGGAAAGGCTCAAACTACCGGCTTGGGAGATGCCCACAGCTCCATTCCTTGGCTCGCCTCCCTATGTGGAGGTTCCTCGGGCCAGTCTGTCCCCAGAGACACAATGCTCATTCTGCCCACAGACTTGGAAGGAAGCGCGTATGGCCTTTCCAGTTTTTGAAGATGCAAATCAACAAAGATATTATGATCCCTTAGATATTAAGACGTTAAAGACTCTGGCAGAATCGGTTAAGGCCTATGGCATTAATGCCTCCTTCACGCAATCCTTGATAGAAAGGATAGCGACACAGGCCATGACACCATCAGATTGGATGAGTACTGTGAAAGCCTGTTTAACTATGGGGCAGTATCTTGATTGGAAATCTATTTATACAGATTATGCCCAAGGGCAGGCTCGGGCCAACGCAGCCTCAGGACAGCCCTTATGGAATCTAGATATGTTCTTAGGTCAGGGACAATGGGCAGATAACCAGACAGTGTTTCCACAGGCGGTGTACGGTCAAATTAATAATATGGCCATCAGGGCCTGGAAGGCCCTACCCAATAAGGGAGAAGTTTCAGGTAATTTAACAAGAATCCTCCAGGGTCCTACTGAGCCCTTCTCCGACTTCGTGGCTCGCCTAATGGAAGCTGCAGGGAGAATTTTTGGTGACCCTGATACAGCCATGCCACTGATAGAGCAATTGGTGTTTGAACAATGCACAAAAGAGTGCAGGGCGGCTATCACCCCTTGGAAAGCAAAGGGTTTGATGGCTTGGATGAAGGCTTGTAGGGAGATTGGTGGACCATTGTCCAACTCGGGCTTGGCAGCTGCAGTCATGCAGTTGTCTAAGGGCAAAGGTAGGACCCCTGCAGGAGTTTGCTTCCGCTGCGGACGCCCAGGACACCTCAGTAAACAGTGTCCCAAAAGAGATAGAGATAAACAAGGGAGTACCCCTTGTCCAAGGCAGCCAGGACTATGCCCAAGATGTCGTAAAGGTAATCATTGGGCCAATGAGTGCAGATCGGTAAGAAATATTCAGGGACAACCGCTGACCTCTAGTTATAGTGGTGCACGGCCAAAAAACGGGCAGTGGGGCCCCCGCTTCCAGGGCCCGCAAATATATGGAGCAGTGGAAGGGCAGAGCCAGCCCAGCCTACACCAGCCCAACTTACATCGCTCGAGCCTCGGAGAGCCACTCCGGGTTCAGCAGGGTTGGACCTGTGCTGCACCACCAGAATTGTATTAACACCCCAAATGGGTGTACAACCTCTTGAGACTGACTTTCAGGGTCCACTACCTCCAGACACAGTGGGTCTTCTGATAGGACGCTCTTCTTCTACCCTAAAAGGTCTTATAGTACATCCTGGCATTATAGATGCTGATTTTGAGGGCACAGTTAAGATCTTAGCCTCCTCTCCATGAGGTATCGTGGCCATCTCACCAGGAGATAGAATTGCTCAAATAATAATGCTACCCAGCTTACACAAATTGTTCCCCTGTAAAAATATAATAAGAGGGAACAAGGGTTTCGGATCCTCCGGAACCGCAGCCGCCTTCTTGTCTTTAGATTTGGATCAAAGGCCCATAATAGAATTGGAAATTAATGGTAAAAAAATATTAGGCCTATTGGACACAGGAGTTGATCGTAGCATAATAGCCCAAAGAGATTGGCCAAAAAACTGGCCTATTCAAGCATCGACCCAGACCTTACAAGGGCTCGGGTATGCAAAATCGCCCGATGTAAGCGCAGGCACATTATCTTGGAAAGACAAGGAAGGGAATGAAGGCACCTTCCAACCTTTTGTTTTAGCTTTGCCCATTAGCCTTTGGGCAGAGATTTGTTGAAAGCCATGAAACTGAAATTAACAAATACACACTATTCTACAGATATAGGATGGCATCCATCTCATAGCATTGGAAGACACCTCCAAGGGGAAAAGGAACAAGAGCAGCCGCAACCTAAAGGGTTATGCACGGGACTGGGTTTTTCCTAGTGGCCACTGGGCCTGGTATACCTATTACCTGGAAGACTGAGGAGCCAGTATGGGTTCCCCAGTGGCCTCTTTCCTCAGAAAAGATGATAGCTGCTAGACAACTAGTCCTGGAACAATTAAAATTAGGACATATTAAACCTTCTGTCTCCCCTTGGAACACCCCCATATTTGTCATAAAAAAGAAATCAGGGAATTGGAGGCTGCTACATGACTTGCGAGCTATAAACCGTCAGATGCAAGTCATGGGGCCAGTTCAGAGAGGCTTGCCTCTATTATCTGCTTTACCTCGTGATTGGCCTATTGTCATCATTGACATCAAAGACTGTTTCTTTTCTATCCCACTCTGTAAACAGGACAGTGAGAGATTCGCTTTCACTGTTCCCTCTATTAATCATGAGGAACCTGACCAGCGCTACCAGTGGGTAGTTCTGCCCCAAGGTATGGCCAATAGCCCAACCATGTGTCAATTATACGTAGGAGAAGCCATAGCCCCTTTAAGAAAGAAATTTCCCAAAGTCCATTGTCTCCATTATATGGATGACATCTTAATAGCTGCAAAAACTGAGCGTTTGTTAGACCATGTATATACGGAATTGATCAAACTATTAGAAAAAAGACAGCTAGTGATAGCTCCAGAAAAGGTTCAGCGAAGCAAGGTGGCGAAATATCTTGGGGCAGAAATAAGCATCAAAACTATAGTACCACAAAAATTCGAATTACGCAAAGACAGCCTTACGACCCTAAATGAGTTTCAAAAATTGCTAGGGGACATAAATTGGATACGCCCCTACCTAAATCTGGCAAACCATGAACTAAAACCTTTATTTGAAATACTGACGGGTGACTCCGCCCTCGACTCACCCCGTCATTTAACTCTGGAAGGCAGGACTGCACTTGAGAAGGTAGAAAAGAGCTTGAGGGGAGCTTTCTTAGGGAGATTAAAAACGGATTTACCCATAAAATTGTGTGTCCTTGCCACACGTGACCAACCCACAGGAGTTCTATGGCAGGATGAGCCCCTCTTGTGGGTCCACCCAAAAATTTCTCCAAATAAATCCATAGAACATTATCCCACCACAGTAGCTCATCTAGCACAGGAGGGCATTCATCTATGTATACAACACTTTGGACGAGCACCAGATATAATTATAACACCTTACTCTGCTCACCAGGTAAAAGTCCTGTGTAGCACAATAGATGATTGGACCATTTTGACATGTAGTTTTGATGGTATAATAGACAATCATTACCCCAAACACCCTTTATTATCCTTTTTCAAGGAGCATCCTGTGGTTTTCCCTTCTATCACCTCTCATTGCCCCTTGAAAGATGTACCCAATATCTTTACTGATGGCTCCAAAAATGGTTGTGGAGCATACCTGATAGAGAACTCTGAGCCCGTGCTGTGCCAATTCCAGCCTGGATCACCTTAGGTTGTTGAGTTGCAAATAGTTTTAGAAATTTTCAAAACATGTCATTTTGCCTTTAATTTGATCTCTGATTCGGCATATGTGGTAAATAGTGTAAAAGTCCTGGAAGTTGCAGGTCCCATTAAAGCCAGTAGCACAGTGTGCACCCTTTTTAAAATATTACAAAACATAATTAGACAGCGCACCAATAAATTTTTTATTCAGCATATTAGAGCTCATACGGGATTACCAGGACCCTTGAGCACTGGAAACAATGCAGTAGACCAATGGACTAAGAAGGAATGCATCTTCCTGAGCACTGCTTGGATCATGCAGCACAGTTCCATCAGTTGTTTCATGTAAATTCTAAAACTTTGCAACAGAAATTTAACCTGCCACGGGATACAGCACGCCAAATTGTACTCAATTGCCCTCAATGCATTATACATTTACATCCACCGCATGTGGGTGTCAACCCTCGAGGCATCACACCCCTCAGGGTTTGGCAGATGGACGTCACACATCTCTCAGAGTTCGGGACTCTAAAATACATTCATGTATCAGTAGATACTTGTTCAGGAGTGATCCATGCCACTCCTCTATCTGGTGAAAAGACCACCAATGTAATTGCTCATTGCCTAGAGGCATGGGCGGCTTGGGGAAAACCCCAAACACTTAAGACCGATAATGGCCCAGCCTATACGGCTCAAGCTTTTTGTTCCTTTTGCCAACGGATGGAAGTCTCACTCACTCATGGACTGCCCTACAACCCTCAGGGGCAGGGTATTGTAGAACGAGCACATCGCACGCTCAAGGAATGTCTTCAAAAACAAAAAGAGGGAATAGGCCACGGCCTTAACCCCAAGCATAGACTATCCTTAGCATTATTTACTTTAAATTTTCTAAATTTGGATACTCAGGGTCAGTCTGCTGCTGACAGACATCATAATCACTTACGCCCTCTGCCAGAAAAGGTAAAATGGAAAGATATCATAACTAACGCATGGCGAGGGCCCGATCCCGTGCTCATAAGAGCACGAGGTTCTGTTTGTGTTTTCCCACAGGATCAAGAAAACCCTATCTGGATCCCTGAGAGACTGACTCGGAAGATCTCCAGTCCGGCGATCCCAGACGAAAGGAGGGATGATGAAACTGCAGATCCTGATGTTGAAGCTCCTGTCGCAAGACTGCCACCCTGAACGGCACTTGCCTAGATCCCGTTACTCTAAAAAGACTTATGGGCGGGAGTATTTGTATGGGGAGCTGTTGTTCTCTTAGGATGTGGTTTCTGCCTTTGGTTTCTATGTCGCCTGTGCCATGACCATGCAAGACATAAGGCTGTAGTTTGTCAGGCGCTGACTGCCATGAAGGAAGGTGCTTCCCCAAGTATTTGGCTGGCCTCCCTTAGGGAGACCTAGTGGGGAACCTTCTGGACCCGATATTGGCCGTCCAGGCATTTTCCCTAGATCCTGACCATCTTGACCATTGCCGATGGTATAAGGCTCCTAAGGCACCATTTCAATTTTTCAGAAGCGGGGAGTACGAGGAGTGCCTCGACTAGAGATGTTCTCAATCCTGAGATAGATTCTCTGAAAGTATGTCTGAGTGCATAGAGGTTTTGTGTCAAATACCTCTCCCTGAAAAAAGGCACAAAGGCGGGTATGGGGTGGCAGCCCCAATTACAATGCCTTCATTACTTGCACAAGGGCTCAGACCTCTGTTTTCCACCGCTGACTTTTGCCACAGTAGTGGCTCCTTCAAGAAGTGCCTTCTAAAGCCTTTTGATAATCACCTGGTGAATGAGTTCAAAGCATGCTTGGGTGTGGGAGGCCTAGGACGAATCTGAAGGGTCCAGAAGTAACCTATTTCAAATTTATAAAATAAATAAGGGGGAGATGTAGGCGGCCGAAGAGACGGCGCCGGTTTCCAACATGGCTGGCGCAGCGTCCTGTATAAGCCTACTGCGCATGCGTCAGCCTCAAGCCCCTCCCGAGAGGGCTTATGCAAATGAGGCATGAGCCCCAACCAATCACAGGGCTTATGCTAATGAGACACGAGCTCACAGGGCTTATGCTAATGAGGCACGAGCCCTAACCAATCACAGGGCTTATGCTAATGAGGCACGAGCCCCAACCAATCACAGGGCTTATGCTAATGAGGTATTGGCCCTAACCAATCCTGAGAGAACAGGCCACCTGGCCCGCCCCCTTGGAAGGGTATATAAGCAGTGCATTTCAGCTGCTTGGGAGTGGCGGCCCCTTCGATGGATGAAGACTGTGCCTGGAATAAAAGAGCTGTTAAAGAAGAATCCAGGCGTGTCGTGTCTTACTGCCGGCCGAAGGGGTCGCGACAATTAATATAATAAATAATTATAATAATGTATAATGTAATTAATAATTATAGTGATGCAGCTATTGTATTCTGGGTTCTGACCCTGTGGTAGCTCTAGTCCTGCTGACAACAGTGACTAGGAGTAACTATCATCCTCAGAAATGAAGAAACAGAAGTAACAAGTTGGTAGAAAAGTAGTCTGTGGTTACGTGGCAGCTAGCAAAACATCAGGTCTAAACTCTCATACAAGGAGGTGTTTTCCTGTTTCTTTTTTATTTTAATTTTAATATTTATTATTATTTTGTATATGTGTGTGTGAGAGAGAGCGGGAGAGAGAGGGGGGAGAGAGGGAGAGAGAGGGAGAGAGAGGGAGAGAGAGTTTGAACATGTATGGAAATCAGAGAACAAGTTCATGGAGTCTGCTCTCCTTTCCAGCTTTACATGGGTTTGGGGAAGCAAACTCAGGTTGCAAGGCTTACGAACACAGCAAGCACCTTTCCTTACTGAGCCACCTCACTAGCTTTCATGTTTATATTATTAAAGTTCTCCAGGGCAGTTTTGTGAGTTTTGAATGTTCTCGTGTTTATAAAATAAAATAAACTCATCATAGAAAATTACAAAATATATTAAAAAGAGAGAAAAATAAACCTGTGAACTTGCCAAAAGAAGCCATGCCTTACAGTTTAGAGTATAATATTTTGAGTGTTTGGTATCAAGCTATGGTCATGTCTTCTACACAACTGACAAGTACATTTTGTTTTTGTCTAATATCTTTCTTTTCAATTACTAAATACAGTGGTGACTGGATAACACGATACTAATATTTTGTCATCTTCTATGGTACATTTTCTTCATGAGAACTCTTCTCCTTTTGTTGGGCTTTATATTTGCAACTGCACATATCAGGGGCAAATAATCCTGCATTAAATATCCTTTCTGCTAAAGCAAACTTGCTTCACAACTGATTTTCTCCTTAGAAGACATCACGAGTGCACTTATTGGATTAAGATGTGTGAATCTCATGAAGATACTAAAATTTCCTGATGTTTAGGCATGTTTAGCCCTCTTGGGAAAATTTGAAGGACATCTCTTATCAGCAGCAAGTTAGTTCATCATACAGGACATGAACACATGGTTGTGTGTATATGTGTGTATGTGTGCATTCTGCATTCATGTGTGTCTGTGTCGGTACGTGATTGTATAGAATTCATGGGTAGCTTTGAGCACTGGTCTTTCCTTTCCACCTTGGTTGAGACCAGCTCACTGCTGCTTTTCTCTTGTATCCCCAAGCCATCTGGCCCGTGGGCTTCTGGGTTTCTCCTGTTTCTGTTTCTATCTTCCTGTAGGAGCATTGGAATCAGATGTGCTTGCTCTAGGTGTCTGCCTTTGATGTGAGTTCTGGGAATGTAAACTCGGGTCTCCATACTTGCATGGCAATTCCTTTTATGCACTGATACAACTCTCTAGTCTGCACACATCGCTAGTACTGAGGTCTCATAGGCACTGGGATCACTAGCCCTGCTGCCCTCAGATGAGCTTATGCCGTCAGTGATTGCCCTTAGTTGAGAAGGGTGCTTACTAGCTCTCAGAAATTGTGCTTTTACTTTCTCTATCCCCTACTTTCCTTTTGGAAAAAATAAAAAACACTCTTTTTTCCCCCCTGTGGAGGCTTGTTGCATTTAGCGTTTAACTTCTTGGACCAAGTTGTCTTGGGTTAGATTTTAGTTATGATCTGCCTTCCTATTCATAGTCAGGATTTTAAAACAACCATTAGAGTTTTACGTCTAGAAAGTGAGGATTCTAACACCATCAGTATCAGTTCACAAGGATTAAATGACTTAATACATGCAAAACGACAGTGTCTTATGTACAAGTTTGTAATAAAAATATCAAACATTATTACCATGTTCTCATGTTGTAAAGGCTAAGGGAACCATCAGCCCAGTATTTATTCAGGTCCAGAATGGCTCTTGACGGTGGGTAAGACGTAAAGGCACAGTGGTGAAGAAAGCGTGGCCAGAAGAACGTTTGCACTGTCATAAGCAGAGCAGAGAGAATCGTCAAGGAGACATGAGTGTCCTCTGACACATGCTTAGAGCTGAGGTACTATCCATTAATTTCCTAACATTGATATAGTTCTTTTTTAATTTTCTAATAGTTTTTTTGTGTGTGTGTGTGTGAATTTCACATAATGCACCCCAATTCCACTCATTTCCCCCTCCCTTGAGATCTGCCCTCTACCCTTGCAATCTTCCTACCCTCTATACAGGAAAAGCTTCATTGTTGAAGCTCTAGTGTGTCACAATGTGTCCCACAGCTTACCCTTTTGTCCACTTTACTTGCAATTGCAAATGTTCATTGCAGTGGTTCATTGGCCTGGCACGAGGCCTCTGGTTTCCGCTACTCTGTCAGTACTGGATCCTCACTGGGACTCCTCTTGGATAACCTGTTGCTGCCACGTGTTATGGAGATCCTGTAGTTTTGGATTTGTAGGACTGGCCCCTCCATGCACTCCATCCATTCACTGATGGGGTAGATGTTGGGGTGGTCCAATCCAAAGCCCTGGATCTGGGCCTGAGAGGTATCTGAGCTGGTTAGCCCACTGGCTGTCACACTCTGATGCACTAGGGGCCTGCTTACTGGCAACCCCCACAACCAGGACTAGCTCTACCTGCTGCCCAGGAGGGGTGCAGGGCCTGCTCCCCAGAGTGCTGCAGCCAGTGAGGCACATGGTCTGTTCTCTCACACTCATGATCCCAGGACCAGCTCTTCTACCTGCCATGGGTGGTAAGGAACCAGGGAGGGGACGAGGGCTTCTCCCCCTCATCCCTGTCACAGCTCAGGGTCGGTTCTCCCATGCTCATGCTGTCAGGGTCAGCTCTACTGCGCTGTCCAGATGAGGTACAGGGCCTGCTCTCCTGAGTCCTGTGGCAAGGAGGTTCAGGGAGAGCTCTCCGACTCTCATGACCCCCATCAGGGCCAGCTCTCCTGCTTTCTGCCACTGGGTAGTGAGGGCAAAAGGGAGGGGAGGGTTTGTCTCTCTCATTGATGCCGCTGCATAGCAGCTAAGAGGTGGGACCAGCTCTCCCATGCTCACACTCTAGGAGCTGGCTCACCCACAATCCCCATATCCTGGGCTGCCCAGGTGAGATGCAGGGCCCACTTTCTTGAATGATGCATCAGATGAGGAGTGGGGCCAGTTATCCTGCTCTCATGGCTCCAGGGCCAGCTATCCTGCCTGCTGTAGATGACAAGGGGTGAGAGGAGGCATCTCACCCTTGCTGGTGTCACTGCAACGCAGATAAGAAGCGGGACCAGCTCTCCCCATGCTCATACTCTCAGGGCCAGCTCACCTGAGAATCTGCCACCTGGGTTAGCTCCACAGGTGAGATGCAGGGTCTGCTCTCCAGAGGGCTGCAGCTGGTGGGGGAGGAGGAGGGACAGCTCTCCTGCTCCTATGATTCCAAGGCCAGCTCTCCTACTTACTGCAGGTGGCGAGGGGCAAGGGGAGAAAGTTATCTCTCCCTGGTCCATGCCACCACATGGGAGATGAATGTTAAGGACAGTTCACCCACAACTCCCACCATGTGTGAGGCCTTTACTGCTGAGTGCTGCAGCTGCATAGGGGTGAGGTCAGCTTTCCTATTTTCATGGCCCCAGAGCCAGCTCTACCATAAAACCCAGGTGATGGGTGGGGTCAGTTCTGCACAGCCTTTGGACATCAATATTCCCTAGACCAGGGAAGTCTGCCTGGCCTTTGGTGGTAACAGACCCCAGCTACTTCAGGGCTACTAACTAAGACATGGTCTCCAGTGGCAGCTCAAGCCAGGACCCCATTGCCCTAGGTGGCATCACTGGTTACTCACATCAGGCTGTCCCTCACTAACCTTGAGTCCCCAGTTCTGCCTCTCTTCATTGTGTTTAGTTTCTTCTGTTTCTCTCTCTCTTCCATTTCTCCACCGTTTACTTGCTCCTCGTAGTGGTGCCTGGGATCTCTCAGTGTCTGGGGTTGTGTCAGGAGTGGTCTCAGGAATGCTACACCCAGCTTTTGCATTATGGCACTGGGCAGAGGTCATCTCAGGCATGGTTGCACCCTCCGTCCCCATCCCAGACCTGTACAGCACAGGACTAGTGATCATCTGAAGGTTACTCCCTGTCTGGGCCTCATGGTACCAGTCTGGTGATCATCTGGGCCTCGCTCCTCATAAGTCCTATGCCGACTGGCCCCATGCATGGGTTGTCTGTCTTGGGTTCACTCTCACTTGAGACCTCTGGCCCCAAATGGGGTTCTCCTAGTCTCTGGCCTTCTCAGTATGTACCTAGTGGTCATCTCAGGATCATTTTTTCCCCCAAGGGAATGTTAGGCTACTAATCATTCAGACATTCACAGGTCAGAACCCTGAGCATAGACACAGCCTCTCTCCTCTCTGCCACCTAGTGCTACACACATGACTCAGCAATCACACCTGCAATGACTCTAGGGGCAGATGAAATAGTTCTTAAAGGAGTGATTGTCAACTTCACTTTATAAATGAAGAAACTAGGAAGGGAACATAAATACAGTGACCCACAACTAATGCACAGAGAGTGAGAGACCTTGGAACATGCATCCCCAAATAGGATGTCTCCATCAAATTCCTTCCCTCTGGGCTCAGAGAACTCTGGAGAAGAGGAGGGAGAGAGAATGTAAGAGTGGGAGGAAATAGAGGACACCAAGGAAACCAGGCCTTCTAAACCCAGCAGGGCCATTGCACATATGGCCAGATGGGACACCAGCACTGACAGGGGAAGTGGACACATGCCCTCATTCTTAATTCGGAAGTTATCTCCAGGAGCTATCCTCTGGCAAAGGAAAACTTAGTTTTCTCCAATGAGTCTCGCTGGGTATACAAACCACACCTAAGGGCAGGCCCCAGCGGTAGACAGCCAACACAAAATGAACTCAGGAGTAGTTTTGGAAGTGGTTTTGTTTCATAATGCTTTGTCTGGACATATGTTTACATCACAAGTCTTTTCCTTACATATTTTGTTCTGATTTTGTGTTTTTATGGGGTTTCTCTCTGTGTAAATGTATGTGTCTCAGCTCTGGGCACTTAACTTCTGTTTGTTTTGCCCTATTCTGGTTTGTTTTTATTTCACCTCATGTTATTTATTTATTATTTAGATGCCTGTGTGGTTTTAAGGGTGTGTGTAGATTTGGGGGTGTGTGGTGGGCAATTGGGAGAGTGAAAACTGTAGTCAGAATATATTATATGGAAAATGATCCATTTTCAATAAAAAGGGGAAATGCACATAGTTTCATGGCAATGAGAGATAGCTGTATTGAATCCACGTTGGCATTCTGCCATACTTTTTGTAGCAATAAACAGGGTACTATTTTTTAAATGATTCATTTTCTTTTTATTTTATGGGTAAGTGTGTTTTTCCTGCTTGTATATCTATGCACTATCATGGAGGGAGGGCAGAAAGGGGATTAGGATCACCTGAAACTCAAGTTATGAATGGTTGTGTGCGTCTATGTGGGTGCTGGGTATTGAACCCACATCCTCTAAAAGAGCAGCCAGTGCTCTGAACCATCTCTTTAGCCCCTCGGAGAATTATTTTAAAGGCACATAATGCACATAGTTTACAAAACATTTATTATAACTAACCACCATGCACCTAGCAAGTTGCCATCTAAATAAAAGCAATAATATCCTAAGCAAAGGTGTTTTTCAGTGAACTTTAGTTGAAAGAATAAACTGAACAATTTAGACTTTAATATTATTCCCATTTTTCTTTAGAATAGAAACGCACAGGGATGCAAAGTTTAACTTTTATGTGCCATGGGTGGTTATATAAAAATGTTAACTTTGCTAACACCAATGGTTCTAAACTCAACCTTTAAATGAGGACAATAAAATCTGGTTTGAAAGTCTTCATTATGCCAATTCCCAAAGGTCCTTAATTGTAGTGGCTGTGCCACCTGCCTTCTGAAAAAGTTTCCTGTCGGAGCTAATTGTTTTGCAATGTGGAATGCCATCTGACTGAAAAGTCCAGGCCTAGTAGTGCTGGATATGGGAAAACTTGGGAGGATATTGGGTAAATACCTAAAAATGGTATTGCCAGGTCATGCAGAAGGTATTTGGGATAATATACATATGTAAAATAATTCTCTAAGGTGTTTTCCTTCCCCCAGAAGAAAATGGATGTGGTCACACTCATGCACATGACTGGTCATGCCGTCTAGACTTTGGTCTTCTGATCTGTGCGAAATAACATATATAACATAACTTTGATATGTTGTTATTCAATTTGCATATCTTACTTATGAAGTGTCTTCTGCTGGGTTTATTTGTCTATTTTCCATAGGATTTTGAAGTTATTCTTTACTTAGAGTTGTTTGTGTATCTTGGAAAGCGGTTTCTTTGCCACAGAATATATTGACAATATTGTTTCCCCACAATCTATGGCTCGTGGATTAGTAAAAATCATACAATATATATGTACACACACACACACACACACACATATAAACACATATCTCCAGCTTAATTTTGTTATCGGTTTGATCAATATATTTGGGTTAGCATATACAATAATATGTTTCATTTGACATTTTAATGCATATATGTCATTATAAGTTTTTTGTCATTACCCCCTGTCTCCCGTTCCCACTTCCTTCCCTCATGGCCCTTGCTGACCTCTGGCTTATTCCCTTCCTTCTCAAGAGATAACCCTTCTTGCTTTCATGTAGCATATGTTTCACTTTTTCTCCTTTTCCTTCTCCCTTAAAAAGCCCCTCCTTCTCTCTCATGAAGTTTTTTTTTTTTAGTTTTAAAACCTAACTCCTCCCCAACATGCTTAAATCTAGTTTATGCATAAGAGAGTAGACTTGGTTATTCTGAATCTCATTTTACTTAACATGATGAATTCTGTCCATCAGTATTCCTGAAAATTTAACAATATGCACTGGCCCACCCCCCAAATATAAAGGTATTCTGTATTTATTTACACCACTCCATTAGTCCATCTTCTGCTTCAATACAAGCAGTATGATGACATCTTGGACCTTTGCCCCTGAGTGCTTGGGATGTACATGGCCTGAGTAGCCTGTCCTTCCGCACCCTTGCTTACTCCACAGCTATCTAGGTGATGGATGACACTCCCAGGATGGGAGCCTGTGTTTGGACCACTCTTACGCGGTCTGCACTACAGCAGACTATCACTACATCATACAGCCTTTAGCACTGAGGTCATTTCATCACATCAGCAGAGCAGCATCATCTTGTCTGTAGCCCTGCTTACCCCATAGCAGGATGGGAGCTTGTGTTTGGGAGACTCTTATGCGGTCTGCACTACAGTAGACTATCACTACATCACAGAGCCTTTAGCACTCATTTCATCACATATTCAGCACTGCATCATCTCGTGTCACCACCAGAGGGATGAGGGCAGCAGTATGGTGAGATAATTTGAGATTTCACCTACACATTTTTTTTTTAAACATCATGCTGTCACTAATTATCTAATGTTAGATAATGTTTATCTATTGCTGTGACCATAAGATCTCTATCATACACATGTATGTGCAGGAAAAAATATAATACAATGTACATATAGGATTTTCTCTATTTCAGATTCGGTTTGGGAATGTCAAGAATGTATTTTGGCAGATAGGATGGGACCACTGTATGTGGCCCCAGGAACCCTCAGAAGTGTTTCCAAAAACATTGAAGTGTCATAATGACAAGAGTATATTTGTTTATCTGATTACCAGTTGAACGCTGATGGGATGGCAAGATATGAAAACCAAGAGTAGTTCTTAGCAAACCAGAAAAACATGTCCTTGTATTCATGGTAAGATATGATTTAAAATATGGGACCGAGTGAAGCTGAATATTTTAATCCAGAAGAGGAAGAATATCTTTTAAAAACAATTCACTCTCTTCCTCAGATTTTAGCCTAAAACGATTTCTCAGCTGAAAAGCTCGCTTATGTTTTTGTAGTCTTTATTTTTAAAAAGAGAAAACAATGTGCATTCAATACATTTTGACTGTTTCTTTGAGCCTCTTTTGAAAAATTAAGTGTTGTATATCACCCCTGGATTGTACTATCGATTTCACAAACTATAAATAGCAAGTCTGCCTGCTGCAAAGAATTTCACTCCTACTTATATTTCATAATCATTGGTTAACTGTGTCAAAACACCTTTTTTTCAGGGAAACTGAGTGGGTGGGTGAAAGAACTTTACATCTTTTAAGGATATTCACACCTGATAAAGCTGCGCCACTGAAATGGCAGACGTGTATGGAGGGATTATGTTCCTTCCCTCAAGATTATTTAAAATTATACAGATCACACACATGAAAATTATCCATCTTCCTCTTAGTTTTCTAATAATACAAGGATGAACTAGACATAAAACGTTTTTGGTAGATATATGGTAGTTTTAAATCCACATTAATGAGCTGGAAGAAATAGAAGAGCAACTCAGCTGTTATATATTAGAAGGTTTTTTAATGTCCATGTCTTCTAGCAAATCAGAAAGATTATGATCAGAGAGAGAGATTCTTTATTGTTAATTGAAGAATCAGAATATAAGCCCAGAAAGATATAACTCTTTAAAAATATAATATCCTGTTAGCGATTGGCTTCTATTTCCATCACTGGGAAGGTGGAGACAAAAGGATCCTGAATTAGAAGCCAGCTGAGGCTATAGAGTAAGTTCAAGGCTAGCCCAAGTTATATAGCAAAACCCTATCTGAAAACACCAAGCTCAGTGGTAAAGAGTTTGTCGAGTGCACGTGGAAGCCCTGGGTTCGGTCTGCACCGCTGCAAACAGTAATGTGATACTTCTGCAGGCTGAACAGCTAGTCTCGAATCGATACATTGTAGCATACTTTCTGGCTCAAGCAAGACAGGAGAGAAATAGTCTGCAAAAAGGACTGAGAGAAAGCAGAGTGAACAAGAGGGAAAATTACAGAGTTATGTCTTCCTGCAAAATCCTTCTCCTCTTTGTGCTTTACTTCTTGGACTAAGCTGGCCTGGAACACACTACACAGTAGAGGTAGGTCTTGAACTCACAACACCCAGTATGCCTGACTCTCCAAAGTGTGGGATTTACAGGGATGGCCCAACATGCAGCATTGTTTGTTTGTCTTTACAGTACTGGGGATTGAACCCAGGGCCTCAGGCGTCTAGTGGGCTCTCTAGTACTGAGCTGTATCTAGTTCGATTTGTTTGGTTTCATTCCTTTCAGGCTTTGTTATACCACTGATGTTTCTCGAGAAAATGGGAATGGTGGAAATGGGAAACAGGGGCTCTTCCCAAGTAGCTCCTTCCTGCATCCAATTTCAGGATAGTTCCATGAACCAGTACTGAGTGGAAGGAGAGTAAAAGAACTACATACCAGTGATTCTTCAAGCTGTTCACTCAATTATACCACCCAGCAGCAGGGCTTTACAACCACCACAGGCCCAATGGCTCCTCCTGGCTGATAAAAGTTTGTACATCCCATTGACCTCAAGGGTTTTGAGAGACAAAATATACTCAATAAATAGTAAAGAAAAAAAAAAGGCCACACTGAACTTACTAACATTCAATTAATATGCTCACTGTATAAGATGTTTATACTATAGTTTAAAACTCTACAATCCAATATGAGGACCACTGGCCAGATGTAGTTCTTTAAATTTAATTAAGTTGAAGTCAAATTTAATCAAATAAGTATGAGTTAAAGGTGATTGTGCTGAAACTTCAGTTCCTTAGGCCCACGCGCCATGTTTCAGTTGACTAGCCATCATGTGTGTCTGGAGAATGCCACGTTAGAGAGCGATCTATAGTGCATGTCTACTACCCAGAAAGTTTTATTGATAGATCTGCTGGCTGTGGAGTATAAAACTTAGCCAACTTTAAAGACACAGAAAACTATATTGCCTTTAATATTCTAATGCCCTACATTTAACAGATTTATTTTGTAGACTTTCTGCTTTAAGAGAACACAGGATTTCTTTTTGCTTAAGTTTAAAACAGAAACACACGTTTTAATCTGCACAAGATATGATACCTCCACAACTTGTGAGTGAAAGCAAATGTAGCCAAGGAGGGGCTCCTCTGTTATTTTTTTTCCCAGAAATATCAACTTTCACATGGTGTTAAAAATTGTTTCGGTTGGCTGAATCCAGACTATTCCCGCGTGGACATCTGCTCCCCTTGCGGGGGCATCCGAAGGACTCTTGTGATCAGAATTTCAGGTGGTCTTAGGTCATTTTTCAGAATGTATGGGGAACCAGAGGATATAGCACAGCAAGGCAGTAACTGCCCGTCCAGCCCAGCATGCTGCCCCCCACTGGAGCACAGACAGAAGGATCAAAGGACAGCATGCATTCCTCACAACACATTTAATTGTGCAATCCTATACCAGAGAAATGTTTTCTCTGACCCAGACTGGTAATCAGCTTATGCCTGAAAGCATGAGGAAGGGGTCATTAATTATACAGTGAGCTGGGTTTTATCCGGATCACTTTGGTATGGAAAACAGAATGCAAAGTGACTTGAACTGGTGTGTTTCTATGCCCCTTCTATAAAAGTGGAACCTGGAAAGCTTTATACCATCCTTATTTTGAGAAGAAAGAGTGAGCCCCTAATTAGAAATATTGTTGGCAGGCTGTAGAGAGAAAGAGAAAGCAGGATGGGAATGGAACTGTATAATATTAGGTTCGTGTAGAACGTATGTGCTTGCTTGCACCACACGATTCTTCTCTTTTATTTACAAAGTATGTAGAAGGTGTAGGGGAAGACAAAGTTTTCTTATTTTATTTTTTAACTTTTTTCTTGTTTTGTTTTAAAGCTGTCACAGTGAACCATGGAGTTTTAACCTTCTTTACCCCTAAGCAAACTGAGAACCTTCTCATAAGAATCAGAGGAAGGGGAAAAAATCAGGAGGGGAATTCCATCCAAAGACTTGCCCTAGACTCCTCCAAATTTGGAATGAGTGGCCACTTGTCTTTGGAATCAGATATGTTTGCCACTTATGAGAGAGGGAAAGACTCTGACCTTACAAGGGCAGCTCCGATTGTGGTGAATGCCAACATGGTCATAGAATCTGGAGACAGGCTGGCTCTGGCTGGTGGAGCAGGACAGATGATGAATAGTGCATTTGTCAGTTTCTGTCTGTCCATGCAGCTATCCTGTGGCCTGGCCCATCATGGCGAAAGTGGCCTTACTTAGGGGTAAGGACCTT
Organism: Mastomys natalensis; assembly: GCA_021653895.1. Classification (NCBI taxonomy): domain Eukaryota; kingdom Metazoa; phylum Chordata; class Mammalia; order Rodentia; family Muridae; genus Mastomys; species Mastomys natalensis. The sequence goes on along the minus strand of JAJTUV010000126.1, from coordinate 865,804 downwards.
GGTCTGAAATTCTATGAATTAAATGCCATGTATCCTTAGCTGGACAATTGGTCCGTATATTTCTTTTTCCATAAAACGAGGCTAATAAAATCCATCCTGTCACACTGCTCTAAGGAAAAGATAAGATTGTGTTTGTAGAAACCCTGGTATGTTACACACCGTGGATCACTGTTAGTTCCTATGGTTGTCATGAGCTGGTGGGCATCTTTCCATGATAGTTTCCAGGTTCTGATTGTCACCTACACCCAAATAAAACCTGCCTATTATGACCTACTTTCTTAGGCTTCTGCCTTTATCTTTGTGAGATGACTAATGACTGCAACAAAAAGTGTTTTTCCCCCCCTTGGGGCTTAACTTTTATTCTCTCTGAGGACTTATATACTGCTTTCACAGAAATGCTTTTTTCCTGTGCTTTCATGATTCGGCATCAAAATCAAGAGGCAACTAGAAGAGGACTCCAAGGTAGAAGAAAGGAGGAGGTTGGAGAGAGGTAAGTCTGGCGTTAGGGAAAGGTGAGGAGCAAAGGTAAGGAATGTCTGTGGATGTAAGCAAGAGCTGAGAGGAAAAGCAGGCATTAAAATGAGGAAGGAATGAGAGGTTGACATCTAAGACTATTGGACGAGAATGCTGTTTATCATTATGCGCGTGCGTGCGTGCTTGCGTGCGTGCGTGCTTGCGTGCGTGCGTGCTTGCGTGCGTGCGTGCTTGCGTGCGTGCGTGTGTTTATCCCAGAAATTTCTTTACTGGAATTTGCAACTGAGCAAGTTCTGGCTAACTCCCACCCACAAATGTGTTTGCAGAGGCTGTCTTTGCTGACTGGCGCCTCCCACTTCACCTTTGTTTGCATCCACTCCTGTTGATGGAATGTCTCGCTATCTAATGCACCATAAGATTTGCAATGTTTCATATCAGAAGGAAAAGACATCAATAATCAAACCATGAGACCGGTTTGTACATCCTGTGTGTGTGACATGAGCTGGTACTAAGGCCGTTTCACCGTGGGAAGTTGTGCCACGCCACGAGACATAGAGCTAGAGGGGAAAACGAGTTGCTTTCTGGCTGCCTCAAGGGCTGCATCCTGTAACAGTGTAGCTGAGAATACAGTTTTCCACTGGCTCAAGGTCTGTTGTTCGGGTGTAGGGTGTTGTCATGCAGCGCTGTGCCCTTTATGAGATCATTCAGCTGCTCCATTCAATGACATAGGTTTGCAGGGAACTCAGAGGATCATGCTAATGCATTCAAAGTGCTTCAAGCACTGAGAAAATTGCTGGTCTTCCTCCCTTCATGGAGTCGAAAATAAACACAGTGCCAAATTACACAGGAAGGTTGCACAATCCAGGGCCTTGTTTTATTTTATTTATTTATTTTTATTTTTTAAAACTATTAATTGCTTGGATACTCACGACTGAAATATCAAATGAATAACTTCGAAAACGTTTTGGGGGCCCTGGGCGGTTGTCGCTCTAAGTATGTGCTTAGGCTGGTCACTACTGAACTTGTAGCACAGAAATTGACAAGGGCAGGAGAAAGCAAGTGGCTGAAGAAGGTAGATGTATGTGAGAAAGTGACCTCAGTAGGTGACAGCTAGGTGGAAGTCATTAGGATTCCAAAACTCCACGGGATAACCTGGACCACATGTACTTTGGCTTATCTGGTAGCACCAAGACATTTTGATTTATACTAATCTTTAAGCTGACCCCGAATAAGAGCAATATTTGGAAGTTTTCTGCCACGATAACTAACACATGAAGCAAGCTTTAAGTATGCACGCTGTTCCTTCAAAATGTATTGCCAGAGTTCAGAAGTTGCTAACATAGTCTGTCTGAAAGCAATGAAGTCATTGCTATATTACTATGGCGTGTACTCCGAACAGCGAGGATTGCATTTCCTTCCGCACAGACTATGATTCTGTCATTCACGCCAGTGGTGGGATGGAACAGGAGAGTCCTGTAAAAGCTAACGAGTGAACTTCCTTCCCAGTTCACAGGAGCTTTTTGGAGATAGGATTTCCTGACATGGAAGATCAAAGCCGTGTTACCAGCTTACAATCGTGGTTTTCTTACTTGACTTTTTTGCAGGGGGTAAGGGAGAGGCCTCATTGGCACCATAAAGAACACATCATAAAAGTGATTTCTTTTCATTGAGTACTTATTCTTTGTGAGCCAGGGATATCTGTAGCCCCCTTCTGTAAAATCTGCCAAGAAATATTTTGTATTTTTCCCTGGCTGTCAGAAGCACCGTTGAATCCTCCCTAGACTGTGAGTTATTAGGATGATTTTTACCCTCTTTTATATGACCAACACTTAATATAGTGATTATACCACCTAATAGATGCTCAGTAAATTCTCTTGACCGATCCATCAAGTGAATGAATGAATGGTTGAATGATGTGGGATGAACATACTTCACTGAATCAAGATTTCTAAATTTGGTAAGAACGATCTCAGCTGGGAGAACTAGAAGAACTGGAATTGTAACTCCCAAGTATCTGTCAACAATCCCTTGTAGCTTTAGATCAGCACCCCAAAGGCTGCATCTTCTGAAGGATATTAGAAAATGTGTCAAAAGGGCCTTGGAAGGTCACTTTATAGGTCTGTCCTTCCTGTAAGTGGAGTACAGAAGAAACCGACAGCATTCAGCACTTTCTTGGAAGTTTTCCTTAGGAAGCAAGATTCTCAAACGCAGCAGCTAAGAGGTTACGCTCCTAGCTATGTTTTCTGACGTCTTAAAAGTGTTTTTGAGAAAGAAAGGAGGAGAAAGAGAAGAAGGAGGAAGAGGAGGAGGAGGAAGAGGAGGAGGAGGAAGAAGAAGAGGCTGGGAGGGGAGAAAGGGGAGGAGGGAAGGAAGAGAAGAAAGGAGGAGGAGAGAAGGAGAGAAGGAGGAGGAGGAGGAGGAGGAGGAGGAGGAGGAGGAGGAGGAGGAGGAGATGCAGATGGGCATCAGGTCTCATGGTTCTGGCCACTGCAGCTCTTGTTAAGCTGCTTCACAGTGCTGCGATCCCACAAGGCACAAATGTTGCCATTTTCTTCTTCGTGCCAGATCTGGTAAAAGGCGTCCCAGGGCCGCTTTGGACAGATCTGTAGCTTCCAACAGACAATCAGCAGAGTTCTTTAGGGAAAGCCAGTGGCAGTTTCTACCTCACACCTTGGTACATTAATAACATTAATTTCACTCAGCCTTTGTAATCAGAGAGTCCTACCTACAGACATTTATTTGAAGATGTCTGGGGGCCCACACAAGAAGGAACACAGTAATAACACTTCTTCTAAAGGAGACTGCTCCACGGAGAAGGTAGAGATTGAAGAGCAATAATTACACCTGAAATGTTAATAACTGGATGGTTTTTCTGAATCCTTACAAGTATTTACATTTAAAAAGATAAAATTGCTTGAAAAATTAGATGAAGAATAAGAGCAGTTTCAGTGGGGAAAAAAACGGGCAATTTTCTTTTTTGTTGTTGATGTTACTGGCTGGTTCCCTCGGCAACTGGAGTCTTTGTGAGCCCGGAAGCTGAAGGGACCCATTATTATGCAAAGCACCCTGAAACAAATGGCCTTGTAGGTCTCATATGGGAGGGGATTTCTTTGGAAAAAAAAAAAGGATGCAGAAGAAGGAAGGGAGAAAGGATGGAAGAGTGAAGCCTTCAGTGTTTGGACTTTTCAGTCTGAGTCCTTGCTGTATTGCAAACTTTATTCTGTAGCTGAGTGTCCACAGCATGAAGAGAAAGAAGAGTCGTAGAGTAATAGTAATAAACTCTGAATCTCAGGTTAGGGTAATGGATTAGAACTTTTAATAATTTTAGGCATATTTATCTTTACAAAGATCACATAGCAAATATTATCCTCAGAGTTTAGGAGAGTAGAGAGAAAAACATCAAACTAGAGTTTTAAATTATGAGTGAATGTTTTGTTCTCTCTCTCTCTCTCTCTTTCTCTCTCTCTCTTCTCCCTCTTCCTCCTCCTCCACCTCCCTACTTCTCTTCACCTTTCCCCTCCTCTTCTTCCTTTTCACTGTTTAAAGTAGCTATATATTTAAATGTAATATTATGGACAGAGATGATGTTGGTATCTGGACTGTTTATTCCGTCCCTCTGCAGCCTTGCTCTAGGTCTGGGTGGGAGCTGGGTCTTCCTGAACACAGGCAGCAAATCAGTCATAAGTGCTTCAAGCTTAGATTCACGGTTTTGGTTTTTGGTCTCAGGAAGAAGTTCCTGGAGGATCACTCCCTCCTGCTCTTCTTCCCCTGGAGCCCTGGCAAGAGACCAGCTGCCCTTGCCCCAGTGCATTGTCCCTTGCCTCCTTGGGACAGATGTGAGCCAGGCTAAGAGGGAAGCTAGCTGCTTTATGGGTATGCAAGCCTCCAATTCCATTAGGAGAACATTTCCAAGTGTCCGATGATGTTACTCCAGTGGCATCTGTAGCAGCAATCTTGGAGAACAGAAAAAAATGGCCACCAGAAAGTAGAGAAAGACAAACAAACAATTAGCTGTCAAGAGTTTTAGACATGAATGAGAGGGGATTAATCAAATCCCGTGGACCTACCACTTGATTGGCACTTCTCAGTTCTTTCACTTTGTGTTCCTTGCTGCTCACGGCACATCCAATTTCAGCCTGACGTTTTGAAGCAGGTGCCAGAAATCATCTTGTTTCATCTCTCTGAATTTTAGCATCTCTTTATAAGGACTCAGTTTATTAATATAAAATAGTCAGTTAAGCCCCCAATCAAGAATAATGTCTCCATATGTTAAATATCCAAGAATCATGCAAGTCAGTTTTTCATTAATGACATTTTTGGATTTATTTTATATTTTACTTGAGTCAGTATTTAAGTGGGTCCATTGAGAGCAGCAGTCTTAAAATTTCTTTTATATTTTGTTTCTTTTTTACTTTTCTTTTTCCTTTGTTCCCTTCTTCTTCTTCTTCTTCTTCTTCTTCTTCTTCTTCTTCTTCTTCTTCTTCTTCTTCTTCTTCTTCTTCTTCTTCTTCTTCTTCTTCTTCTTCTCCTCCTTCTCCTTCTCTTCCTCCTCCTCCTCCTCCTCCTCCTCCTCCTCCTCCTCCTCCTCCTCCTCCTCCTCTTTCTCCTCCTCCTCCTCTTCCTTCTTGTTGAGAAGAAAGCTCTGTCATTTCATGTATTTGAGCAGTTTTCTCTGCCTCCTCTGTAGTGTGTATTTGGGTTTTGTGTATCAGTAGTTAGGCCTAGAGTTTTGATCAGATTTATGCTTGATTTGTTTTTTTCCAAGACCAGCTTGCAGATGGGGTGTTCTACCAGAAAGCAAAACATATCTGATTGTCTCTCTCTTTGTGTTATTAGCAGGCATAGATACTCAATGCTTACAGCAAGTAATTTAATGGGAGAGTAAAATGGTAATTTTTCTTTTTTAAAACATTAATTACATTTCTCCCTTCTTTTTCTTCCCTCCATACCCTTCCATATACCCTTCCCCTTTCTCCTTCAAATTCATGGCCCTTTTTCCCAATGTTATTGCAAACATAGATGTATAAGTATATGCATATATTCCTATATGTAACCTGTTCAGTAAAACAATGATGTTTTAATTCTGTCTGTCCTACCTCATCCAAATTCCCTTAGAGTAACCAATGGTACATTAGTATGAGAAAGGCAGGATAAATGTTTGATTTCGCTCACTCCTTTTCAATGTAATAATATATACATTAGTATTACATATGCTACATATTATATATACAGTTGCATTATATAGATATTCCCATCAGAGAATGGCTCATTGGGCTGTTTCTTTGTTTACCTTGTAACACTTTCATGAAAACAAACATGCTAATATGTTTCAGTTCACTGCAGCAATTATCTTTATTGATGAGAAAATTAAATAATTTTTGCTAGTGAAAGCCACTTCAATTTGTCTCCTGAGGACTTTTGAAACTAATTGAACACTTTTGGATTGATTTAAGGTTATCTTGACATACAGAATATTTCTTATAGTGCCTCAGCCATTCAAACACTGGGATGAAAGACAACTGCAATCGTGCTTAGGTCCATCTCATTTATTTGTTTATTTATTTATAATAGAATGTTTTTTTAAAAAACAGTTTTAGTAATAGGAAAATAGGACAGATACATAGAGGGTTCTTTTAGGCTCTCTCCCCCAACAAAGTCTCTTCTTTTATTAATCCCATGCACCAATGTCACATTGTTATAACTGATATTGCTATGTTATGATAAATATCCATAGATTTTATTTTTTCTTGTTTAGATTTTTGGGTTTTAATAACTAAGCAGTGTCCACTCTCCTTCATTGCGGCAGTGTGCAGAGTAGTCAGTGCTCCCAACAGTCAGTGCTCCCAACAGTCAGTGCTCCCAACAGTCCTGTGCTCATCTCTTCTTTCATCACCTTGGCTGCCAGCTCTGTGGAAACCACTCATCTATTTTAAAAATTATATTTTCAATGGAAATAGAATTACTTCACTTCCATTCTCTCTTTCCTCTGTCCTCTCCATCAAAACTTTCCTAAGTCCCCTGACTCTAACATTGATAGCCTCTTTCTCTATGATTAATATATTAATAATATATATATGTTATATGTAATATATGTTACATATATGTGTGTTTGTGTGTATGCATGAATATATATTAATTGCTGAGTCTGCTTTTGCTGTTGCTGTGTATGTGAGAATCTGCTCATCCTTTTTATTTTATACTTGGAGTCTAATTACAAGTTTCCCACAAGGCTTTGTTCCTATAATAATGTTCCTGCATATTCTCAAGGCCTGGTAGCTCAATTCATTTTACTGCTGCATAATTGCTGTCACACAGATGTACTACAGTTTACATGTCCATTCTCCTGAAGAACTTCTTCCTTGAATCCAACGTGTGGCAATTATGAGTAAAGTTGGTAAAAACGCTCATGTTCAGGGCTTTATGTGGACCTTTACTAGACCCAACAGGGTAAATCTGTAGGAATGCCATTGCTGCCCTGTCTACAACTGTAGCTTTACTGAGAAATGATCCGATGCTTAAAGCGGTGCATAGTGTGGCCACCAGCAGTGAGTGCGAGTTCTTGGTGTCCCTTATTGTCACCAACACTGTGAGGTTTTTATTGTTGTCCTTGTTTGTTTTCACCCTTCTAACAGGTATACAGTTAGTGCCTCATTGTTGCTGTGCTATGACAACCTCAATATCATCTGTCTTGAGCAGTTTTTCTTATCTCTATGTACCAGTGGTAGATATTTTTTGAAGTATCTATTCAGATTTTTTTGATCTAATTTAAAAGCATCTTGCTTTTGTATTGTTGAGTTTTAAACTATTTTGTATATTTTAGATATAAGTTATTTAACACATGAATGTTTTGCATGTATTTTCATAGGTATTTATCTTTTTATTCTTCTTAGAATGCACTGAACACAACAGATGTTTTCAGTTTTAATAAATAACAAATCATCAAACTCATTGGATTGACCAATGCCATCTAGATTGTTTTCCTGTGTTACATTTTAGACTTCTCCTATGATATTTAGTAAAAGTCGTAAGAAATATCATTATCTAGTTTTCAGATCGAGGAGGGAGGCATTGCACCCCTTAATATTAAGCATGATGTTAAGCTTCAAGCCTTCTTTATGATAATTTAAAAAATGATTTGAGAATTTGATAAATACTTGTAATATGTTTGAGTCAAACCCAACCCCTTGACATTCCTCTCATCCGAGTTCTCTGTTCCCCCACAATGCTTTACTCTCAATGTCATGTGCTCTTTTAACAAGTGCACGAGTCTACTCAGTGTTGCCTACATGTGCAGAGGGGTGGGGGGGCTGTAGGGACATCTCCTGGAGCATGGATAACTTCTTAGGGGCCACATCTCTAAAGAAAGCTACCTTTTCTTCTTCTAGTGACCATCAGTTGCCAGTAGCTCCTCAGCTAGGGGTGGGCCTCATGAGCTCAACATTTCAGGATGGAATTTTGTTGGCTCCATCTTACACAGGTCTTGTGCATGCAGCTGTAGCCACTGTGAGTTTACATGTGTGAGAGCCCTGTCATGTGCAGCGAATATTGTTTCATTGCAGACCTTTATTACCTCTGAATCTTATAAGTTTTCTGTTCTCTTGATTGATTATCCCTCAGGACTTGATGGTTAAAACCCTATAGCTGAAACTCCACATACTTTAGTAACAGGGAATGGAGGACTTAAGCTCACATTGACCTGGGAGTTTCATCCCTGTTGGCCAGCTTTCATAGTGTTGGAAGGTTCTCTGAATCCTATCAGGGGAAAAAGGAATCAACAGTCATACACAGTTGTGAGCCCTGTGACTTACAATAGTGACAAGATATATCCACTGGGGCAAATCATGGAGTGACTGTTCTGGAAGTAACCAGCTACTTTATTGTGTCATTTAAAGCCCATTCCACTAGATAGAATGCATTCTAGTTCTGAATTTTTAACTGGGAGAAAAACCTGTGGCCACCTGTCCTAATACAATTATTCTGCTAAATGGACATCGTCATAAGCTGTGCCCACTTTCTCATCTTTATACACACAGATTAGTGTATCTCTCGAACCTCTTCAGAGAAGTCTCTGTTTCAAGTAGATGGTGATCAATACAGAAATCTACAATCCCAGAGGATAAAAGGGTGTGGAATACTTAGTCATAAATGGGACATCTCTGTACCACATTTCCTCCACGCAAGGCAGTTCACTTGGGGAGTGGTGAGCGTAGATTTTCTTTAGAAAGATGAGGAAGTTTTTTCTTTATGCAAACTAATTGTGTGTGTGTGTGTGTGTGTGTGTGTATTCAGCAGTTGGGGAGGCCATAGGACAACCTCTGTTGTTATTCTTCAATCATTATCCACTGTTTGTTGTTTTTTAAAAATATTTTAATTTTTAATTATATAGACTTGTGTTCTGGTGGGTGGCAGTATGTGTGCTTAAGTTAAAGTGCTCATAGATGCTGGAAGAGACTCCCTTGGAGCTGTGTAATTACAGTAATTACACTTGTAATTAGGTGATTGTGAACTGCCTGACACAGGTGCTGGGAACTGAACTCTGATCCTCTGAAAGGGCAGTATACACTCTTGACCAGGACGCCATCTCTCTAGCCCCTGAATTCTTTTCTTTCTAGAGAGGTGGCTTTCTCTCTGGTTTAGAACTTGTCAAGAATGCTACTCTAGCTTGGCAGTAAGTCCTAGAGATCAGTACTTTCCTGCCTCTTCAATGCATGGTTTACTATCACTTACTACTGTGACCCTCCCTCCCCCACCTTTGACTTTATTATCTCTCATTTAACTTGTTCTTCTCCTATCTAGGGCCATGGCATGCTTTGTAACTAGGTATCTCCAGTCCTACCTTTCTTTATCTTCTTTTAAAAATTTGGTTTTGTTTATTTTTGAAATTGTACTTTAATTACAATCTTACCTCATCCCCCCTTCTCCTTTCAAACCCTCCCATATATTCCTCCCCATTTTTATTCAAATTCGTGGCCTCTTTTTCATCAACTCTAATTGCATGCATAAATGTATTTGTATATACATATATTTCTGAATATAACTTATTGAGTCCATGTGTTTTCAGGGCTGATTGTTTGGCACTAGACAAGCAATTGCTGTGCTCTTCCCTAGAAAGAGCCAACTCTCCTGCCCACAGCTCTACTCAGTTGTCTGTAGAGTTCTGTGAAGAGTTGAGGCCTCATGTGACCCCTGACCCCCTACACTTTTGTGTGTGCATTCTAAGGACCAGACTCAGGTCCTCCTGCCTGTGAGGTGTGCACTTGACTGACAGAGCTCTCTCCCCAGCCCCAGTTGATAGCTTTTATAATAAATAGGTGTTGGATATTGTCAAGTTCTTTCTTGCATATCACCACATTAATTTTCTTCTTCAGTTTGCTGATATGATGGATGGTATTGATTTTTGAGCCAGTTTTGTACACCTGAAATGAATTTTTCTTTGTTATACTCTATAATTCCCTTTAATTGTTGTTCAGTTAGATGTAATGCTCTGTTGTGAGTTCGTATGTTAGTTTCCATGAGAGATGCTGGCCTGTTGCTTCCCTTTTGTATCTTTGTCTGGTTTTGTTATTTGGCAATGCTGGCTGAATATAATAAAGTAAGGACCAGCTGTAACTACTTTCATTGTAGTTCAGAAGTCCCCTACTTCTGTTGTTTCCTTTTCCTTAGATCACAAACTTTGCAGCTATAGTAGAATACTTCTAGAAACCCCCATAAAACATGCATCTCGGTAACATACAGAAAGAGAAAATACTTTTTCTCCAATCTGCCAGCACCTGATCAGTACAGCTGCAGATACTCAGAGCCAACCATCAGACTGAACCCGAGGACCCCAATGGAGGACTTAGGGGAAGGACTGAAGGAGCTGAAGGGGTTTGCAACCCCATAGGAAGAACAACAATATCAACCAACCAGACTCCCCAGAGCTCCCAGGGACTAAACCAACCAAAGAGTACACATGGAGGGACCCATAACTCCAACCACATATGTAGCAGAGGATGGCCTTATCCGGCATTAGTGGGAGGGGAGGACCTTGGTTCTTTGGAGGCTCCATACCCCAGCATAAGGGGAATGCTAGGGTGAGACAGGAGTGTGGGTAGTGGGGGTGAGCATCCTCATAGAGGCAGGGGGAGAGGGTTTGTGAAGGGGAAACTGGGAAAGGGGACATTTGAAATGTAAATAAATAAAATAACCAATTAAAAAAAAGAAAAAAGATGTTATAGGAAATATTAAAAAAGAATGGCAAGCTCCTGCTACGCTGGTCACTGGTGAGCCACATGGCTCCAGCAGGGTGTTCTTATCTCTGCAGACTTTCTGGCCTGGAGCTCCCGAGATGTCTCCACCCAACCCTTAGCAGGTCACTGCCACGTCAGCCCCAAGCAATGTTGCCCACCTCGCAGTTAGCTGTCACAATCTCCAGTAACCCGGTAAAATCAAAACTCTAGAAGCTTATAATTAATCAGTCAGATTTATGTATCAATAAATTCTCAATACACAAGATGCCCGCACAATAAATTCAGGGCCAACTGATAATGGTACGAGCTGCTCACTTAGATTAGACAAGTTGCCCCGATTATTCGATCCCTATATGATATTCTATCTACCCGTGGCTGTTAAAAGCCACGCTGACTCTGAATCATCTGCTTCTCCTCCATCTTGCTTCCTTCCTCTCTACCCGTCTCCTCCATCCATCCATCTCTGCAATTCTCAGCTCTGCCTCCCTTTTTCATGTCCAATCACAGGCCTCCTGCTGCACTAATATTTAAATTAATTGGACAGGGAAAATCTTGCCACAGAAAGAAAGAAAAAAAGAAAAAAAAAAGATAAGACCTTTGGAAAAGATTCTGAGGGCTCAGACTGAGTTGCCTGCATACTCTAGAACAGTCACTAAGACATAGATAGGAATTAGGTGTTTGATCAGCGTTGGACCGATGGTCGTGGTTTGAGGGTTTGTGTGTACCTCCACCTGGAAAACATAACTGGAGAGAATAGACAGATGTGAAGTAATTCCCAGTGTTCCTAATGCAAGTGTGAGCTTTTAATGAGCAAGGAAAATGGCGAATTTGATACTAAAAATGACATTGTACATAAAAATATTGATGTGTGCCATATTCAGAACCAGCTGGACATTAATTTCAATGGGGAATGAAAATGTATACAGCTTGGCTGCATTCAGATCTAAATGCTATTAATTACAGAATAGGTTAAAAGATCTTTGTAGCTGGGCAATGGTCACGTGCCCCGGTAATCCCAGCACTTGGGAGGCAGAAGACTGGCAGTCTGGCCTACAGAGCTAGTTTCAGGACAGCCAGGACTACATAGTGAGACTGCATAGTCTTGAAAAACTAAACAACAGTAACAAAAGATTTTTGTAAGTTGCAGAAGTCACGCTCTTCAAGGGGATACAGCAAGTTTGCTTGGAAATGTTGTTATTTAGTACAAGTGGATGTTTATTTATTGAGGATATATTTTTAAAATATAGATCGATGAGTTTTGCCAAATGTAATTCACATTTAAATGCAAATTCACACAGAGCAGTTTTTCTAGGATTCCCTTAGTGTCTTGTTTTATTCCATTCCAATGAGAAGAGCAAACTACATTTGTGATTTGCTTCAACATAAACCAGCTTTGCTGAAAAAAATCCAGTGAAGCCCTGAGGAAATACGTGTTGTTGACAAGGACTTCAGTATCTCCAGGGGTTCCATGAGAGTGTCAAAGCCTTCCCCAAGTGAGGCTCAGAGGGGTGGCAAAGCTTTCCTCAGGTCTGAGTGCAAATGTTGACAGTGTATGAAGAAAATACCCACTGTAGCATTTTATCCCATGAAGACTGCTTCCCTACAGACTAGCCCTATGGAGATTAGGTAAACTTGCCTCCTGTTGAACTCTAGGCAAAAACCCTGCCTCTCTGTTCAATTGTATATAATACACATGTTAAGCTTCTGGAGTTCTAAGGGTTCTTCATCAGAAAGCCCAGCCCAATGGAGCCCAGATTTTCTGTGTCTCTCTGTGTGTGTTTCTCCATTCGCTGATGGCAGCAGGTGCCTGGAGCCCTGAGGAGTGAGGCCCTTTGGCTATCCTTGGGCTTCACATAAGTGAAGTCAAATACTTTGTGTTCAGTCCCTTAACATAATGCTTTTTGGATTTCTTTTTTGTCTGTCTTAGTCTTTCATTAATTTCTACCCTGAAGAAGTAAAGTCTTGTAGTTTCTGCTTGTCTGTCTTTCTACAGCTGGATCATCAAGTTGTTTCCATTTTGGGCTTTTCAAACATTCCTACAAGTTTTTCAGTGAATGTTTCCAGAAGACAAATCAATGGAGTCTGTGAATTTTTAATTTTATAAGTAGGTCCTCTCGTGTTTTCAAAGTGATTGCCTTCCCACTCAAAATATATGAAATTCAAGTTGCTCCACAAATACCAATATTGTTTTCTATTTATTTGCAATTTTCTTCATTATTCTGGAGATCAAACCAAAGTTTTGTGCATGCCAGGCAAATCTTAGGAGATAGGATATGTGTGAACATGCCCAGTGCTAATAGTTGTTGCCAGTTGTTTTAAATTTAGCTATTCTAATGAGTGTGAAGTTTCCCTCAATGTGGTTTTAATTTGTGTTCCCTGTAACCAACATTATAACAGCTATCAGACACTTAGCAGCCCAGCAGCCTCTTACTGAATATGTTTCTAGATCCTTTGATTTCTCATGAGTATTTATTTTTAGAATTCACTGTTGGAGGTATGTTGTGTGTGAGTTATATTTTTCTGATGATAAATTCTTCAGGGCTTCATTAATTAAAGCATGCCTTTGATTTTCATTTCTTATTTAAACTTTTTGAGACCCTTCTGGATTACAATGCATGTCATGATAACTGGCTTCACTTTTATTTTTTAAAAGATTTTCAGTTGAATATAGACTATCCTCTATGCAATCAATGTTTGTGTTCCTCTGAAATTCATATGTTGAAATTTAACTCCCAGTGTGAAAGGGATGAGGAGAGTATTTAGAGATAGTAACTATAGGAGTAACTAGCTCATGACAGTGGAACTGTAGGAGATGAGCAGCCATCTGAGGGAAGGGTGGAGAATTGATTTACCTTCTTCCTTCTATGTACAAATTCAAGGAGTAGTTGGTCTGCAATATGCAGGAGACTTCACCATGCCTCAAACATGCCAGTGCCTTAGTCCCTAATCTTCAGCTTCCAGAACTGTAGGAAACAAATTGTTAAGGTCGTCTGGTCTGTGGTGTTTATTACAGTAGCTGACTCCCTCCTTCCCTTCCCCATCTTCTCTCCAGTCTTCCTTCCCCTCTCTGTCATTCTCCTTCCTTCCTGGAAACTGATGTCTCATTGTTTTCTAGCTGACATTTGTCTAATGAGACCTCAGGAGTCATTTTATCATCATTTATTTGAGGAAAATTTACCACCTTTATTTAAATTCTCTCAAGACTTACTGTTTTTATGTGATATTTAGAAACTTGATTGTAGTATGCCTAGATGAAACTATTCTGATTTTGTTTGAAGTTTATTACATTTCTTGAATTTGTGGTTTTATTTTTAAACTAAATTTGGAAAAGTTTTGACTAATTTTCTTTAAGTCTGTTGATCCATCCTCTAGATAACTTGAGATTTCACATAATATCTGTGTTCTTAGGGTTTTTTTTTTTTTAAACTTTTAATTTAATTTTTTTTCAAATATTCAAACGTCCTCATGATTTCTTCTAATAACCAATCAGATGTGAAGATCATTCAATGACCATTAGATTTTAAACCTTAGGATTTTGCCTATTTTATCATTTGTGGCTCTCATATTTTTTCATATATATAACATATAAATATATATATATTTATAAATAAATATATTTATATACTATATATATATTTCTGGAAATTGGTTGCATATAATGTTAGTTAATTTGTGTGACTGTAAGAAAAACATCTCAATGCAGAAAAAGTTTATTTGGCTCAAATTTGGTTCCAGTTCATCATAGTGGGGAAGTCAGGCTAGATGGCTAGACAGAACCATTTAATAGAAGATTCTTGTCCCACGATGGACCAGGAAACAGAGAATGGGATGAGAACCAGAGTAGAACTATATATCCCCTTCCAAGACCCATTCTTTGTGACCAACACCCACCAGCCAGGGTCTACCTCTTAAATGTTATTCAGATTTCCATAATGCCTTCTACTGGGGAAGAAGTATCAAACATGAGCCTAAGGGGGCCATTCCAGATTAAAAACGCAACCCCCATTTTTATAATATAATTGCCAATTCTGTTAACTGAATCATCTATTGATTTTCTTGTAGCTATATTTTTTCTTGACTTTATGTCACATCAGCTTGAAGCTTATATGCTTTAGATAATGCATATGAAATGAAGGGAAGATTAATACACATTTATTTTGTTATTTATTTCATAAGTGCATGTGAGTCCTTCCTTCTGTTGGGGGTTCAGGGTAGAGCTGGGATATGCTGTAAGCTCCTAAAAGTTGGAACGTGAGTTCCAATTGCATTAGGCTCAGCTACTGACTTCACACCTTCAGAACAGCATCCATCTATTTCTGAACAAGATAGTACCTGAGTTGTATATTCGTTTCTGATATTTCTCCTTTTATTCATTTCTAGTTTCAGCCTTGGTAGGTCTCTACAATCCAAGAGTAGATAACGAGTTCAAACAGGAAAAGACAAGCCTAGAGAGAGGGAGAGTAATGATTGAGCTAGTATGTTGGATAGGACAGCAATAAGACACTGAACTAAGAGGCTGAGGGGCACAGTGGAGATGACACACGCTCTGGAGCCAGACTACCTGCATTCATATCCATAGACAGCATTTGTGAGAGGCTATCATCGCCTCTCTGTGCTTTTAGGATAAGAGTCGGGGTGCTTCTCATAGACTTATTAGGAGAATAGCATGAGGTAATATCCTTTTTTTTTTTTTTTCCCCAAACAGGGTTTCCCCATGTAGCCTTAATTGTAACTCACTCTGTAGATCAGGATGCCCTTGAGCTCACAGAGATTCACCTGCTTCTGCCTCTAGAGTGCTGGAACTACCACCTGACTTGGTAATATTATTCCAAGTATTTAGAACTATTCCTATCATAATAAACTTGTTAAGTCAATTTAAAAATATTAAGTCAATAGGTGCAAAGTAAGTAGGGAGGGACATTTAGGAACTGACAGTGTTGACTTTTCAGATGTGGCTGTTACTTTAAATTTTCTGGTTTACTGTGTAGGTCATGATGCCACGATGCAGAAAGGAGAACAGGGTATATGTGGTTTAGAAGACATAGTGTCAGTAAATGTACTATTTGGATCCTTTTGTTTCCACTGAACTCAGTTCTATAAAACCAGGATTGGAGTAACTTGATGTGAAAATAATTGACATAACAGGAGCCGCAGGAGTTGGGTAGCAGTAAGCCCCATGTGAGCAGCATCTTGGCTTGGTCTGAGTAAACAGAGAAGTGATGTTTATGCTGCACTCAGCGGGAGCTGGAGCACATTCTAAGGTGCAGTGTTAAATGGTGGGCCCCATGTGAAGTCGGGTACGTATGCGGTGGACTGTAGCCAGGGAAATGTGACAAAGATGGTGAAGAAACGATTCCAGTTGGATGTGTGTTGAAAACTGGAGAAGTCCTGAAAGCATTTAGTCTATAGATCATTACATACAGTGCTTCATGTGTACCATTTATATAGCATAGTACACCTTATGATGTAGTCCAGTAGACTGCCTTCATGTCTGCCTCTTTTAGTATATTATTGAGCCCCTCCTATCTGCTTGGAATCACAATAACCACTTTTACACATTGTATTGTTCAATCTGCATAGTAATTATGTGGAAAAAAATCATAAATAAATAATCATGGGATGAACTTCTGTCTGAGTGTCCAAATGTAAGATATATGACATACCAGAACTGAGGTTGGCAAAGCAACCTGAAAGGGATATGTTACATGGGCTTTATAAGTTATGAATCTATAGAGACACAGTTGCAATAAAAATAAATTTGGGTCATTTGAGAGGCACAGGGAAAGGAAATGGTGTGCAGAGCTAGCAGCATTGCCTTCAGCTAATTCTGCAGCATCTAACAAAGTGATCATTGTAATCTAATGAGTGTTTCCTGCTACTTAGCTTGATGCTATTAAATTCCCAGTTCTCTCATGCTATATATATGTTATTTCTATTCTTACAATAAAGCCTTCTAATATCTTATAAGCTTATCTACACATGAAAAAAGCACTAATAATGTACTTGTTATTTATTTCTTTGCTTGACAATAGTTCTTTTCCTAGAAAATTAAGAAAGTGGCTTCTGATTCATTAGTGGCTTTCCCTCCAGCTCAGTGACAGGAGAGTTGGTGCATAGTATATGGTTATTACATATTTCTGTGTCTGAATGGATTCCTCCCTGTGAATCAGTGAGTTAGCATTCTGATGTCTGACCTGTCTTGTATATGTTTCAGCATTTATGAATCAGGCTGACATTGTCTGATCCTCTTTTAATACTGCAGGCCCTTAAGACTAATGATAAGCCAACATAGGCCTTTAGAATGAGTGTTTCCTTTAAAGGTCTTTGTTGGCTGAATATTTACCACCTGCATATCTATATATCATCTATCTATCTATCTATCTATCTATCTATCTATCTATCTATCTATCATCTTTCAATCATCTATCTTAACTACTTATTTATATTTCTATCTACCAATGATCTCTATCTGTGAAATGTGACCAACTAATTAAAAGATGTTATAGATAAAATGTGCACTGTGGCATGTATGCTTCTGTACACACACCCCCAAACACACACATAAACACACATACAGACACAGAGCAGGGGAGAGCAGAGACAGGTGGGGGTGGGGAGAATGACTTACATACACACACAGAGGAAAGGAGTGATCTAGGATGATACCTGATGTTCACCTGTGGCTTCCATATGCATGTGTATATATGTTCCTGCATATACATATGCACACATTCATAGGAACACATACATATACTCCATACAAAGATAAATGTTCCCCAGATCATTCTGAACATAGAAGTTTTCTTCTTCTCCTTCTCCTCCTCCTCCCCTTCTTCTGCTCTTCCTTCTCCTTCCCTCTTTCTCCTCCCTCTTTCTTCTATATCCTGGCATACTTTATTAGAGATTTGGAACTATGATAAATTCCACAAGAAAGTTAACTAGAAGTCTTTGAGATATTTGGGTTCTTATATACTTTGAAAAATGATAACATAATTAAATGCTAATTTATAAGGATATTTTTTGATATTAAAATATTTATTTTAAAATTCATGAATTAAATATTTTCAATTCTTGAGATAGAATTATACAGTTATATAAATACTATATGCATATATTTTTTATATGTATTTTTCCTTTTATCCTTTTATTGAAAATAGGTTATTTTATCATATAGTATATCCTGATTATAGTTTCCCCTTTTTTCACTCATCTCAGTTGCTCCCCATCTTCCCTCCCATCTGGATCCACTCTTTCTCTGTCTCCCATTAGAAAACAACAGGCAATTAAAGACATGGAAAGAGCAATTCTCAATTCATCTGGAAAGGCAAAAAACCCAGAATAGTGAAAACAATACTTAACAATACAAGAATGGCTGGGGAATCACCATCCCTAACCCCAAGCTTTACTAAAGAGCAATAGTGATAAAAACTACACGGTATTGGTACAGAAATAGACACATTGATCAAAGGAATAGAATTGAAGACCCAGAAATAAAACTACACACTTACAGGCACTTGATCTTTGACAAAGAAGCCAAACATGTACAATAGAAAAAAGAAAGCATCTTCAACAAATGGTGCTGGTCTAACTGACTGTTGATATGTAGAAAAATGAAAATATACCCATATTTGTTACCTTGCACAAAGCTCAAGTCCATGTGGATCAAGGACCTCAACATAAAACCAGATACACTGACTCTAATAGAAGAGAAAGTGGGAAAGAGTCTTGAACTCATTGGCACAGGGGGAAATTTTCTAGACAGAACTTCAGTGATGCACACTCTAAGATCAAGAATTGATAAATGGGACCTCATGAAACTGGAAAGCGTCTGTAAGGCAAAAGACATAGCCAATAAGACCAATTGGCAACCTACAGATTGAGAAAAAATCTTCACTAACCCCACATCTGATAGAGTGCTAATATCCAAAATATCCAGAACTCAAAAGCTAACCACCAAAAAACCAAATAACCCAGTCAAAAATGGGGTATAAAACTAAATGGGGAATTCACAACAGAGGAATCTCAAATGGCTGAGAAACACCTAAAGAAATGTTCAAAATTCTTAATGATCAGAAAAATGCAAATCAAAACAACCCTGAGATATTCCATCTTACACCAATCAGAATGGCTAAGATCAAAATCTCAGGAGACAGTATGTGGAGAAAGAGGAACACTCCTCCATTGCTCGTGGGATTACAAACTGGTACAATCACTCTGGAAATCAATCTGGAGGTTCCTCAGAAAGTTAGAAATAGATCTACATGAAGACCGATCAATACCACTCTTAGGAATATACCCAAAAGATGCCCCACCATGCCACAGGGCACACATTCCATTATGTTCATAGCAGCCTTGTTCGTGATAGGCAGAAGCTAGAAACAACCCAGATGTCCCACTACAGAAGAATGGATACAGAAAATGTGGTTCATTTACACAATGGAATACTACTCAGCTATTAAGAACAAGGACATCCTGAGTTTTGTAGGCAAATGGTTGGAACTAGAATATATCATCCTGAGTGATATATTCTAGGTAACTCAGACCCAAAAGGACATGCATGGAATGTACTCACTAACAAGTGGATATTAGCCAAAAAAAAAAAAAAAGTACAGAATATCTAAGATACAGTCAAAAAGATCAAGTGAGGATGCCTTCGTGTCACTTGGGAAGGAGAAGAAAGCACCCACAATTGGGGAAGGAGGGAGGGATATGGGAGGGAAAGGGGATTGAGGGAAGAGGGGAACATGATCTGGTATTGGGTAGGGGTAAGGACTGAAGCCCTGAGGGCCAGCAGAAAAAATGGAAACAGTCAATCTCGGGAGGTAGGAGATTGGGGGGACCCTCCAGAATGTACCAGAGACCTGGGAGGTGAGAGACTCTCAGGACTCAAAGGGGGGACCTTAGATGCAATGCCCTACATCGGGCCGAGGGAACTTATAGAGTCCACCTCCAGCAGAAAGGCAGAGTACCAAGTGAGGGATTAGGTTACCTTCTCACAGTCAAAACTCTGACCCATAATTGTTCCTGTCTGAAAGAACTGCAGGGATGGAAATGGAGAGGAGCCTGAGGAAAAGAAGGTCCTGTGACAGGCCCAAAGTGGGATTCAGCTCAAGGGGAGATCCCAAGATCTGACATTATTACTGAGGCTATGGAGTGCTGAAAGAGTCCGATGCAGATAGTTGCACCCAATCAATGAACAGAAGCTGCTGACCCCTGTGGTTAAATTAGAAGAAAGCTGGAAGAAGCTGAGGAGGAGGGCTACCCTGTAGGAGGACCAGCAGTCTCAATTAACCTGGACTCCTGAGATCTCTCAGACACTGGACCCCCAACCAGGCAGCATACACCAGCTGATACAGGCCCTCAATGCATATACAGCAGAGGAATGCTCGGTGTGGGTTTAGTCAGAAAAGGTGCACCTAACCCTCAAGAGATTGGAGGCCCTAGGGTGTTTAGAGTTCTGGTGGGGAGGGTGTAGGGATGGGGACAACACCATGGAGACAGGGGTGGGGAGGTGGTATGGGATGTGGAGCAGTCAGAGGGTAGATCAGGAGGGGAATAAAATCTGAACTTTAAAATACATACATACATACATACATACATACAAGATTAAAAAAATCCAAACACAACAAAATAAAACATAATACAATGAAGGAAAGGCCAACACAACAGAAGGGAAAGAGTTTGAAGAGCAGGCACAAGAGGCAGAGACTGACTTGCTTTTACAGTCAGGAGTTCCATAAGAAAATTAATTTAATAGCTATAATATATTCACAGAGGACCTGGTGCAGACCTTTGTAAGCCTGTGCTTGCTGCTTCAGTTTCTGTGACCTAATGTGCACCTTGCTTAATTGATTCATGGACCTGTTTTCCTGGTATCCTTCATCTCTTCTGGCTCCAATTTACTCTTAAATTTAGACCACATAATGTCTGGTTGTGGGTCTCATATCTGTTCCCATCTGCTGGAGGAGGAAACCTTTCTGATGATGACTGGATAAGGCATTGATCTATGAGTATAGCAGGGTATTATTAGGAATCTCTTTTTTCCCTTTGTGTGTGTGTGTGTGTATTTGGTTGCATGTGTTGTGAAGTCAGTTGTCAGTCTCGGTGTTTTTTGTCTATCTTGTTTTAAGAAGGCTCTCTCTCTCTCTCTCTCTCTCTCTCTCTCTCTCTCTCTCACTAATTAATTTATTTACTTTACATCCCAATCACAGCTTTCCCTCCCCTCTCCTTCCAGTCTCTCCCTCTCATCTCTCCTCCTCCCATTCCCTCTCTCACACACAATACTAGGAAGAGTTGGTTGGGAAGATGGCTCATCTGGTAAAGAAATTGCCACACGAGCAGGACTAGAGTTCAGATCCTCATAGATGATGTAAAAACCCATTGTGTGTAGTAGCCAGGCTATAATTTTGCCATGAAGGATGTACATGTACATATACATATATGCCAGGAGTCAACAAAGAGAAGCTAAAAACTAGCAAATGATCCTCAGGCGATGGTTCTGTCTTGGATTAAAATCTATGACAAATTTGTTCCTGTAGGCAAGGCCCAGGAGAATTTCATTTTAGGAAAGATTCCTGCTATTAATATGCTTTTTTATTATTAAATTTATATATATATATAAAATAATCACTAGGTATTAGCCCACACTTTTGAGCAGATCTCTGTGGAACAACAAAGATATACTGTCTTGTAGTGATGCCATATAGACAAATAGATGATTTCTTAATTCTTAATGATGATCATATAAGAATTCCTAAAATTACAGTAATCATTAAGCTATTTTATAATAATACTGCTATTAAATCTTTTCTGATGTCAAAACTGCAATGAGAACTCTACAAGTCTTCAAGTGTCATGAGTTAATTACTTCTGAGATAGCAAGCAGGCATCTACTACTCAGATCACATTCTAAGAGGTTGTAAAACCATTAATCAAAGATCAAAAAAAGGAAATTTAGGTGGAAGGACAGAAGATAAAATATTGACTGGGTTTATCTATATAAAACCTCACTAATACTTTAATCACAAAAATTATGGATTTTAACTTATTTGCACCTGCTGAGTTTATGACAGATAATGAATGTTTAACAGGTAATTACTATTAATGGATATACATGTAAACATTCTGTGCTGTAAACTTATTTGATTTATGATTTGAATTTATGTATAAACTTGTGGTGAAGTTTTTACCATGTGATCATATATTCTAAAAGATGCATAAATGCTGAAGACAAAGAGAGGAGACAGAACTGAAGAGAACTTTTTAGACAGATCTGAACTCAAGAAGAATTTAGAAATAAAGGCATCGGGAATTACTATATCAGAGCAGGAGGAGAGAGCAAGATTAGAAGGAGAATGCAGAGTGGAATAAGTTAGAAACTACAAGGTAACCTAAGAAATTAAGAGAACAATATGCAGAATACAGAGGGAAAGAGGAAAAAGAAGAAGCTGCAGAGAGAGCAGAAGGCGCAGGCGGCTTCTCCTGACCGTGAACAGAACAGGCCTTTTCTTAATAGCAAGGCAGACTTAGTCTTCTTAAACAGAACAAAGCTTTCTTCTTACAGACTTGGTTTTAATCCATTTATCAATAACAGGGTAGAAGCTTTTTCTTTCTCTATGCAATAAAGATTGGAGCTCATTTTTCATCCAGAATGAGTGAGTTCTTTCTGCACTGGTGCTTGGTCTTTTGCTCTATATACTTATGTAAGTATGGATGTGTGTGTGTAAGTATGTAATTGTGAGATAGTATGAAAACTGGGCCCAACTGGTTCAAAAAGATATTTATGAATGTATATGCATGAATCTGCATATGAATTTATGTGAATTTAATCCGTATTTGCTTGTGTAAAAGTATTTCCTTCTGTGAGCCTGACACTCTTCTCCTAATTCAACAGAAGTTTATTGTTCCAAACTTCACTCTAGCCTGACAAGCAAAAGGCACGTGGACAAGAGAGAAAAGGTTCTAGTAAGAATCCATTACTTAATTCTCTGCTGTTTTAAGATGAGTTGCCAATGCCTGAGACTGCAGTTTCTGTCCTGAAAGGAACTCAGACAGGCAGGTCAGCTACTGCAGCAAAGTGACTTAGACTTAAGATAGGTAAATGTTTTATTATTGTACAGAAACCTTAAATATTTTGCCCCTGCTGGTGCTCAATCCCACTGGCTTACTTTCAAGAGAGAACCAAGAAAGAAAGAACAGCCAGGGCATGGCCCCTGTCTTAGTCAGGGTTTGTATTCCTGCACAAAACATCATGACCAAGAAGCAAGTTGAGGAGGAAAGGGTTTATTCAGCTTACACTTCCACATTGCTGTTTATCACCAAAGGAAGTCAGGACTGTGACTTAAGCAGGGCAGGAAGCAGGAGCTGATGCAGAAGCCATGGAGGGATGTTATTTACTGGCTTGCTTCCCCTGGCTTGCTCAGATTGCTTTCTTATAGAACCTAGGACTATCAGCTCAGGGATGGCACCACCCACAATGGGCCTCCCACCCTTGATCACTAATTGAGAGAATGCCTTACAGCTGAATCTCATGGAGGCATTTCCTCAAGGGAGGCTCCTTTCTCTGTGACAACTTCAGCTTGTGTCAAGTTGACACACAAAACCAGCCGGTACAGCTCCCAACACATACATACATACATACACACACACACACACACACACACACACACACACACACACACACACACACACACACACATATATGGTATAGCGCAATGAATAAAGTTCTCACTGTACAAGCACAAGGACCTGCATTTGGGTCTCTAGAATGCAAGTACTGCAATCCCAGCTCTGTCAGACAGAGAAAACAGGGTTGCTCAGAGCACTAGTCTGTTCCACCTCCTCCAGGTAGAGGTGACAGCTTTTTATAATTCTCACTATCAGAGATGCTTCAGCTGTAGAAACCATAATTATTTTCTGTAGACAACCAGGTTTCCTAAACCTAGTCACTTTTGTGTTCGTAGCAACCAGTTCTCTGTGTTGAGGATATGTATTAGCTCTGATTCTGTTGATTTCTGTTGTCTATCATAATGCAATGACTACTAATCTTGATTGCTAATCATTTGAGATTAAGAAACACCAGGGAAACAATCTTGCAGCCATACTTGTGAGTGAGTTTCTAGACTGAGTTAACTGAAGTGTGATGACTCACCCTAAATGTGAGCAGTACCATTGCATAGTCTGGGGTCTCAGACTGGTTGAAAACAAGCAAGGCATTTGGACACCAACATTCATTGCTCCTTGCTTTTCAGTTGTGGCTACAACGTGATCAGCTGCATTAAGCTCTGGTTGATAGATAATGTCCTACAACCCGGAGCCAAAACAAAACCTTCTGTCCTTAACATGCATCCATCAGGTATTTTGTCAACAACTGGAAGAGCAAACAATACAATAGCACTGCTGAATTAATGCAAAAAGTAAGCCATAACAAATTCTGTGATGACTCGGAATTACCAACAAATAGGAGTGGCTAGATAAGGGTCTCTGAGCTAGAAACTATGGTAGAAATTATGAAGGAAATTTCTGGTTTTATCAATGGGATAGACCATCGTGTAAAGAACCATGCAGTTTCCCATCCATAGAATTATTTAGGCTGAAGTCAACTGATCTTTTTCTTTTTTCTTTCTTTCTTTCTTTCTTTCTTTCTTTCTTTCTTTCTTTCTTTCTTTCTTTCTTTCTTTTTTCTTTCTTTCTTTCTTCTTTTCCTTTTTTTCTTTTTGTCAAGAATTCAGAAGAAGAAAATGGCTCTAATGCCTTAAGGGTAAAATAAGTGATATTTTCATGAACCATTTCCTCCCTCTACTCAGATGTGTCTTCCTGGTAGTGACCTTGTAGAGCAGCAACAGTGCATGTTCATAAAGCTTTTCTATCAACAGTGAGTACTCACAGCATAGAGCTTTACCATTTAAGGAGTGTCCTGCGTTCATCTTCATGCAGTGACATAGGAAGAAAGTACTCACCTGTCATACATCAAGATGCTGTGTCTGTGAGACTCAGGGAGTGCTATTAGAAGAGAGACACAAAGGAGAAATCTTAGTCCATTGATCCACAGATGGATTTGGATTTGAAAAAAAAAATTAAATGTCACTTTCTCAAACATTATTCCCTCTTTCTGCTATAAAACACATTTTAAGATCAAGCCGTTTGGTCCTAAAATCCAAGAATAGTCAAGTTATTTTTTAGAGTGTTTTCTTTTCTAAAAATCAAATAGCATGCTGTGTGTATGTGTAGGGCCGAGAAAGGGGTCTTGGTTTTTGGTAGAAGTGCTGGCTGGAATTAGCCCAGAGACCCTGTAAGGGACAGGCATTTATTCCACCGCACTCCTAGAATCCAGGCTCCTAACACGTGGTATGGAACTCTATTGATCTATACTGTTCAGTCACTTAGGACAATGTAGCCCCTCCCAAAGAGCACAGGTAGAGGGCATGACTACAGGCCTCAGGGCCTATAGAGATTTACATACTAATGAGATACATGAAGGCTAGAAGGCATAGCCAATTAAGCATTCTTCCCCAGACTCTTCCCCCTTCTCCCTCCTTATTTAACTCAGGTCTGCCCTGAGTTTCATTTGGGGGGGGGGAGGGAGTACTACAAGATCCATTTACCATCCACCATGAAAATAAATCTGGACTCCATGTGTCTTTGGGGCCCACCATGGGGCAACATGGAGAAGGCGTTTAATGACAAGCCACCACAGCCACCGTGCCTAACTTCCCACCTGGAGGATCTCTCTGCATTCCAGCCACAGGGATCGGAATCATCAAGCAAGCTGCTAGGCTGCCGAGTCTGCTAAGTGAGTACTGAGTAACTGAGAGAGTAACTAAGTCTCTCCTGCAGGATGCTGCTGGGACCTCTTTCTTCTTCCCCCCGCCCTCATTTCTCTCAGTTGTGGGCCAGTTGGTCGTGTGCCCACAAGCCCCCAGTCTTGGTCCTTCCGAGGCCTCTCAGAGGTGACTGAGAGCCCAAGGGTTTGAGACCAGTCGGTCCTTGGCCACCTCCTGGCCCAAGGATCCCCAATCCAAGAGCCCTGTGCCCCTGCAGAACTTCAGACTGTGTGAGAATTCCTCCCACTGGGTGGGACCCTGTAGTGCCTGCACAGTGCCGTGCATGGAGTGAGCTCAGTCAAGACTCCCACACTCCAGTCTCTTTGGAGCCGTGGGAATCATAACAACCCAACAAGATTCAAGAACCCATGCCTGCGCCCATGCGTGAGCTAATTTTTCCCTGCATGTATGTGTTTTTGAAATGCTGGGGGTTAGAACCATTCTTGATTTTGACTTTTTCTCTTGCCTTAGGCTCAGCAGTGCTCTAGGTTAGATTTTTTTGTCTGATGGTTTTATGCGTGCAAAAACAAAGGAAGGAGAAAATATTTCTGCTAAAAAGCAGAAGTTATGGGAACATTCTTTGGCACCGATATCTTCAGAAGTATGAATTTGCAGACTCTGAAAACAGTGTGCCATTTAAGCAGAAAATGCATACAAGCTTTTAGTGATCATTAAAATTAGTAACAGAAAACATAAAGTTTTGGAATTGAACTCCAGGGGTTTAATATGTACTTGAACTAGGAAAGATACCAGGGAATGTTGGTTTAGGTCCAAGAGACATCTTGTAGGTTAATAAACATTCCCATTGCTTCAGATATTTCCTCCTAAATTTAAACTCAACTACATAAAATTGTGTTTGTGTTTGCCCCTTGATATGAGACATGTACAAATACCCACCCCTGTTTTCTAACACTTTCCCATGTGCTTCAGGATTCCTAAACCCCAATCTTAGGAAAGAAACAAGAAGTCTCAAGTTTAATTTCCACTTGTGGCTTACATCCAAAACCCCTGCTTCTTTCTTCTATCACACAGACTAAGCAAATTTATATGACAGGGCTTATTCTTCATGGTGCCTCTCCTTGCCTCTCCAAAGGACAAGTAACAGGAGAAAATCAGCCTTAGTGTATTAAACCACTGACTTGACCAAAGCCAGGCTGGTGGTGTGCAGGGAACTGGGTTTAACCCGAAAGAACTAACAGGCTAAGCTGTCACTGTCACTATTCTACCTGGCCCCTTCCCCAAGGTTGTCTTCCTACTATTTCTTGATCATTGACAAAATAGTCTGTGTCACAAAACATGTGCAGGAACACATGAGTTACATATTTTGTTTTTTATCTAAAGATAACCTTTTCTTTGAGATTATAACTATGTATATAATCCAGGCTGGCTTTGAGCTCAGGATTTCCCCCTCAGCCTCCCAAGTGCTAAAATTACAAGTATGCACTTCTATGCTTGTCTGTCTAACTAACTAACTAACTAACTAACTAACTAACTAACTAACTAACAGTATGCACGTATGTATGTATGTATTCCATTTCTTTAATTTTATAATTACTATTAGACCTTTAAAAGGTTATAAAAATATATATTGAGTTTTTCTTTAACTTTCAAGATATAATAGTGAAAGCATTGGTCTATTTTTTCACTACTGTATTAAAATACCCGATGCAGGGTAACTTTAAAATAAAAAAAGACCTACTAACGTCACAGCTCTGGAGGTTCAAGCTATAGTGCCATCACCATCTCAGCTCTGAGCAGAATCTCTTAGCAGAGACTGTCATTGTGTTGAGAATGCATGTTGGAGGAAGACACAAGTATAGAACAGGAGGCCAGGAAGGATGGTCTTCCATTCTCCCTTCTGAGGACATTCCCCTAACTGACTGAAGGATTTCCCAGTGGCCACCTTCTTAAACAGCCTTACCTTATAATACTGTCACATTGAAAACCAGACTCTCAGCACATGAATCATCGGATATATCCTTCAGTTATTATTACAAACCAGAGCTGTATGATAGAGGTATGATGTAGGCTGATTTTCTTTTTCCTTGAGTGGTTGGGATGTAGCACTGGTTTTACTGTACTCAAGTGGAGACCTATAAAAAGTCAAGGACTCAACCACATGTCTTTCTTCCCAAAGAGGAGTGCAAGGGGAGAGACAAACATGGTCATGACCATGCATTAGGATCGTATTTGTCCCACTTAAGAAAAAAAAAAGGAGTCCATTCTACAAGGGGAAGGGTTCAAAGTATCTCAAAGTGACAGATCACACAGGACAATGTAGGCTACAATAGCTAATTTGCATTATACTCTGGGTTAAATTAGAAGCCACTGGAAGGCTGGAAGGTTCTGAGCTGAGATTATTTGCCTTACATTTAAACACATTACAAGGTAAAAAGCATGGAGTTGAGTTAGGAGACTATGAAATCATGTAAACAAGGGAAAGTGTGGTGTTATAAGTCAAAAAATTAACTCAATTTTGGAAATGATATCCGTAACTGGGGATTGAGTTCTGGGACTCTTGCATGCCAGGCAATCTCTCACCTAGTGGGATTCATTCCTCTGATGACCTTATTTTAGTTTTATGTTTTATTTTGAGATTGCATCTCACTAAATCACCTAATAACAGAATCAAACTTTCTATGTAACCCATGCTTAAACCTATGATCCTCCAGTCTTAGTGTCTCCAGTGGCTAGGATTAGAAACCTGTGCCACCATGCCAGGCTAAATTGTAATATATTTTGGGAGTCAATAGCATTGTTTGATGCTGAATGATAGAAATGAGAATATGTCCAAGAATTTTTTGATTGAGATACAAGAAGCACTCAGCTACCCTTTCCTGGGATCAGGGGAGGCAAAGTAGATGGGTAAGAGACTTGCTGCTGTGTGTGTGTGGGGAGGGCAATGGGCTGCATACCCTTTTAATATATTTTGCCCATAGGAATATCTTAGTATGCAGCCACTACTACCACTGATTTGCAAGGCTCACACCATGGTGAATGTAATCTGGGTCTTGTGCTTGCTGTCAGCACACACAGCAGCTTTCCTGCATGTAGCATCAGTCGGAAACTAGCACAGCCATTGAGTGGAGAAGCACTGCCCTGTCTTCATCTGGAATCATCAATCTCCAGGACACGAAAGTGGCTGTTGAGTGTGCATGGCAGCTAATTCCAGCAGGAATTTCAAAAGCAGGAAGTCAAGAGAGGATCATTCTATTTTCTCCACTTCAAATTAATGACAGCCATCCTAGTCTTCATGATTGTGATTGTCTAAAGAAAATGAATGAATGATAAAGAATGATGCTAGGAATAGGAGGCAGGATGACATGTGCCTGTGTCGTAGTAGCCTCCTGTTACCATGGCAGAAGCAAATAGCTTACAAACACAAATGATGTTGCAAATGAGGTGGTGCATGCTTGGAAGGCAGAAGCAGGAGGATTACAGGTTTGGGGCTGCTCTCAGTCATATATCAAGTGTAAAATCAATCTGGGATAAATCAAAACGGAATTAAAAAAAACCAAAACAATAAATAAACAGGTATCTGAATTCAGGAAGTTTCTAGATTTGAGTTTCTGAACAGTTCAGGAGTTAATCCCTCCCTCACTGACCCAAAGATCTACTGCCACTGGCTCACCTTCTAAGGCTCCCACCATGAACCAATGATGTCACCTTGGGCATCAAAGTTCTGACACAGGGTCCCTTGAGGAAAGATCATCAGTTAAATTATATCATTCTTTTCCTGGCCCCTCTTACAATGCATAGTGGGTTTGTTCCATCTCTAAGGACATTCATTCTTAATTGATCCAATATTACTCTAAGATCCAGGTTCAAAGTCTCTGAGATTCCAGGCAAACTCAGCTGTGGTCCCTATTAAAAAAATAAGCCTATGTATATATAAAATATAATGGTGGAGAAGACAAGGGCCAGGTATTCTTATTCAAAAAGGAGAGCTAGCCCAAATCAGTCAAGGTGAACATTAACCATGACACTGTGTATCTGTCATCCAGGGATCAGTGTGGCAGCTCCCAAGGATGGCCACAACCCTACCCCTGTGGACTTACTGATTATAGTCCTCATGGGCCTCTGTCTGACCTTTCCCTACTGAGTACTTCCTGTTATTGGCACTTGTACCTTCCTTGTTCTTAATTTCAGCTTCCATTGTACTCCTCTAGATCCACTGGATCCACAGAGCCCCTCATGCTCTGTTGAAAGCTCGGTTGAAGCATCTATGACCCCATGATGCTCACATTCTCCATGTCAAACAAGAACCATGTTGGTCACACTAAGGCCTTTGCCTGCAGGAACTATGCCTGGGCTGCTTGACCACAGCTGCAGTAGTGGGATGCTTAGCCAGTGGAAAATGGGAGATGGGCCTTGAGCCTGTTCTGAATGTCCACTTGTTTGCAGTATCTGACTTGACAAGTCTTTAAAGCAAATTTGAAATTCTGTATCTTTGGCTTGTGATAGCCGTTGGTCTTACCGATTTTAGAGATGGCATACTTTTTGTAGGAAATCTTGGAGTTAGCTCAAAACATGGCAAGAGCAAGTTCTCAGATCAAGGAAGATTTATTTGCTGGAGGAGGACAAAGGGGAGGGAGTAAGAGACAAAGACAGGAGATAAAGGATGGGGGAGAAGGGGGAGGGGACAAGGGAAAGGGAGCAGAAATATTTGTCCTGGAAGTGGGGACAAAGGACTACTTCTGGATAGAGAGATGACAAGTGGGTTATAGGCAAATGACAGTTTATAAAGGTAAAGGGGAAAACCCAGTATTAAAGATGAGATGTTTAATTTTAATTGGGCATGTTAGTTAACTAAGTGAACCAAAGGGGGCTTTTGATTGCTGGACTTCAATACTTTGGTAGCTGGGCCTTGGTAGTAAGCATCAGGGGAAGGAAGTGGCCAAGTCTAGCTTTAGAAATATAATTTAACTATTTTTAGTAGGGCAAAGAAAAGGGAGAAGAGCAAGGCCTGCCAGAGCCATGTTTGCCATGGTCAATGTCTAGAGTACCTTTACTTTCTTTTTCTAGCTACTGCCAAAATTTCTAGAGGTGTGTGTGTGTGTGTGTGTGTGTGTGTGTGTGTGTGTGTGTGTGTATTATGTGCACTTGTGAGTGTATGTGTGTGGGTAATGTGCATATGTGTACCAGGATATATGCATGATTGCATGTGCCTCTGTAATTCTGAAGTTACGGTTCATGTTTTCCATGTTCACTCTCTAAGTGTTAATTGAGGCAGAGTCTGTTATTAGTGATCTGGAGATCACTAACCCAGGCTAGCCTAGGTAGTTAGCATCCTGAGGATCTCTGTGTCCTCATCCCCAAAGCCAGGATTACAGGAGCATACCAGCTCACAAACTGTCAAAATTTTAAATCACTCCATTTTGTCCGTGCTAACTCTAACAGTAATCCTTACCCTAAAACTGACCCTAAGAAGCAGATTTTGATCCCAGATTTTGCCTTAATTTTGGCTAAAATCAGATAGCAATGCTTAGCAACAGCCTGAGTGTTTTACTGCCTTGAAATCCACGTCCATCCTTGAAGTCTCTGTGTCCATCATAACTAGACTCATTCTCCCTGAAAGGTTGAGGGCAGAGAAAAATGTGAGTAATTTCCTTCCCATAAAGTAACACGGTAGCTGTTAGAACAGTTCCCATAGCGTTTCCGGTTCATGAGAAACATCATCAGCGTGGGCCTTGCTGTACATATCACCGTTTACTCTTCGGGTTTTCTGAAACCTCAACAAGACTGTTAGGCTCTCTGTAGCCCATCCTTACAAATTCTTCCATGCTCCTCTTATAACCATTATTAAGAACCCTGTTATTGGCAGTGACAAGAACAGCTCCATCTCTCAGCACAAGTTTTTGTTAGTCATCTCTCTGTTACTACAGCAAAACAACCTTAGCCATTAACTTATAGATAAAAAAGGTATTGTTCAAGTCCAAGGTCAAGTAAGACTATGATATGATAAATGAGGAACTTCATGATGTGGGAAAACTTCTTAACTCATAATCCAGGGGCTAAAAGGAAGAACAGAAAGAGACCAGGGCACTATCATTTCCTAAGTGACTGCAGGTCTTCCCTCTGAGTACTACCCCCTAAAGTGTCTACTGCATCCCAGAACATCATCCTGGGATCAAGTTATTAATACTTGGAGAGTATGGGGACATTAAACACACCAGAAATAGCAGGACTCTAGTATCACATTACACCCATCTTCTAATACCATCCCTTTCCTGTTTTATATTTTATAGAACAGAGAAGGTTTTACTACCTTTAAAGAATGAGGCTTGGTTCAATATCTTCCTTATGAGATATTGATTGAATCTTATATAATTTTCTAGTTCTTGTACTACTGAATCCATGATTAGTTTAGCATTCCCCTCATTCTGATTATTAATATAATTCAAGGACATGTTTATCAGTACAGAAAATAAGGACAATATTGTCAAATTTATGGGTAATATTCCATAAGAATATACATGGTCAATACATAAAAAAGTTTCCTATTTGCAGTTAAAGAAGTTAGGAGACAGAGAGATTAATGGACACAGGTCAGAGCATTCAGTATATTGCTACCTGATTTAGGAAAATGAGCACTAGGCTGAGTAATTTTACTGCATTCTGCTGTAGCAGCAGGGTGAGTTCTCTACACTCATGAACCAAGACCTAGTGCTAAACATCTGCTTCAGGAAAACAGGCAAGGACAATCATGACTCCTCAAATAGACGGTGTTCCTCCTTTACTTTCTTCTTACTGTAGGTCATAGATTGGAGAAATGCTGGGTCTAGAGGGTACCAAATCACTGAGGAAAGGGAAGAAATACAAGGGAAAAGCATCCCGGGAGGCATGAGAACAGTGTTTGTGGGCTGCAGGAATAGGAGGTGGTGCTGCAGAATTCCTGCCCCTCAGTGAGCATCATCTGTGTTCTGGTACCAAGGTGAGCATCTGTGCTGTCATTGTAGGATTCTGGGATCCTTTATCAATACTGAGTGTCACAAAACTGAAGTTGTGCTGAAAGTGAAATAAAAAGCAAAAGTTCAGTGTGTGTGTGTGTGTGTGTGTGTGTGTATGTGATCTTATGTAGCCAATAGAAGATATAGTAGCATGGCATATAGCTACTAAATTATTTTCTATCATATTTTGGTATCATTTCGAATGTTAATATTTAAATTTTATTCATATATACAGTCTTTTGAATGAAAGCTGTTTGGTATCTGTGGAGCAAATGAATGAAACTCACACATGCTTTGCATCTGTGGAATAAAAAATTATACACAGTACAGAAAGGATATTAAAATGGATACATCCTCTTTTTTAATATTTATCATGAAACCACTCATGTCAGTAAGAGAAATGACAGCAGCCATGGCAGCATTTACTTAGTCAGTTTTAATGCTACTTATGAAAATCTACAAAGTGATCCTCTGGGTGAAGGTTTTTAAATTTTCTTTTTTCTTTCTTTTTTTTTTTTTAAATTAATCATTTTATTTGTTTACATTTCAATGTTATCTCCCTTCCTGGTCTCCCTTCCACGAACCCACACCACATACTCCTCCCTTTGCTTCCAAGAGGGTGCTCCCCCACCCACCCACTCCTGCCTCAC
This sequence comes from Mastomys natalensis, assembly GCA_021653895.1. NCBI lineage: Eukaryota > Metazoa > Chordata > Mammalia > Rodentia > Muridae > Mastomys > Mastomys natalensis. The sequence goes on along the minus strand of JAJTUV010000126.1, from coordinate 832,679 downwards.
TTCTCTAACACCCCCCTTCTCTGGGGCCTCAAGTCTCCACATGACCAAGCGCCTCCCCTCCCACTGCTGCCAGATGAGTCCATCCTCTGCTACATATGGGGCAGGAGCCATGGACTGGCCCACATATACTCTTTGGTTGGTGGTTTAGTTCCTGGGAGCTCTGAGGGGTCTGGTTAATTGATACTGTTGTTCTTCCTATGGGGCTGCAATGCCCTTCAGCTCCTTCAGCCCTTCCCCAAACTCTTCCATCGGGGTGCCCAGGCTCAGTCCAACGGTTGGCCGTGAGTATCTGCGTCTGTCTTAGGTACTGGCAGAGCCTCTCAGAGGACAGTCATAATAGGCTCCTGTCTACAGGCATCCAATCATTGGAGTGAAGTCGGGGACTCCTATGGTTGAATTAGGGAAAGGATTGAAGAAGCTGAAGGGGAGAGAAACCCTATAGGAAGACCAGCAGTCTCAATTAACCTGGACCTCCAGGAGCTCGGAGAGACTGAGCCACCAACCAGGCAGCATACGTACACGGCTGGTCTCAGGCTCCCATGCACCCCGCTGGCAAATATATAGCAGAGGACTGACTGTTCTGGCCTCAGAGGGAGAAGATGAGCCTAATTCTCAAGAGAGAATTGAGGCTCCAGGGAAGGAGGAGGCCTGGTGGGGGAGAACACTCTCTCAGAGGCAAGGGGGAGGAGGAATGGGATGAGGAACTGTAGGAGGGAGGACTGGCAGGAGCAACAACTTGAATGTAAATAAATGAAATAATTTTTTAAAATCAGATAAAGTTAAAGTAAATGTGTTCCCACCCCCAGCCCCCAAATAATAATTTCTATCTGCATCTTTAATCATTACCAATAAGCCTGAAGTTAGTGTAGCTCTCTCTTCCTTCAAATGGAGACCATAAAGGAAAACCACAACTGGTCACAATTCACAGAACCCCTGATCATGGCTACCCAGCCCCAGTGGGGACATCGACAATACACGTCCTGTACCTAATGCTCAGGAAACATTGCTGAAGAGGGGCGGATGGATTGGAAGAGCCAGAGGAACAGAACGTCTGCTATGAGAAGAGACAGCGAAATTACACCCATGGTACCTGAACAATATGGTTGTCTAAACCTGAACAATGACAGCAGGCATGTTAACATGGAAAGAGGATTTCTTACAGAGCGCCTGACCTAGAAAAAAGATTCTATAAGACGTAATGACTGCAGAAGGAAGACAATCCGTTTCCCCAGAGATTAGCTCTGTAATTGGTTATCTAGTACCAAGTAAGCAGTACTAAAAAGATCCATCAGATTGCAATATTACAAAATAAAATTACATATATATATATATATATATATATACACATACACACACACTATATATACAGTGTGTGTGTGTGTGTGTGTGTGTGTATGTGTGTGTGTATGTGTGTGCGTGTGTATAAAAATACTTTTTCAAAAGGGAGGCAGTACATTTGACAAGAAGCAAGGTCAGACTTGGCAAGGGTTGGAGGGCAGCAGGGGAAGGGCAGAAATGACATAATTGCATTTAACTTTAAGACGTTTTCAGTTGTAAAATATAGAACTCCTCCCCTTGAAGTCTGAAACAGCAATTCAGAAAGTTGTAAACATGAGACCATAGATCTAATACCCTCTATCTTTCTAGCAGTAGACCTAGGTATGCCGAATGAAGAAGTCAAAGTTAAGATTTTGAGTTGGAGTACAGGGTTCACTTGGAGATAGGAAACAGAAGTGTGAAGGTGGATACGGTGAGAGTTGGGGGAGCCGGTGAGGTGGATTGACCCTGGCTGAGTGCTACCTCTATTTCCTCAGCAGGGAGGCATCTTGTTACTTTTGTTCAGTAATCTCATAACGTTTGCTGAATTTTATTTTGTAACTGAGAATCGCTAACTTTCCCCTCGTTTGTCGTTTTCTAAACTCAACCTATTGTGTTTTTGAAAGATGCACCTTTTCCAGGCTCCTGGAAAGTGCCTGCGGCCCACATTTCCATAGAGACAGTTCCTCCAGGACCCTGCCTTGTGCCCTGCCTGGCCCGGCGCTTGAACTCACTTGAGGCAACTGAGATTCGTTTAATCTCCCATCTTGAGCTTGCATCCTCTGTTAATGATTACTTCCTTAAAAGGTTTGCAAGTTCAGACAAACCCAGTTTGGCCTCTTCCCCTTGCCGTTTACTTCAAATTAGGAACGTGTGATGTTTCATGCTGGACTGTTTTCATTTGGTCTTGAGGATTATCAGATAGGGTTCTGAATGGCCTTGTCCCAAAGGGCTTACTGTGAAAGACTTTCTCTGTAAATTGGAACTTCCTATCGGTCTATCCCTGTTTTAGCTCACAGTCTGGCAGGGGAGTATTTTCACAGCCATTGGCTACACAGTAAGTGACCCAACCTATGGCCCTTGTTGGGTGGAAACAATCCAGTCTGATAACATCAGCATTGCTTGATATAATTAAAAGAGCAAAGGAGTTCCATTATAAGAAACCACATGATGCCTTTGAAATGTCTAACTTCTAATATTTCTAGAAATTCAAGCTCCTGAAATTTCTTCCAAACTGAAGGAAATAGAACTCCTTTCTGGCTGAGGCTTTTGTGTTTTAAGTTCCAGGAGTGATTTTTACAGCAAACTTCTAGATGTCTAAAAATGAGCTTCTGCATAGATTGGCTGGTGCAGTTTCCCTCTGACATGCTCCAGCAGCTGGGAAGAACTCCTCCAGGATCCTTGAGGCTGGTGAGGAGCTCCTCCACAATCCTGAGTCAAGGAGAATGGGCTTACAATTCAAGGAGGAAATGGGCCTTTTCCCATTTATTTGTCCTTGTATTACCATCTCTAACTTCACTTCTGAACATCCAAGTGACTCCACCTTACCTATTTTGGCGGTCCAGACAAAAATGTTCAGGTAACTATGGATTTTTGACACCAGGAGATCATATAAAATCACTGAAAAAGAAAAATTCATCTTTGTTTTAAGAACCGAGTAAACCTGTAAGCCCCATCTGCCCAAGGACCAGGTAAATTCCTAGAATGCTGGGAGTTGAAGTCTTTGGAAAATAACAAAGCCACATGGGAAAACATGGAGGCCATATGGTTATAGCTATATTATTATTATTAAATTATTTTATTTATTTACATTCCAAACGTTGTCCCCCTTACCTGTCTCCCTTCCCAGAGTTCTTCACCCTGTCCTCCCTCCCCTTTGCCTCTAAGGAGGTACTGTCCCACCTAACCACTCCACCCCCTTACATATCCACCTACTCACCCCCTACCTCCCTTCGTCCCTAGCATTCCCCTTCCCTGGGGCATCAAATTTCCACAGGATTAGGTGCATCCTCTCCCTTGGGTCCAGACAAGGCAGTCTTCTGCTACATATGTGCTGGAGGCCACAGACCAGACCATGGATGCTCTTTGGTGGGTAGCTTAGTCTCTGGGAGCTCTGAGGGGTCTGGGTTAGTTAATACTCTTGTTGTTCCTATGGGTTTTAATCCTCCTCAGCTCCTTCAGTCCTTCCCCTAACTCTTTCACAGTGGTCCTGACCTCCATCCAATGAGTGGCTGTAAGGATCTACATCTATCTCAGTCAGCTGCTGGTAGAACTTCTCAAAGGACAGCCATGCTAGGCTCCTGTCTACAAGCACAACATGGCATAAGTAATAGTATCAAGCCTTCATGCTCTCCAATCCCCGGGTGAGATGGATCTCAAGTTGGGTCCACATCCTTACCAGCATATGCTGTCATTTGAGTTTTTGATCTTACCATTCTGATTGGTGTAAGGTAGAACCTCAGGGTCTTTTTGATGCATTTCCCTAATGAATAGGGACTTTGAAAATTTCTTTAAGTTCTTCTTGGCCATTCAAGATTCTCTATTTATCTCTGTATCCCATTTTTTAATCGAGTTATTTGGTTTTTTGGAGGTTAGTATACACATTATATGAGGAGAAAATTAATCATTAATCTTACCCATCTATGAACTCTGTGATATATAATAGTGATCTGTCTACACTATAGAGACACTGGTGTAACAGTGGTACAAGTATTATGGGAATCACCAATCACTTTTTAATTAGATATAATGGCCACTTCATGGGTTAGAAACCACAATTGACAATGCTAATGAGGCCACGAACCTGAGAATAGATGGGTCATTAGCCATAGGGGAAAACCTACTACTATTATTCTTCTAAATGAACACAGGATCAAATTAATGTCTAATCGTTGTTGTATCCATAGATAAGTGTAAATCTTCACCAGACAAACTTCTTGTGGTAGACAGTAATTAGCACAGAGACCCATGATGTACAAGTTTCAGACAGTGAGAAACTCTGGAGCACTCAGCCCAAATAGTATTTCTTTATCAAACATCTACTTTCAAGGCCTAGGGATCTGTGAAGAAGAAAAGACAGAAAGGATTATGGGAGCCAGGGGTGGTGGATGACTCCTAGGAAACAGCATCCTCCAGACACAACAGGACTGACGCTCATGTGAACTGACAGAGACTGTGACAGTATACACAAGACCTAAGTTCAAGGTAGATAATAGATAAGGAAAGCATACCCTTTCTCCTGTAAGTTGTGTTTACTAGCTTATTTTATGCCAAGAATGGGAACAAACTAAGACAACTGCCCTAGGCACTAACTTTTCTGCATTTACCATTTTATCCTGTGATGATCTCATAGTCCAACATTTAAGAATACAAACCTTGCTTTCATTTTTTCATTTATAAATCAAGTTGCTTCCCCCCTTCCTACTATGTTCTCATTGTAGGCTGGATCTACCATATTCCCAGGTTATAACTTACCTACAGCTGTTAAAGTGGGGCTCTCTGGAGGTCATGAGAGCAGAGACTTTCTGAGTGGTATCAGTGCCCTTGAAAGAAACCCACTCAATACTTCTGCCATTTGGTCACTAAGTGAGGTGACACCTGTCTGAATCAGTTCATTGTGAAACAAGACCTCATTCATAACACTTTTGGCTGCTTGACTTTGGGCTTTTTACTTTACAGCACGAAAGATATATCAACTCCCAATTAATATATAGTAGTGTGTTTTGCTGTTTATATGGGTTAAAACAGCTCCTACCCTTTCTAGTTTTGTGGTCATTTTAGATCAGCAGTTTCAAGTCTATCTTTCTGAAAGGATGAAATCTATCTCCTTATTAGTAATTCAAACAAAATACTGCAAATCATAGAATCTTAGTTACTTATTTGTATATGTGTTTTGTATATATGTGTATGCATGTGTGTGTTAGTATGCTAGTTAAACTCACACAAGCACACACAAACACACATGCACAAGTACACACACACACACATACACACACACACTTAAAAAATAAAAAAGCAAAAACCCAAATCTTATCATCTGTTTTCACATTTATCTCATTTAAAAATACTTGTTTGGAAATTCTGAAGCAACTTTACCGGTCCAGGCTGAGAGCCCCAACTGCATGCTGCAGTAATTGGAATTACAGAGACTCATACCACTCTGCTTTTAGCCCATGGCCCATTATGATGCTGTAATAAACCATAATTTTCAGGATGAATTTTCCATGTATTAAAAAACTGATTAGCAAACTGGCAGAAAGAAACTCCAAAGCCTCTTTGAGATTGCTGTAGTCCTTGTTTCCCACCTTTCCTGGCATTTCCATGGGCACACTCTATGAAAGTTCACTCTAAGCTAAGCTAGAAGCAACGGAGTATTGCGGACAGAACTGTGAAATCTTTAAACCATGCAAGTGCACTGAGATCAGTATTATCTAAATGTTTGAGGTTGTTCAACTTCCTGGACCCTTAGCAATGGGTTTTCACTGACATGTGCACATCATTATGCTTTTTCCTATCTCCTCCACTTTCTTCTCCTGTACTCCACTCTTACTAGTCTTTTCTCATTCCCCAAATAGCTCCTCCTTTTGCTTTCATGTCACATAGATTTCATTACCCTTTGTGATATAGAACTTAATACAATGTGGAGCTACTGGGAAAGAATATCAATGAGGAATTATCCAGATCAGGTTGACTTATGGCAATGTCTATGAGGACTTTCTTGACTACAAATGTTAGGTGACATGGGAACACACAGCCCTCTGTGGGTAACTCTATTATCTGGTTTGGGGTCCTGGCTTGCAGAAGAGTAGAAAAAGGTAACTGGCCACAAACAGCTAGCTATCATTTACTCTCTTGGCTCTTGAGCGGTGAGTGTGATTGACTGGTTGCTGGAGTTCATCCACTGATTTTCCCAAAATGGTGGCATGTAACCTGGGATCATGAGTCAAATAATGCTTTCAATGATCATATTGTTTTGTGTCTGGCTGCCTTATGCTACAACATCCTTGATTATTCTCACCTGCCTTTAGATCTTGTCCTCCTGTGTAATTTCTCTTCTACTTTCATGTCATATATTGTGCTGGATAGTTGTATGTCAACGTGACACAAGCTAACGATGACTATCTGAGAGGAGAGAACCTCAATTTAAAAAATGTCTCTATGATTTTGGGCAGTAGGCATGCCCAAAGTAAGTAAGGGATTAGTGATTGATGGGGAGGGCACACCCAGACCATTGTGGGTGGTACCAATCCCTCACTGGTGGTCCTGGGTTTTATAAGAAAGCAGACTGAGTAAACCATAAGAAGCAAGCCAGTAAGCAGCACCCCTCCCTGGCCTCTGCATCAGCTCCTGCCTCCAGATTCCAGCCCTGCATGAGTTCCTGTCCTGGCTTCTTCCAATGACGGAGGATGATCTGGAAGTGTAAGTTGAATAAACCTTTTTCTCTCCAAGTTGCTTTGGCTATGTATGGTGTTTTATCATGACGATAGTTTTCTTTCTTTCTGCACAAGAAAGAAAACATGGAAGATTAGTCTTTCTGAATCTGTCTTATTAGATTAAAAATGATCTCCAGTTTCAATCATTTTTTTCTTAAAATGTCATAAATTTAGTCTCTTAAGTTGAATAAAGTTTCATTATATTTTCTCTATCAAAGCAGATGTTGATAAATATCTAGACTGTTTCCATTTTCTGGTTACTGTGAATAGAGCAGCAACAAACATGAATATTCAGGTATCTCTATGGTGTGCTGCCTTAGTTTCCTTTGGGTAAATACCCAGGGGTGGGTAACGCTGGATTACATAGCATTTTAATTTTTGTAAGAGATCTATACTGATTTCCATAGTGGCTGCACCAATATACATCCCCTAGCAGTTAATACAGGATTTCATTTCTACATATCTTTATGAGCATTTGTTGCCAGTTATTCTTGATGGTGTTCCTTCTGATGGAGTGGAGATAGAATCTCACTCTGGCTATAATTTACTTGTCCCTAAAGGTTAGGCATGGTGAAAATATTTTCAAATGTTTGATGGCCATTTGTACCTTTTTCCTTTGGGAATTGTCTGTTGAGTTCATTACCCTACTGGATGATAGTTTTGATGTTTAATTTTCGGAGTTCTAAGAAGATTCTCTCAATACATATTTTATTTTTAACAGCCTATCCAATATAAAACAATACTCCAAAAATATACTTGCCTTTAAAAAGACCATATATAATATTTAATTTTAAAAGAAGACAGTGAATACATTGATTTGCACGCTCACATAGTTATAGTTAAGGATTAATCATGGCACTCTAGTTTGAGGAATAATATTCAATTTTGAGAATAAAACTAGATAAGAATTTTATTGTTAGAGAATTAAGTTTTTAAAGATTTATTTAATTTTACATGTTTGAGAGTTTTCCCTGCATATAGTATGTGCATCACATATATGCCTGCTACCAAAGACATCAGAAAATGGCATTGGATCCCCTGGATCAGATGGTTATGAAACAGCTCATTGGTTCTGGGAAATGAAACCAAGTCCTATGCAAGAGCGACAAGTGCTCCTAACCATTGAGGCGTTTCTCCAGTCCAGCTTCAGAGAATCTGATATCAATGATTTAAATATATTCAATTAAAAGTACTCTTTGGACACAACATTTAAGATGACTGCACACAGAAGTCTACTGAATAAATAGAAATTTGGGCTTGAAAAGTACAGTTCTTAGCACATACTTCTATCTGTAACTCCAGCTCCTAGGAATCTTATGCTTCTTACCTCCAAGTGGACAGTGGCATGCACATGAGCTTATGCACATGAATGTACATATGAATCACATACACACACACACACACACACACACACACACACACACACACACACACACTGCTTTTAAATAAATAGATTAGTGGAAAGCAGTATCCAAATATATGGTCTTTAATTGAGAAGGTTTTTCTGGATGAAGACAGAACATTGGGAATGATTGGGCAAATTCAAATTCATGAGTACTATTGATGAATCAGAAGTTTTAGTTTAAAAGGAATATAACATATCCAAAATTTTTGGAGTATCAATGATATATACAAATTCTGCATAGCCGTGCATGTGCATGCATGCCTCTGTGTGTGTGTGTGTGTGTGTGTGTGTGTGTGTGTGTGTGTGTGTGTATGTATGTATGTATATATGCTTATAGGGAAAGCACTCATCCAGTAAGACATCTCCCCAGTCCTCCTTGAATAGTTCTGATTCCAGTATGATGCTTTTGGGAAGCATACAGTTAACAGTTAATAACATATGTGTAGTACAGGCTGGCTTCAAACTTGAGAACCTCTTACCTCCTCCTCTTCATCATAGTCTACTGGCCTACTACCATGACTGACAAGATTCCATATATGAATTCCCTGTAGGATGTGTAGCAATGAAGATCTTTTCTCCACTTGGACCTGTCTCCTCAGGCTGCTGGTTGGTTCATTTGCATGATGAAGCTTTCTTGTTTAGTACAATTTTAGTTGTCTGTTTGTCCATTCATGGGGCTACTTCCTGTACTGTGAGAGTCATTTTCAGAAAGACCTCACATGTGCCTGCATCCTAAAGTGTTTCTACCAGCAGTCTCAGATCCTATAATTTTAAATTAATTTTTTATGCACTAATTAAGTTGTAGTTCTCATCACCAATGCCACAAAAGACTAAAATTAAAATTAAAAAAATTATACACTTATCTTTGAGATTTCTGGAATATAGACACTTGTATTGAGTTTAATCTAAGCCAAGATGTAGTGAAGACTTAGATTTAGGGTACTAAGTATGCTAAATATTTATATAGGATCTTTGCTAAAGTATAACCTTTACATCTGTACGTGCTATTTATAGTTAGCTATTTTGAAGGAAGATACCAAAAAGGGGATCAAACCTAGGATCTGGACCATGCTACTGAAGGATTCTGCCTGAGCTGTGTACCTAGCTGCTGCTGCTGCTTTTTTTGTCTTCATCTTCGTCTTCTCCTTCTCCTCCTCCTCCTTCTCCTCTTCTACTCTTTTCCTCCTCTTTCTTCTCCTCTTATTTTTCTTCATCTTCTTAATTTTATTTACATAGTGCCTATGTGTGTGTGTGACTGCATGCACACACTTCATGGTGTGCATGTGGAGATCAGAAGACCACTTGTAGAATTGTTTTTTCCCATCATGTGTGTTTGATGGAAAAACTCAAGTTATCAAGCATGATTACAAGTGGTTTCTTTACCCACTGAGCTGCCTCACCCACCCCATGCCAGAGTATTTAATTAAGTACCAACATGGAGTAGCTTATACAATCCCAGGTAAATTGTATATAGTTGTTCTCTGTAAGAAGAAGACCTCTTCAAATAATATTAATTTAACTAATATAGTAGATTATTATTATGTATCTCATTTTTGTGTTGATTAATAATTCTCTGGAAACATTTCTACAAGTATCACTTACTGACTAATAAGATGAGTGATGGAAAAAGACCCATTTAAAAACATGCTGTTTTAAAATTCTGTCCTTTGTGGTAGTTGTCAGTTTCACTTTGTTGTGTGGTGAGCTATGCTCCTTTTTGACATAATAATAAATAATAACAGTCTATTCTTCAGCTCTCTAACAAAGATTGACTAAGGTGACTAGTAAGTAGGTAGTAATGTCATTACGACAGAGAATTCACATTCATCACTTACAATCTTCCCTAGCAGGGGAGGGCACATGTCCTAGCAGGGCATATTATTTGAGCCAAGCTGCTGGGTCCTGGGGCTCTGCACCCAGGACAGATATGATAGTGCTGGGAGACCCCATATACTTCCTCATTGTTCAGCTAGGCCAGGTTTTCAGTTGCATTTGGTCCCCAGCTCTGTGGATTGGAGGTTTTATTCCATCCCCACAGTCCTCCATTGTGTAGCATATTCTGTCACCATCATAAGCTCTTTAAGCTTTACTATGTGTATTAGATATTGAACCTGAAACCTTGCATACACAACATACAACATGCATTGTTCATTTTTAAATTATGTTTAGAGTATTTTGTTGTATTAGAAACAAAATTCTCAGCTGTTCCATTTTACTCATAAAGACTCAGGAGCCAGACTCTGTGGTGAAAGCTTGCTAGCTCAGAGAGGCAGAGAAAGCACCCAGCTGACCTTCCTACTGCAACAATGTCCCAGAAGGAAAAGTATCCACCAAATCCCGGAAACCTCTACTGCTCAATGCCCATCCTTTCTCTTTGATTATGTTTACTTTCTGTCAGCTGTTTGCTTGCCCTGCCTCTTGACCTAGGATTGACTTTATCTAGCTCTTGGAATAAAGGCTGTGTGTGCTATGGCTGAGACATACCACAAGGTTTTTCCAGTTCACAATCTTGGGGTTCACAATGTGATCAAATATGCTGCAATGTCCTTCCTCCTACCCCCCATTTGTAGTCCAGAGGCCTCCTGCATGCTAGATAATTCTGTAGTTAAGTTATAGTCCCATAACCCTGTGCTTAAATGTGTTTATGATACTTATGGCAGTGTGCTGCATAAGATGTTTCAGAGGGCTTCGCTGGCTTTCTTCAGCCTTGTTTTTCCCTCACGCACTGTACTTTTGGAAGTGAGATAATTTTAGGGTGTGACTTTTTAGATAGTGTATACGTTACACTAGCAGAAGCATATGCTCTGTATATACAGCATAACCAGCTAGCTATTGTTCTGGAAGAAAGCTCTGAAATGTTCCATTTTTAAATGAAGATTTCACAGATTTTCATGTGCCAACCCAATCTTCTAGCATTGAAGTTAGGCACCTTTATTTACACCGCACCCTGTGAAAGAAGAATGGTTATCTTGAAAGAGAGACATTAACACTGGAATATGGGTGTCCTTCACGTGAAATTTCTGGGTCTCATGACTCAGATTAAATGACACATATTGCAAAGTATTGTGATGTCCTTATCTTTATGCTATGTTTTAGTCCTTTCTTATTCTCCCTTTATTTCATGGTAACAGAATTAGTTTTGTAGATTGGACACAAATAAGACATATTCAAAATAATTCAAGATTTGCATTGTAATAAATGATACTATTGGAAAAACATTGTTTTCTATGTTAATGGAGCTATATACACCTTTGAAAATTAATGTTTTCTGATCTATCTTTTCTGTTCTTTATCTCTCACTTTTATTACTTCATGTCTGGTCCCTAATGTTGTGTAGCAGTAATGTTTTAGTGGTGCCTTTTAAATGGTTTAATGACTGACACGAACACCTTTCTTATGATTTTCCACTGTTTTCAGTCTTCTCCCATCATTTTCTAGCTATGACTTGGTCACAATTTGGTTTTAGTATGTTTTGAAAATAAAATTCATTCTTACATAGCTATGTGCTTAATCTTAGTTGTCAACTTGGTTGGATTAAGAAATACTTAGAAGATTGATAAGGGACACTTCTAATTCTCTCTGTCTGTCTGTCTGTCTCTCTCTGTATGTGTGTGTGTTAGAGAGGAGAGAGAGAGAGAGAGCGCACAGACAATTTGCATGTGAGACAGAGAACTAAGGAGGGAGGCCCACATAAAATGTTGGCAGCATTGACCAATAGACTGGAGGCTAGAATTGAACACGAAGTGGAAGATGGAGGTGTGCCCAGGGCCTCACCAGCTCTTTTCTTCTTGAGTGGGTGTGTGACATTCTCTACAAACATTGGGCTCCAGATGGTTCCACTTTTGAGTGCGGAATCACACCAGCAGCTCTCCAGGAGCCTCTAGATCTTAACATAGGACTGGGGTTGCATCATCTGTCTCTCTTGCTCTGAGGTTCTCAGCTTCTTGAGCAGATCATTCCATGGCTCTTCAGATAGCAGATGCTACTGTGTGGTTCTGCAATCTTTGATCATGCAAGCATCCTAATACAAAATAAGCCCCTCATAGTTCTCTCATAACCATTTATAGACTGCATTACCTCTGTTCCATTGGAAACTCTTTCTCACAAGTTGACCCAGTCTGCGGACCAGTCAATAGGGTCTGCAAGGGAGAGAGTAGGGATGGTGGGGCAAGAGACATGAAGAATGGAGACAAGACAGTTGTCTGATCAAGTCTCATTTATTGAAAGGCAATTATGTGTATATAAGCACAAGCCAGGAAGTGCAGATGGAGACACTTATCCATGAATGCCTTGCAGGTGGGGGCACTAAACAACAAGTCCAGAATATGTCTGAGAAAACAAAATGTTATCATAGTGTGACCAGCCGTTGAGGGCTGCTTGCAAAAATATCATGCTAGAAAAACAAGTCTCTTGCCAGGATGGAAAAGTATCAACCTGCAAATGTATGGCCCAAGATGGCTGCAAAGATGATAGACACTTTCTTCTAATAGTTGGCTCCCAACAACAAGCTGTAGTAGTCACCATTGATTTTTATTGATATTAATTCACTAATATTTACCAACCACCTAGGCAGTGTCTACAGCATATTTTCCTCGCAGTCCTATTTATATGGTTACCTCCCTAGACTTAGCTCAAGCGCAATGTGTATATGATTATTAAATGTGTGTATGATTATAATTTGTTCTCATTCACTTTCTGGTTCCTTGCCCTCCTCAATCCTCCTTTGACCTCTAAGTGCTTCTCATTCTTTTTGTAGTTAGTCCCAACCTTTAATTTTTATCACATGTATTTTATCACCTTCTTCATTTCCCTTAAGACTTCCTTCTTTCCTTTCATAATCCCTTTGTAGCTTTATGACCCTGCCATGTAAACACACATTTTACATATACATATCTATGTACATATATTGCATACACATAAGAACACATATGTACATATATTTGTATAATAAATACATTATTTGGAAAGCATGAGAAATAGTAGGATTTGTAGGATTTTCCTCTTAGTAAATAATAAACTCATGTTATTTGTTTAATTCTAACAATTATTTTATATTTAGCATAGTAATGCACTAAATGCTATGTATTTAGTATTTATACATAAATCAGTATGTGTGTGTGTAATTTTGAATCTAGATTTCACATATGAGGGAAATCCTAGAGTAATTTCCTATATCTTCTTATTTTGCTTAACATATGTATTTCCAATTACACCCATTTTCTGAAAAATGATGATTTCCCTTTTTCTATTTTATTTAAACTTCTTTTCTTACACAATATATCCTGATTACAGTTTCCTCTCCCTCTACTCCTCCTGGCTCCTCCCCACCTTCCATCACATTTGGATTTATTCCCTTTCTGTTTCTTATTAGGAAAGAACAGGCTTCTAAGAGATAATAAACAAACATGACAAAATAAAATATAATAAGATAAAACAAAAAAATCACATCAAAGTTGGATGAGGCAATCCAACAGAAGGAAAAGAGCCCAAGAGAAGACACAAGAGTCAACGACCCACTCAATCACACACCCAGGAATCTCATATGACGCTAAACTGAAAGCCATAGTATATACGCCAAGGACCTGGTGAAGACCTGTGCAGGCCCTGTGCTTGCTGCCTCATTCTCTGTGAAGTCATATGAACGTTGCTCAGTTGATGTAGGAAGTCATGTCAAAGTCAAATCAACACTGGTTGGTTACTCCCACAAGCTTTGCGCCACCATTGTTATAATAGAATTTTATAGCAAGACAGCATTTCTCCCATTATTTTATTTATTCACTTTACAGCTTAATTACTGCCTCCCTCCTCTAGGTGTTCCTCTCTCACATAGTCTCTCCTTCTATCCCTCCTCCCTTTCTCATCTGAGAAGGTACAGGCCCTCCCCTGGGCATCTCCTACCCTAGCATATCAAAAGACAGCTTTCTTATCTAAAGATTTTGTGGCTGGGTTGGTGTATATGTTTCTCTCTTTATTTATTTTTTTTATGGCTGCATTAACTTCCATTGTGTGTATACATTGCTTTATAGACAGTTCTTCTGGTTAGCTAATTTTAAGGTATATTTTAAATATTGTTAGGAAGGGTTTATAGTAGACTTTCCTTACAGTTAGTTTATTCCTGCTAAGTATTCCATCTTAGCATCTTCACTGACCACACAGGAATTTGAGTAAGTGCATATTACTTAGGGTACTGTGAATTACAATACTTTCCAGTTCTGTGTCAGTTATGAGAATCATGTAGCCACATTTCCACTTAGTCATCTCTTCATGGGTAGTTCTTAGGTCAACATCACATATTCTCTCCCTATGATGTTCAACTCAGCATTTTCCCAAGGACTTGAGTATGCAGTTCTGGTCTGTCTGTCAGTCTCCTTCTCTCTCTCTCTCTCTCTCTCTCTCTCTCTCCCCACTGTGTGTGTGTGTGCCTGTTCAATTTCATGGTCTTTGTCATTTATTTTCAGCCACCTTGGCCTCCTTACATCTGGGTGAGTGCTCTCCTCTGTTTTCAGTTACTGCCTTTTATGTAGTTGGGAAAGCATGGGGAATATTAGGGTTTATGTTTCCTTCCTGTTTAGAAATTATAGACTTGTGCATTTGTTCAATGGACGATTGTTTTATATTTAGTTCTGATGTGTAATTATCTCCCGGAAGACAGATTTTGTAGCAGTTACTCCATCATAGCCAGAAAATGAAAGTTAAAATTATCTTTCCCCAAATGCACATTTTTAATGATTTTTGGAATGTTTAATACCTAATTAGGAACTGACAGGGCTTATAGAACTACTCTATTGGACAACAACTTGTTAACATATATTTCTAAAATGGAGACAAATGGAAAATTACATAGAACCAGTTTGGTGGTGAGATTTTTGTCTTCATTATCTTTGTTTTATAGATATTCAATAACCAATAGTCATTTAATTTTCAATTATAGAGGTAGTTGGGGATATCTGAAAAGTTTTGCTCTGTGTACAGTATAGTAAGGATTATCACCCAGTCTTTGTAAATAACTCACTTTTAGTAATTCCTGCTGAAATGGAATTAAATAAATGCTTCTTAATTTCAATGATTAAGTCTAGGGCAGCATTGTCTGTACAGCACACAAACAGGAGGATAATTGATTATTTAAAACAACAATATACAAACTATTTAGAGTTAAAAGTAACCTTAGAAAATTGTTTTATTGAGTCACTGTAATTGTTTAATGAGGTAAAGTGACTTGATAGAGTTCTGACAGGTAATTAATGATTAACTGAGAACTAATTTCCTTAGTAGGGTTTTTGATAATACGCCATGCTGCATCTTGTTTTGTGAGTTAAACATTTAGACATTCAGTAGAATCGAGGCACTAATGAAAGCGAGAGTAGATGTTAAGGATTATATAACTGGGACCAAAATTAACTTTTCTAGTGCAGAGAGCAAACTGAGAAAACACTTGCCACTAAAATAAGCAGGCACCTCTCCATTTATAGAGCTCGCTTGTCTTTGAATGGCTTGCGAACAGGGTCTTACTGTGTGGGAATGCTCGTCTGTCATATTAGTAGTAAACTAAATGACTCGTTCCAGGATCAATTTAACATATTTATGTGAAAATGTCACCCATAGAATTTCCAAAGTAAGTTAAATGCCTGCAATGTTATTTGCACTAATAACATGTGGAACGAGTCTGGCCCTCATATCCCACAAACTGCAAGCCTTAGATAGGCCCTGGCCTAAATAAGCCACATTCCACGGCAACTTACCCTCAATAAACTAGGTCTTATTAAAAGCAGCCTCAATGCCACACACACTTGGTGCTTGTTGTAAGTCACCTACTCACGTGGTTTCCACACTCACCTTGGCAAAGCTGGTCAGGGGCAATCAAGCTCCTGACTGTGTTTCCTCTTTACTGTGCCTTCTCCATCTCTTAGGATGCCAGAGAATCTAGTCCTCAGAAGGAGGCTCTAATTAGACTTGATTCCCTCACGGTACAATCAGGATCAATTCTATTATCTTCATCCCAAATTACGTCAGTCTCCATGAAAACGCTCAAGAGTCCCATAGTTCAGACCCAGACTCTCCATTCCCAAGGCTCTGTATACCTGCTAGGCTGACCCAGTCACCTTCCTTGGATTTATGAACCCATCCACTGTGTCTGTCTATCGGACGATCTTCAGGAGAGAATGCCCATATGCCCTCTTTTCTGGGAAAGTATCTTCACCTTCTTACTGAATTTCATTTGCTCCCTGTTTGCTTCTACAGAAAGCAATTCCTTTCAAGTCCACATACAGTCCCTTGAGCTCTTTGTTTTTGCTATCCTCTGGGCTACTTCTTCCTTTCCACAGAAGTTTCCATTCTTTTCCATTCTAGACTTCTACAATAGATCATGCAGAGATACAGGTCATTTGAATGATCCTGCCCACCTGATGGGTAAGATAGATTCTACCTGAGCATAGCACATGGTGCCCATGTGACTTCACATCTGTCTGTTTTTCCCTCACTTAAGAGATTCAATGTGCGAGCATCCACATCTGTATTGGTCAGGCTCTGGCAGAGCTTCTTGGGTGACAGCTGTACCAGGCTCCTGTCAGCAAACACTTTTTGGCATCAGCAATAGTGGCTGGGTTTGGTGTCTGCAGATGGAATGGATCCCTAGGCAGGGAAGTCTCGGGATGACCTTTCCTTCAGTTTCTGCTCTACTTTTTGTCCCTAACAATCGTACTGAGCGCGGGGACCCCAAGGGAAGAGTTAGGGGAAAGACTGAAGAAGCTGAAGGGGATTGCAATCCCATAGGAAGAACAACAATATGTAATAACCAGACTCCCCAGGGCTCCCAGGGACTAAACCACCAACAAAAGAATACACATGGTGGGACCCATGGCTCTAGCTGCATTTGTAGCAGCAGATTGCTTTATCTTGCATCAATGGGAGGGGAGGCCCTTGGTCCTATGGAGGTTTGATGCCACAGCACAGGGAGATGCTGGACTGTGAGATTAGAGTGGGTGGGTGGTTGGGGGAAGCACTCTCATAGAGGCAGCGGGAGGGGGATAGGACAGGGACTTGCAGAGTGGAAACCTGGAAAGGGGACAATATTTGAAATGTAAACAATAAAATAACCAATAAAAAAGAGAAAAAAAAAAGAAAGAAGGGAATGTTGGATTTTGTCAAAGGCTAATCAGGAAGAAAAAAAAGAGAGAGAGACAGAGACTCAGTGTGTGAAACAGAAACAATTACTTTGTCCATCAAAGGCTTCAAGTTTGGACTGCCCCATATGCAACTGACTTCTTTCATTTTCTCCTAAACATTGACTAGTTCTTACAAAAACACACAAAACACATTATCTTCACTACTTTTGATTGTGTTTCTCTCTCTTCCCTCCCTTCCTTTTTACTTCCTTCCCTCCCTCCTTCCCTCCCTCCCTCCCTCTTTCCCTTCCTCCCTCCCTCCCCTTTCTTCTCCTCCCTTCCTCCCTCTCTTCCTGTTTTTTACAGACAGGCTAAGTAGCCTAAACTTGCTTCAAATCCCTTATCTTCATGGTTTAGCTTTCTAAAAGATAGGATTGTAGACTGCATTAGTATCACATCTAGTTCAAACCTAGAACATGAAGGATGGACACATAGGGTCATTATAATAGTTTTTCAACATATTTCATGTTTACAATCACTTAAAAATCAGAAGTTATAAATATAGCAATTTTCTTCTTTACCCACAGCTGTTTGTAGTTATATGTTCTCGTCTCTGTTTTTTATGTAGAAAAATCTCTATAAAAATTATGTATATTTACTGCTTCCAGTATTCCTTCAGAGTTCAGACCCTACCATATTCCTGAAACAGAATAAGTCACTGTCTTTAATGCCTCCTTCCTCAACAAATTCAGTTTTACAGCTCTCTGTCCTTATCCCAATCTTCCGTTCTGCATCATTTGATTTCAAATCCTCCCTTCTTTGACTACCTGGATGTCAGAGTTCAGGTGTACATGAGATGCTAGTGAGCAGAGATGGAGGAGCTTCTCTCTGTCATGGATATGAAAGACAGAAAAACAATCAGCTCTTTGTATTTGTTTTCATCTTTGACTTATTTGCATCCAATGCTGGCTTTCCCTACCCCCACCTCTCTGCATAGTACTATATATACTCACTTGGCTTTATGGTCCTATAGACCATTGGCAAGCCTAGATTTTCAAAGTGCATCTCCTTAGTCTCACATTCTCCACTCCTCTGCTCTTTACAACTACACATAAATAGATATCACAAAGTAGACTAGTCCTGAGATAGCGGAAGCTCTTACTGCCTCTGTTGTCCTTTTCCTCACCCTTTCCTTAGTGCCTCTAGTCTCAGAAGACAAGAGTCAAGTAGGTCAACTCTCAAATATTGACTAGGCTTTGATTTGGGTACTTAACAATATCTATCACCATAGTGGGGCATTCCACTGCCTCTGCATTAGAAGTTGACTCAGGATCAGTCTACTTCCCCTGGACGAGGGCTCCGTCATCCCTCACTTGCTGCATTACAGTGATCTCCTTCTTGGCATGTTGGTTTCCCACCTGATCCTATGCAGGATTTTCCACCATGACACTTAGAATGACACTTTAACAACGTAAGTCAGATCACATCAATCTAGGTTCCAGACTTTATGATGAATTCCCATCCCATTCAGTAAATTCCAAAACTTTGTTACAAACTAGAAGCGTGTGCAGGAGCAGTTGCTCAGCCCTCCTCTCTCCCATCCTTGTCTGACCTGTGCCGCCTCACACTGCTTTTTCCGATGTGCTGAGACCTTGTATTGACTATTCACTCTGCTTAGAATGTTCCCCATTTCATGAATTCCTGGTAGTTGTATCGTTTATCCCCAACTTCTTTGAGTCTCAGCTCAAATATAACCTTAGCTGAGGTGTTTGTTCTAAAACAGCTTGCATAAAAGTGATCTTCCCACCCTGGAACTCACTGTTTCCCTATTTTGATATATATGTATATATATAATATATATTATATATATTACCACTATTATATATAATATATTACCTCTACTCTCTCTATATATATAACACTAACATTATATATTACCACTATTATATATAATATATATTACATAAATATGTGTTTATATATGTATATACCACTAACACTCTAGGAATTTATTAGTTTGTTCCTTTATTTCATTCATCTCATGCTCTTTTTTATATTTTGCTTAGTTTGTTAAACAAAATGCTTAGACTATGACTTGGCATATAGGAAATGCTCAGTAATGATTTTTGGATGATTGTATTTCTTCTTTTTTTATTCTGGGTTCCATCAGGCCATTCTCAGGCAAGTAAGCAATGCACTTTAAGCCTTCGCTCCACACCCACCAAGTCACCTCGTTCTCACCCTTCTCTCCTACCATCTGTTTGCATTGTTCCCTTAGACAGCCTTGCTTCTGCTCTCATGTCCTTTTAGGCTGAGAAAAGAAGTATTTAACATAATAATGAATAGTTGGAGGATCAATGGGAGAGGGTGAAGCTGAATATTGCACGGAGAGATAGTAAATGAGTAACAGAATAAAAGAAAGCATCTTACTGGTTTATAAATGATAGGATCTCATATTTATGATGCAGCCATCTGATACACAATGATACTTCAGTCAATGGGTGACACATAGTTGGTGATCTTATTGTGGTAATAACGCTGAAACATTAATTTCATAGCACAGCATCGCAGTGGGTATACCCTTAGATAATAGACAACTATGTAGCTGGTTTGTGTGTTTATAACACACTAATTGCTGCTACTTTACGGTGTATTTCTTGCACTTATAAAGACAGTTTACTGTAAAGCATTTTTCTGGGTTAAATTGGCAGCAGCCTCAGACAACGTCATATTTACTGAGCCTCTTGAGAACATCAAGGACCCACGCTGAATGATTAGCATAGCTTATGTAGGTTTGTGTAGGTCTGCTCTGTAATGTTCTCCCAGTGACAAAAGTACCTGGTGTCATACTTCTCAAAGTACAGTACTGTCATTAAGTAAGATGACTGTACGTAGGAGGATAAAGCAAGATCAAGACTGGAGTCCAAGTAACCAATATAGCTTGGTTTTTGGCTACTTTATACCTCCTTCTCCTCTTCATCATCCTTTTGTTTCTTAGTTGCAGAGTCTGGTTCTTTTTCTCTCTCTCTCCCTTCCTCTCCCTCTCTCCTTATTTCTTTCTCTTACTTTATTTTTTTGGTATTTATTCTTTTCTCACATATCACATCCTGACTGCAGTTTCCCTTATCTCTTCTCCTCCCAGTCTCTCCCCTTCCATCATTTACCCTCACCTCCAGATCTACTTCTCCTTCATTTCCTTTCAGAAAAGGGCAGTCCTTCTAGAAATATCAACCAAACATGGCATATAGTGTTGCAATAAGACGAGATGCAGCCACTTATATTATGGGTGGACAAGGCAACCCAACCCAGTAGAAGGAAAAGGGTCCCAAAAGCAGGTGAAGAGTCAGAGACAGCCCCCACTCCCTGTTAGGTGTCCCAAAAGAACACTGAGCTACACAACTATAACATATATGCAGAGGACCTAGGTCAGATCCATACAGGCTCCCTGATTGTCAGTTCATTCTCTATGAGGGCCTATGAGTCCTGGTTTGTTGAGTCTGTGTTTTTTGTGGTACCCTTGACCCTTCTTGCTCCTTTAACCCTCTCTTCTCCTCTTCTGCAGGATTCCCTGTTGTTTGACTGTGGGTCTCTGCATCTGCTTCCATCAGTTGCTGAATCAAGCCTCTCCGATGATGATTATGCTAGGCTCCTGTCTACAAGTATAGCAGAGTATTATTAGGAATCATTTTATTGCCATTTTAAGTTTTTCATATTTTACTTATTTATTTTTGCTAGTTGTATTTAGTCCTGTCCTAGATCTCCAGGATATCCAGCCTCTGTTTCCTGATCCTCCAGGCAGTGTCAGCCATGGGCTCCCTATCTTGGCATGGGTCTCAAGTTGGACCAGTCATTGGTTGGCTACTCCCATAATTTCTGTGCCACCTTTGCCCCCATCACATTTTGCAGGCAGAACAAATTGTAGGTTGAAGGTTCTGAGCTAGATTGGTGTCCCAGTCCCTCTAGTGGAAGCCTTGCCGAGTTACAGAGGATGGCTGGTTCAGGTTGTATATCTCTAATTACTAGGAGCTTTTCCTAGGGTCACCCTCAGATTTCTGAGAGTTTCTATTGTATTAGGTTTCTACCTTGCCCCTTGAAATGCCCCCCCAATTCCAGTTGTCTCTCCCAGTACTCTTTTCCCCCTCCCACCTCCATTCCTTCCTGTTCCCATCCCCCCTGTCCCCAGTCCACAAAATCTCTTCTATGTCCCTTTCCCAGGGAAATCCTTACATTCTCACTTGAGCCTTCTTTGTTACTTAGTCTCTCTGGATCTGTGGGTTATAACATGATTATCCTTTACATCTAGTGTCTGCTTATAAGTAAACACTTTTCATTTTTGTCTTCCTGGGTCTGGTTTCCTCACTCAGGATGATTACTTTTTTCTAGTTCCATCTATTTACCTGCAAATTTCATGATGGTATTATTTTTTTAACAGCTGAGTGATACTCAGTTGTGTAAATGTACCATATTTCCTTTATCCATTCTTCAGTTGAGGTACATCTAGATTGGTTTCAGTTTCTGGCTATTGCAAATAAAGATGCAATGAATATAATTAAGCAAGTGTCTTTGTGGTAGAATGCAGCATCTTTTGGGTACATGCCCAAGAGTGGTATAGCTGGGTCTTGAGGTAGGTTGATTCCCAGGATTCTGAAAAGCTGTTATATTGATTTCTATAGTATCTGAACAAGTTTTCACCTCCACCAGCAATGGAGGACTGTTCCCCTTTCTTCACATCCTTGCTGGCATGAGCTGTCACTTGTGTTTTTGATCTTAGCCATTCTGACAGATGTAAGATAGAATCTTGAAGTCATTTTGATTTGCATTTCCCTAATGCCTAAGGATGTTGAACATTTCTTTAAGTGTTTCTCAGCCATTTGAGAGTCCTCTGTTGAGAATTATATCTATGCCTTATTTTTAATTGATCATTAGTTTGTTGATGTCTAGTTCCTTGAGTTTTTTTTATATATTTTGAGTATTAGTCCTCTGACAGATATGGAGTTGGTAAAAAATCTTTTCCATTCTCTGGGCTGCTGCTTTATTTGACTATGTGCTTTGCCCTACAGAAGCTTTTATATATCTAGTTTCATGAGGTCTTATTTATTAATTGTTGATCATAGTACCTGTGCCTTTGGTGTTCGGTTCAGGAAGTTGTCTCTTGTGCCAATGCATTCAAAGTTATTGCCTACTTTCTTTTCTATCAGATTGAGTGTGTCTGGTTTTATGCTGAGGTCTCTGATCTACTTGGGCTTGAATTTTGTGCAGGGTGATAGACATTGATCCATTTGCATTCTTCCACATGTCAGCATCCAGTTAGACCTTCACCATTTGCAGATAATGTTTTCGTTTTTCCATTGTCTATTTCTGACTTCTTTCTAAAAGAATCAGGTGTCCAAAGGTATGTTGATTTATGTCTGGGTCTTTGACTTGATTCCATTGATCAACCTGTCTGTTTTTAGTGCCAATAACATGCCACTTGTAGAGTTTTATTTTCAAGGGAGGAGTTTTAGGCAAATTGATAATCTAGAGTCACAAAATTTCTAGAACATTCAAAACAATGGTCTAAGAGATATTTATGGTTTCCCTTACTTGCATACATCAAAATGTTGACCACATGCTCAGAATAGGCTTTCCTTTCAATAGTTTAGAGAGCTGTCTTAAGATTTTGTTAACACTTTGTGTGACACATAGTTGAAGTTCAGTAAATTTTACTGAAGTGTGTCAACATGCTTTCGTGAAGTGTATCCATACTTTGAGGTTAAACCAAGGTTTTCATTCTGGTTTCTCCTCATGTGATGTAACCTTTCTGCAGTTAGGACACTCAGACTTTATGCTTATAATGTGTTCATATGCAAGCAACAGAAGAAATAAAATATTTCTGCCTTTGGTTTCTTGTACTATAAGCCAGAAAGGAATATAGGTCCCAAGCAACAGATAAAAAAACTCATAGAAGGGCTTCTGTAATAGAGAAAAAATTGACTTATTACAAATTTGAATCAGAGCAGTATTTGAAGGGAAGCCAGTATTTTTTTTTTTTTTTTTTTTTACAAAGTGATGAATGTCATTTCATCTAGACTAGAGAGGGGCATTCCTTTGAGGAGAAGCTATAGTACTTAAGCCATGGTGGCCTGTAAGAAAAGCTCCTGAAGTAAGTCCCAGGAGCATCAAGAAACACAGCAATCCTAAATGGATTTGCAGTGCCAACAGTTCCAGAAACTCATACACACAAAAAGCTGAAAGACACAGAACAAAGTCGGACCTATGTATGCTCATGGATAGAGGTCAGAAAGGTCTTAATTTTATATAGCTTCCATGGCTGCTGCTGTCTAGTACCTTCTTCAAAATGTTTATACCCTTCAAAATACACAATGAAACTTGATTACCTACATGTTACTATTAGCAGGAAAGAGGTGAAATGTCATAAGGCTTCATCTCATGAATGGGCCAGTACAGTTATTGTCAGGTGAGCATTTTTTGCTGTGGGAATGAGTTCTTTAGAGAACAATAAGTTTTTACTGTGTGTCTCTTTGCTCTTCTGCACTGTGATCCCTTGTGATAGTCACAACATAGCAAGACCTCTTCCAATACCAACCACCTTGATATTGAGTTTTCTAGTCTCAAAACTCTTGAGCCAGTGTATTTCTGTTCATTCTGAATGACCCCTCTTAGCAGTTCTGTTACAGCAGCATGCCATGGATTAATACAGATGCCTGGCAAAACCTGAAAGGACCTGGGGTTCAAAAGAGGGAATTCAGACTCCTGTGGACATGCCAAAGGGTGTGAGGATGTCACTTGGACAAACAGTTTTGAAATGGAACACCATATCTGAATTCCTACTCTTAGAAGTGTTTATCTTGTGTGAGAGAACCTGGAACACAATGTGAATAGGAGACAACTGGTGTCAAAAATAAAAAGCGAGTCTAAGGGCATACAAACTTCCATTTTACTTTTCAATTTTTGAGGGGTGGGCTCAGAATGCTACATACTGGATTTCCTGTTCTGTACATGCGCACTGCTGCAAGCAAATGTTTTTAAGTTTCTATGGCTTGTCTATGTGTTATAATCCCAGTGGTATTCTTGTCTTTTGCACTTTAGGACCAAGTATAAGACAGTGGGGAGGTTTTCTCAGCTTGATTGGCTTGCTGTACTCCTAAACCTCCATTTTCCTGATCATAGTGATCTTAAGAAGTGGCAAACATTCATGACATAATTGTGGCCTGAGTAGACAGAGGGTTGCGAAGCTCTTTTTCCTCTTAAACTAATTTTAAGCATTTATTTTGAACAAAATAAATATATTGGAGATATATTGGATATATTGGAGAGAGAAGTCCTAATTTGACGCAGTTATGAAACATGAAAAAAATCATAATGTCTCACAGTTAATATGCAAGTTAAAGTGCTGACTGTCAAAACCAGAGTATTATCTGGGATGTTTTAGAAGGATATTTGAGCAAATGAAGATCTTCAGAGCACAGACAGGCATGCTCTTACTATTCATAACACTGCAACTGAGTACCTGTCTCAGGAGCAGTGTCCACTCCCAGAGCAGCTGCAATGAATGTCAGTCTCTGATGAGGTAGATTAAGTTGCCATGAACACGTCATTAACAAGGCAATTTGCAACATCTCAGCAATCAAAGATGCTGTGAAGCTCCAAATATGCAAGAACAGCAGCTGAAACACAATTGCTTCTTGCTGAAGGAAAAGTGATCACCCAAGCACAAAATCAAGTTTGTGGAAAGTAAATGAGCAGGCTAGAGCCACTGGGGTCTTAGAGTCACTTGATTCTAGTCCTTTTCTAGGAACTCAGTTGCTATGTTAACTAGCTCCCTTGAGATGACCTGTGATAGACCACTGGGGAGATTTGGAAGGGGTTCTCTAAGTATTTATGCAAAAAGTATGGAAATGGAAAGAAAAAATTCAAATGAATTTTCTATGCTTTCTTGTGTGCTCTCAACATGCCTTAATTTAAAGTAGTATTTATTCCACAGTATGTGACTTATTAACCAACTGGAGCCTTTGGTGCCTGTAATAGAGAGAAAGGAGACAGCCGCATGAGAACTGGAAAGAATAAGAAGCTAGTGTGATGGTAATTCAAGGCAGTTATCTGGGATACTTTCTCAGAGCAGCTTATGGAGTTGTTATCATGTAAGAAGCCAGAGCAAGAAGAGCCATGCTGAGACTTCAGAGTTACATTCTGTATTTTCTAATGCAGAAAACATATTTGTTGTTGCGATTCATGGAGCCTATCACTCTTTCACTTTAAAAACTGGATTTTAAAGTAGATCATATACCTAAAGTCTTCAATTTATTGTTATGGGTTAACATAAAACAAAATTTGTGGAAAATGGGGAGATTTTGTTTATTAAGTGCATGTTTTCACTTCCTAAGCACCAAAAGTTCAGATAAGTTTAAAAATATCTTTGTTACACAGATAAAGAATAACAACCCCCAAGTCTCACAGGCAAGCCTTCTGAACTCCACAGTCCCTGCTTAGGTAGCTCTGCCATGATCTTCCTTTCTTAAAGAGCAAGCAGTAGTAAAGGTTCTGCTCTTGCCATGAGTTGAGCCTTCAAGGTTAGAGCTGAATATAGACCTTCAGGCCTCTGTTTAGAGGATATATGTGGGAAATAAGAAAGATATTTGGCCTCCTAGGAGCACCAATGCCAGTATTCCCAGCCCAATAGACATCTCTTGCCCAGATTGTTCAGAGGAGCTTCTCTTGTCCCCTGAGGCATCCTCCGGAGTTAGCTGCTGAACAGAGAATGGAAAAACTAATTCACTGAACAATTAAACAAAACCAGTGGAGGAATAATCTTCATGGCTTCTTATAAAAGGGAACTTAAGCCAAATCAACCTACACAAATCCTTCCCGTAGGCAAATAAGGAAGAACTAGTGGCCACTACTGACAGTGGACTTCATTATTCAAAATTCTTTGACCCAGTGAAAGAGATGAAGCAACTCTCCATGAGTTTCATGGGCTGTTTTATCATTCCTATAGAACTGGAGCTAAGATATGGCGCCAGGGAGGGAAGAGGGATGCTTTCTATAATGAAGGAACATTTACCCCCTAGGGCTCGTGCTTGGAAAAGGTCACTTCTAAGGCTTTTTGCATAGAATTAAGCAATAAATATGCCATATTTACACGTAGCACCCACATTATAATTTTCATCACCGAGAGAGTAAGAGGCTGGCAAGTATCTCCAAGGGAATTTAAATGGTCAACTGGGATATAGAAACAACAACAACAACAAAACAAATTCAGAGTTCTGAAGAAATAACTTCAATACTGACTCATGAAAAACCAACCATTAATGTTACTCTTTAGCTATGACACTGGATAAAGTCTGAAGATACTGGTGAACTATTCGATTCCTTTTGTCTGTAAGTACAATGCTGCAATTGGCAAACATTGAAAGGCCCTTCCTTGTGTAGTAAAGGCATGGGGAAAATTGTATTAACACAAGTAAAGTCCAAGGAAGGATAAAGGATTCTTTAATGAGCACAGGACTTCGCTGCCAATCAATGTTAGTATTTTAAGTTGGGTAATGATTTTTTGTTCATACTGTCTTGTCCATGGTATGATGTCTAGCAGCATACTGGTGTGTCCCATTAGATGACAATGGTACCCTCAAACTCTGTCCTCCACGTTGCTACAACCAAAAATATTTCCAGAAGCTACCTTGTAAGCATCACAAAGGAGGGGTGTGCAACCCCTGGTCCCTGAATTGCCACTGCTTCAGCAGTGTGGACAGGTTCACCTAACTGAATCCTGATGATAGTGGCAAAATGACAGTCTGAAGACTTTCAGAGACAATGGCTGGACATGGTTGTGGAGGATGGGTAGGTAGTAGCTCACCATAAGCTGGACACAGCAAATCAAAAGCAGTTTGAAGACAGAAATAAGGAAAACATCCCAGCTTTCATCAGCCTGAAAGCTCAGTTCGAGCCACTCCAGGAGCCATTTCTCTTAGACCTATCCTGCTGCTTCCTGAGAAGGCAAACATTCGCATGCACTGGCTTCTCGTTCAGCATCTCCTGGCCTGATCATTGCTTCACAAGGATGAAGGTTGATTCTGTGATTGTGAAGTTTATCTCTTAAATTAGCTACTAAGCTTTTTCTTGGGGTAGGTGTACTTTACCATTGTATATCCAATAGCTTATTACTAAAATGAAATCACCCTACTCACTGATGTTTTGATACCTGAGCAATAGGAAATGGGGTTTTACTACTGGAACACTAACTTTCAGGGCAAAATTTCAGCTAATTCTTCATTACTTTTGTAATATGTGAGGGTTGCCCAATAGACCGTTTCGTATTTTCTGACCTGATATTTAAATTTCAAGGACTGAGAGATATTTAAAATAGAATGCTATAAATTTAAATTCATGTTAGAAGACGATTTTGCCTTAGGCTTTCCCTCTCCCTGTTGGGGTTTTCGTCCTTCTTAGCTTTCCTCTTTCTCTTCAACCAGTTCATACTGGTCTCATTTGCTGTCTTTTATTACTAAAGTTAGTTTTCAACATTTAGTGCACAGTGGGAACTTAGGGAGAAGATCACCTTTTAAGGAAATTCTGATGTCTCCCAAGGACACCTATCCTTAGTCATCTTAGTTAGTGGATTTCAGTGATTTTGGAGTGAGACAGAGACTGAGATATGATTTAGATTCATTCTATCATGGTTGCTGTTGCCCTCTGCATTTACCTAGATGCTGCTGGGATCAAATTTGCTGCAGGAAAGAAGGGCTGGAGATGAAGGATGTACATTACCTAGTGTGTTGCTCTCTGAAGAAGAAGGACTCAAGTTCGACTTGCCCAAGACAGTTATCCTGATCCCTGGCCCCAGTTTCCCCTGAACCAGGTGACTGATTCTCTCTGGCATATGTTCATGCCCACATTCCACAGTTGTTCACTAACGTGTACTCATTTACGGCCCAAATTGTACGTGCTCTCCCATAACTCTTACCTCCATGAAAATCCCAATTCTTTATCTAGTTCAAAACAGGGAGCACTTCCTCTTTGATCCCTTGCTCCCCATTTCTCTGTGAAATCAACCAAATGCTGGGTGTTGTTTTACCAGGAATTTTATGCTATCATATCCTTTTTCTATTGATTAATTTTTAATATTTAAGTACCCAGGCTTTCTTTCTTCTCTTTGCATTGCTGTCATGGGATAGTGGGTAAAATTGTCATTTTGTAACAAATCTTAAAATTCACCAGTATTCCTTTAGCAGTACAATAGACTGGTCTTTCCAATCCCAACTGTCATATAGTTTACTATTTTAATTATATATGTATATCTGGTTAAACCCATCATTACGAACCTGACCCAAATCACTGACATCTTGTCCCACCTCCTGAAAAGTCTTGCTATATTTCAGTCTGAGGTCTTCTTAACACCTCAGAATCTATCCTGGCTATAATTATACAGTGATATAATTTATATATCACCCTTCTATAAGGCCGTTACCATTTTATATTTATTTATATTTGTATTCATGAGCCAAAAATGAATCCTATTTTTACTATGCTCAGCAGATACTTCATGGCTTGTCCCTCCCAGCTATCCAACCCAAGTCCCAAGTCACTTCACTCCCCTTTACATCCCCCACCCGACACATTCTCTTCACTCCCCTTTACATCCCCCACCCGGACACATTCTCCATCCACAATGGCTTTCTTTCACATGTGTAGATGTGTTTGGCTCCTCCCTTTCCCAGGATCTTCCCACACACTGTTTTCTCTGTCTAAAATACCCTTTCCTCCATATTTTCCCTCACCCTGTTTTACTTATGCTTAAGCCATCTCCTTTCCAAATAGCCTGTGGTTTTATATGAAAAAACACCAGGATATTTATGTCTCCATTGCTTGCTATTTTTACAAAATAGTCCTTTCCACATCTTCTTACCGTGTCCTGAAGTTCACGAGAGAAACTTTCCCATCCGGGAACTTTTTCAAGCTGACTTGGATAGCCTTCCTCCTGTTACTGTGGATTGTGATCTAATTTTACCCTTCTTATTCCAATTAAAGCCTCATGAGAGATTTTTCTGTATTAAATTTCTTCTTACTAATGAAAATATTAACCTAGTGACATTGATTTAGTCAATAGTCCAGCAAGAATGCTGTGCTGAGTTCCCTGGACATTGAGTTTCAAAATTCCAGGGCAACCTGAAGCTCAAACTTTCCTTTTATTGCTTAACTTTGGTGATTGTCTCCAATGACCCAAAGTACAAACATTTGTAGTAATTACTTGCTTAATTGAATGTACCCACACCTCCCTTTAGAGTCAAATTATTTTTGCTAGATCCATATATTTTTCTCTTGAGATTTTGAGTGGGGGTTATAGGAGAAAGGGAAAAAACGAAGTTGATTTTGCTTACATTTGTTATTCTCACTAATATCCATGAATAATGAAGTCCTACCTGCTGGCATTCCCTCCCCCAGCCACAGAAATGTGGGCTGATTTTTGCTTTCACCAACGGCAAAGGCCCTAGTCACTTTATATATGAAAAACTTCTGGAAACAACATTTCTTCGAGAGCATCCTGGGAAGTTTCATAAAGCAGTATGTAGGTGATAGCTGCACAACACCCCATCAAATGTGATTCAACTACCACCTTTGGTGTCTACAATATTCAGGACCAGCTAGCTATTAGCATGGATTTCTAGCATTAATGAGATTGGTAAATAGTAGATTTGTACTTAAAAGTCATCACGACTGTTTTATGTTTGGTGGTCAAGGAATTAAGAAAAAAAAAAAAGACTTCTTTTCAAAGCCTCAAGAACATTTGTTACATTAGTAAAGATCCAGATGCCAGAACATAAGAATTTCCCCGGGGCTAACTTTCTTGTATATTGGGATTATCATGAACAACGATTCAGAATGACTCTATAATATACTCGTTGGCACATGAATGTTGTTGGTAGTCAACTGCTCTATTTTTATGGGTGACTTCAACTGCACTGATAATTCAGGTTCTTGAACATTCATTGTTCGTATCAGCTTAGTCTTCTGAGCTGCTGCCACTCTCCTCTGACGTGGCTGCTCTCTGTAAGAAGCACTAACAGGAGAGTGGTGGAGAGCAGTGAGCCAGTCCTCAGTTCCTCCTCCTCCCTCCCTCCCTCCCTCCTCCCTCCCCTCCCTCCCTCCCTCCCTCCCTCCCTCCCTTCCCCTTCTTCCCTCCTCCCTCCCTCCCTCCCTTCCCCTTCTTCCCTCCTCCCTCCCTCCCTCCCTTCCCCTTCCTCCTCCCTCCCTCCCTCCCTCCCTCCCTCCCTCCTCCCTTCCCCTTCTTCCCCTCCTCCCTCCCTCCCTCCCTTCCCCTTCTTCCCTCCTCCCTCCCTCCCTCCCTTCCCCTTCCTCCCTCCCTCCCTCCCTCCCTCCCTCCCTCCCTCTCTCCCTTCCCCCTTCCTCCCTCCTCCCTCCCTCCCTCCCTCCCTCCCTCTCTCCCTTCCCCCTTCCTCCCTCCTCCCTCCCTCCCTCCCTCCCTCCCTCCCTCCCTCCCTCCCTCCTTTCCTCCCTCCTTACTTCCTTCTTTCACCCCTTCTTTTTGGCCTTCTTATTTTTCCTTCCTTTTCTTTGTAGTCTAACAAGTTTATTATATGCATTCAGTATTTATTTTCAGTTTTAAGTAGTTTTTTCTATTGCCATACTATTTTTTCCTCTCAGTAGTTATTTTGTAAACACTAAATATACTTTATCTTTAATATATATATTATATATGTATATTATATATATTATATACATATATAATATATATATATAATTTTTTCTACTCCATTTAAACTTCTTCATGAACATTCTACTTGAAAAAAACAAACCCCTTTTATATAGTGCTGTGTTTTGACAGTGTACATTCTTTCTCTTTTTTTTCCTTTTTATGATTTAGGTACATGGTTTTCTTTTCTGTGGTCATTTTGCTTTTCAAAGCACAAAAGAAAAATGAATAAATGTGATTATGATTTCTTTTTCTGCGTTCTGACCACTTATCTTAGCAAAGAAATCTTTATTGGGGTACCAGTTAGGCAAATATATGTGTCTTGTGACATACACATTTAATTCATGAAGATTTATATCTATGTCAAAAATATAGTTCCTGCTGTCAATGAGTTCAGCTAGTAAGTTTTTTGAAAATACCTGTATTAATTATACATCATAGGAACTTATTTTTTCTTCCCCAATTGTATATAAAATCTCTCAAACAATGGCTAATACATTTCCATGTATAATCCTCAAATATTCTATGTGTTTAATAAATAAAATCAAGTGAAACAAGAAAAGAAAGTAAGCCAGAGGGAGGTACTAATTCTGTGAGAAGGAAATAGAGAAGGTGTTACCTTTTATAGACACGGTGATATCTAAGTTTGGCTTTGAAAAAATTTCCAAGACAGCAAGACAGAGGAAGCAATTCCTAAACTAATAGATATTTTACACTGCTTTGTGCTCCTCACATTCCTAAACCTACCTAGCCCTGGTTATGTATTCTGTACACCAAGCCAGGCTTGGTAGGTTCACCAGAATCTTGTTACCATTCTATTCCCATACTTCAGAACTAGCTTTTCTCACACAGACTATACACAAGCCCAATCTGGTGAGTGTCCCAAATCTCTACTTAAACTGATATCAAACTTTTTGGCTTAAGTATTGTAGGCCCAGGAGTGTGAGGGCAACCCAGGAGACCAAGCCAGGAGTTACATTTCTGTGCTTTCTTGGTTAACACTGAATTGAAGTCACTTTCATCCCTCAGATCAAAAAGTGATCTACCAACTCTTCATATCTGGTCTGAAATCAACAAAATTCTGGAAAAAGCAAAATCAGACTTAAATTCTAGACTCTTTCTAGAAAGAGTTTAGAATCTTGTGAATCTTATATGGGATACTAGATCAAGGAGTGAAGTCTACTTATCTATACACACCCCAAACACAAACAATGTAAAAAATAAAGAAAAGATTATCTCCTCAAAAAATCTACCAGTCTCTTAGAAATATTCTCCATTGTGAATTGCCTCCATGAATCTCAGGAAATAGAATTGAAAAGAACCATAATGAATATGATCAAAGGAGTCAAGATTTTTGAAGAGGACGTGAGCTAACACATCACTGAGATTAAAGAGAAATAGACTCTTTAGTGAAGTCAAAGAAGACACAACTATGTAGCTGAGTGAAATCACAAAGACAGTGCAGGAAAACTGAATTCAACAGAGGAATAAACTTTTGAAGAAAATTCTAGCTAAAACGAAGACATAACTGAAAACTCAGGGAACTCAGGAGAAATTTTTGCCAGAAGAATGGATCAATTAGAAGACAGAATTTCAGAATTTGAAGATAAAGAGGAATTGGAACACTCAATCAAAGTACATGACAATTTAAAAACACATAAAATGAATACAAGGTCATTTTGGGACAGCATGAAAGATCAAGTCTACACATTGAAGGAAAAGGAGAAAGAGGAGAAGAAAGAGGAAAAGGAGGAGGATCATCATCATTCCAAGTAAATGGCACAGACCAGATCTTCAACAAATCATAGAGGAAAACTTTCCCCAGTGAAGAAAAGACATATTCATACAAGAAAGATGAAGGAATCATATATAACACAAAATAGGAACTAGAAAAGAAACTTTCCGCAGCACATTATAAAGTTAAATCAGCAAGTAAATAGAACAAAGAGAAGGTATTGGAAACTTCAAGAGAAAAACCATGAGTTACATATAAAGGAAAACCTATTAGAATAATAATGGATTCTCAGTGGAATTTAAAGTCATAAGAATCTGGAGCAACGTGCTCCAAGTTCTAAAAGACCATAGATGCCAACTCAGACTACTGTATCCAGCAAAACTGTCTACTACAGCGGAAGGAGACAGAAAACAATTCCATGTTATAAACAGTCTGAAAGACCTTGTGTTCACCAAACCGGCCCTTCAGAGAATACTGCAAGTAATACTTTTGACTAAGAGATGACTAAGCTACAGAAAAGAAAGCAACAGAGCTATAATTACTGAAACACAAAATAAGACTGAAAACACAAATGGGAGAAAAACAGAAGAGTTAACAGAAACTTTTTAATATTCACTTTAAATACTATAAGCTCAACTTTCCAGTCAAAAGACACAGCTAAGTGCAGCTTTCACGATGCAGTAAAGTTCCTTTTTATACAGCATATGGTCCTTCAGAGATTCACAACCAGTCAACATGCAGAAAATAAGTGACCACATTATATACAATTAGTCCATTTACAACACAACCTCTACACCTCAGGCTGAGGTAATATCCTGGAAGAGGGAGCAAGGGTATCATCATGATGACAGCAATGAGTTATTGTCTTCAAGACATGACAAGGAGTCTCAATGATGTGGTTGAGACAAGATTTTCAGTTGACATACCAACATGGTGAGAACAAGTTTCTACCCTGCATGAAAAACTACAGACAATCAATGCAGGTGAGAGAGGGAAAATCAGCTCCACCCCCTTCCAAACACTATGCTATGCTATCCAATGCCAGGCAGTCTTCCTAAGCACATGGACATATGATCAGCATCAACTGAACTCAATAAGTTATTGAGTCACTCATATCTGACAACAATAATCAAAGAAAAGGGGGTCTTGAATTCTCTAGAGGGAGTGGGTAGATCCTGGGTGAGTTGGAGGGGGTAGATCAGACATAAGCATGGTATGTATGTGTGAAATTCTCCAATATTACAAAAAGGAAAATGTAAAATTAAGAGTTTCATAATACATAAAGGACAAGTGATTTGGGGATGGAAACAGACATGGAAAAAAAATAATGCTTATCTAATATGATCTGTTACCCATGTAAATTCAAGTTATTCTTAGGAACTTATTAAGAATTCCAAAACATTTTCATTCAACTTTATGCAATTATCCACTGTGGCTGGCCCTTACCCGAACACAGGTTACATTTCTATGTTCTTCAATTTAAGCACTCTTCATAGAGTTACACCGTAAAACTTCTGAAGTTTGCAAGGCTGCAGGCTCACTGAAGCAGTGTTTTGTGTCTTCAGAGATGACATCAACAGCTCAGTTGATTGCCTTCCAGCCATATGCATGAAAGTCTAACAGCAGCTCAAGACTGAGACATTTCATGGCTCCAAAGTCCTTCTTGATGTAGACAAGTCCCTGCTTTAGAATTCATCATTTGTAACAATATTTTTCTGTATTATTTAGGCATTCTTAAAGCCATGAATAGCAAAAATTCTACCCAAACTGTCTTAAACCAGAAGACTTTAGTAGGAACATAGATGTTCATGGAGAATATTTTCTCTTCTCCATCTATTGAGTCTACTTGTCTGCGATGACTTTATTATTTGGTAAAGTCTCCAGTAAGCAGGGCCTAGCACCCAGTTTGCTAGGTCACCAGCCCCAGCAATAAATCAATTCTCTGCCCCATCACATCTGACATTTCCTAAACACATTTAGTTTCCTATGGTTCTTGTAACAATTTATCATGTAGTTTTGGTTATCTTAAGGCAACAGAGATTCATTCTGCTTTCCACCGGGAAGCTGGGAGTGCAATGTTGACTCACTGATCCACAGTCTCAGGAGGGCCCAGGGGAAATCCTGCCTTGCTTTTGCCAGCTGTTTGTGGCTTCTGTCATGGCAGTGGCAGGACCATCCCATCGCTGCCTGTTCTCAAATGGCTTTCTTCCCTGTATCGGTGTTTGCGTTTCTGTCCTTTTAGGGTCTATTCTATTCCAGGAAGACTCTCATTACAATTGTATAATATGTACAAATACTTTATCTAGAAATAAGGTCATATTCTGTGGTTCTGAACAGAGAGTGAGTTTTGGATGGATGCTGGTCTTCAGCACACTATGCATCACTAAATTTTGTTTTCCGTCTTAGAAATGTGCACTTTCCAAAATAGCTAAAATTCTCCACTTCCATCAATTTCTAGGTTAAATTTCAGAGAGGTTCTCCCATCTGAGGTCTCTCTTCTAAGTCTCTAGAGCAGCAGAGTGCCTCTTCAGCCTCTCTCTATGTGGACAGCGTAACACAGCTATTTGTTTCCTTGTTCTTTTACTTTCTACTCAAGAAGAGTGTAATCTCCCTGTGTTTACTGATTGGTTTTATGGTTTTACTATTGTTATGTGGTTTTATTCTCAACGTGCAGTAGAATTTTGCTCCAAGACTAAATAAATGAAAATGGAGTATAGACAATGAATCTTCTAAAATCCCAATTTTATTACACTTTTATTTTGTTCCAATAACTGACAATATCTTGCATACTTTTTTGATATCTGTGGTAATATTTGTAAAAGAAAGTGCCGAAGGACTTTTATGTGGTGTGATATGTATCAGAAAAATAAAAATGAAAACAAACAGAATTAAAGGGTAAACATAAAATCATTCCTCATAGTTTTACCCTAATGGCAATATTGACCACCAGATTCTGTGTATTCAAAGCAGTGTAGATTTCCCTCACACTCTATTTGCTTCCTGCAGAATTCACACCAAGTCTCAGTAACAAGGATATCTCAGTGAGTATGGCGGACTTGATAAATATTAGTTGAATAAATAAATGGAGAGCCTAGAGATGCCTATAATAGAATTTAGAGGAAGGAAATCAACTCATTATCTCTAAGAAACAGGCATGGTATTTTCAGAGCTTAAATGGATGAGAGCCATTACTGTCCACAGTGAGTGAGGTATGATGCATGTGGAATCCCACTTAGACTAGCTGACACATGGCGAAGTCTGCCTTGTTTACATGTGTGCATCAAAGAACACAGAATTGAGAGCACCTAGTCTGGGCTCCTCTGTTTTGACTGTGGGATATCCCATATCCACCACAAAGACGAACTGCTGAGTAACATTCATCTGTTTCATTAATTAAATTCTTCATTTTGATAGTATGCTGGAAAATTCACACTGTGCGAACTTAGTAGGTGTCGCATGATCCCATGGCTGTGATCGAAATGAGGTGTTTTAAATAGATCTCTTCTTTTTGTCTTCTGCTAGGTAAAGGAAGCAAATTTGACTTTTTTGACATACTGCTAAACACGCCTCATGACATTTTGAGCCACGGTGGTGGTGGTGGAGATTTTTTTTTTGGCAAAACGCCTGAGGCTCTATTACTAATTTATCAGGATTGCAATGCGCACCCGCTTGCTCTCTGTGATTCTCTTGTTCTTATTGTCTTGAACCTTTGCATCTATTCTCCACATCAGGACTTAAGAGTGTTCCTCCCCCTTACAACACCTGTCCCGGGATGAATAATTTCAGTCATCACTGTCCAGGGAGCCTTTGAAAGTTCCTTTGTTGGTCATCATGCGCTGTAACCTGATTACATGACCACATTAGTAACAGACTTCCATTGTGTTCCAGAAAGCTGCTCCCCACAACCTAACCACCCCCCTGCTTGTATGTATCCTATGAATCATTTCTTCTTCAGTTTTGACATGATCCTCAACAGCCAAGCTGCCAATTTATTCTTCTGGCAATGAAAGGGGAAAAGGGATTACGTTTTCCCTCCCTGCCCTTTCTGATTTGCTCAAATCTGTTAGCTATTCTGAGGGGAATCATTGCAATGTGTGTTACAAGCACTGTCAATTAGGTTAATAGACAGGCAGGCAGGGCCCTGGCACCGAACTGTGTCATTTGCCAAAGCCAGTGTCTGCAGAATGAAAGCTGGACAGGCGGGATCTCTCTGACTCATGGCTTGTTCTTTGTGATATTCTGCACTGTGATTTTTGACAGCGGAAGGAAGGAATCAGGACAAAACAAAGAAAGAGAGAACGTATTTTGTTTCCACAAGCTAACACCCTGGCTCCTATTGGCAACATGGTAACCAACATATAAGACAAACATAATTCAGATTATGTAGCATTTTAAATTCAATTTGAAGATAATATATCTTTGGAGTAAATTTTTCTTTTAGAGATAAAAATACGAACACAAGAAAGATATGAATAGTGACATAGGAGAATTCCAATGCAAAACAGGTCCCATTTACTTGTGTGGGCTCATACAATTAAATGTATTGACGACATTCGGCTTTGTTGAAATATACACATTTAAAAAGTATATCTTCAAATATAAATTATTGGTTTACAGTAAGGAACACATGATGATTTCCTGTAAGCTATTACATATACAAGATCCTTAACTATACAGTGGACCCCCAAATTATCACATGGCAAAGGCGATACTAAGATACAATTTAAAGGACGGGTCACCTTGTATTTTTCATCTGCAAGTAAGCTGAAGGCACAAACTATCAAATGATCACACACTGATCACACACCCGTACCCCCCCACATAATATAGAGATGCTCCATCCACACAGCTCAGCACACAACACACAGAAATGTCTACAAGGAACAAGTTCCAGCTGGGCTGATCCTTATCTTATTAAATATTGTAAAAAAACCTTTGGGCATGAAAATTTCTTCTGAAAATTACCTTCAAGAAACAGCAATGAATATATGTTCACGTTATTCAGTACACAGCCTCAACCAACAGCTCTCCCGAAGGTAAATCAATGTTGAAGGAACTAAGACTTGAAAAACACAGTGAATTCTGTAACTACTGAACCCCAGGATGTGCTGGAGCTCAGCCTTCACATAGACATGCCAACAGGGAGTCATACTCAGTGTGAGCACAACAGATCTCCAGCCAGATGTTCTGTATTCCATGAAGGTATTTGGGAAGGTTTGGGTCCTTTAATGCAGAGTTAAACTGAGTAGGCTCTCTTCACTGCTACTTACCTCAGGGGTTATCACATTGAGAGAATTGTAAAGACACATCATGTGTGTTGGGTGTGATAAAAATTAATACCACATCAAAAGGAAAAAATGAACCCAGTGGAGACAGAAAACTACAGCTGAATGAAATATTGTGTTACTTATTTTGTTGTTGGATTAAAAACATGAGGAAAAGCTGCATTTTGCATTTTAAATCGTGATATTCACTGTTTCTGTTGTTAGAGACCTAAAATTGCTTAGGTAGTTTTTTAAATCAAGAACTCTATTTTTGCTGTGATTTAATTAAAAATGCCAAGGCACTCTGCATTTACATTTATTTGTTCTGAAAACAAGAGGAAATTCTCAGTGTGTTATTTTCTGTTAGAAGCACCTCCTTCTGAAGGCACACTGTATTTCTCCCCTTGCTGTCTCAGCAGCTCCCGAGGGCTCCTTGAGTTCTATCGTGTTTGTACATACACCCGACACATCACTCCTACCTAGAAAGAAGACAGTCGACTCTTCAGAGCAACATTATGTAAGGAAGACTCCATCAGCTAAATATACAGACAGCTCTCAAAGTGATAACAAGCTGCAGTTGCATGCATTTGGTTGGGAATTCAAGATTGAGTCAGAAGCTTCAGAGGTCTTAGGGACTTGTGATTGCAGGGAAGTGTGACCAGAAGAGTCCTCTGCAGTGGAGAAAATAGCTATCGAATGAGAACATCATACTCTCTAACATCAGTGGGTGACACTCCTGATACTGTCCCTTCTCCATTTCTCATACAGCTGTAAAATTTCCTTTTCAATGAATCAGAATATAATCTCATATAATGTCCTGTTAAGAGAAAACTCCTTGGTTTTCCACTCTCATACAGATTCTCTTTAGTTTTTCTCTTCTCGTTTATGTTAAGACTCATGCAAACTAATGTCTGTATTCCTAGCATGCAGTTACCTTCATCTGTATTGTGTAACTCACACCCATCCTTAAGCTCCTTAGAAGCAAGAGAAACATGTAGTATTTTTCTCTCTAGGGATGGCTTATTTCACTTAACATAATGATTCCTTATTGCTTCTATTTTCCTGCAAATGTCATGAATTGACTTTGTTGTTTTAAATGGCAGCATATAATTTTATTATATATACAGTACACACATATGTAAAATGGACATTCATGATATGATTTGACAGATGCTTCCATACCATGACTTTGTGAACAATGTTGCAATGAATCTGAGAGTGTAGATAATTCTTTGAGATGTGGACTTACTTCCCTTAGGTATGTCTACAGAACAGTGATCAGTGGATCACTCAGTTATATTTTTATTTGATGCATTAAGAACTGTGTTAGTTACTAATAATGATGATTATAAAATAACATTTTAGAATATTTTTACAATGAGCTGCAGTTTGAAAAAACTGAACATATGAATTACATCTAATATTTGAATCTTGGCACAATCAGTAATCTTTTGACATCTAGATGAGTTGGCAAAACCACAGATATATTATACCCTTCAACTGGAGAGAAGTCTTTTATTAATTTGTGGAAATAATATTGAACATTGGCTAAGATGTGACTTGTTGAAGCCTAAAACCACTTGGGGAACTGGCCTAAGGAATAAAGACAATCAATGATACTGGCAGCAGCTAAGAAACAAACTTTCCACTGGGCTAACCTATTGCATATTTTATATAATAAATATGAATAAATGTGCAGATAACAATGAAACACTTCACTGTGCTTTCTCAGGTCAGATCAAAAGATGATAGGATCAGGCACAATTTCGAGGTGCCAAGTGAATGATGCGTTACTAAACGTTGCTTCAGCTGTGGGATTTTAGCAGGCCCTTATACTGAATGATAGTATGGCTCTGGTAGTAGATAAAAAAGAAATAGTGCTTTGGAGAGGAGGTGAGGACACTCTATGATTGTCAGAGGTAGATGAGAGAGCTGCAAGTAGAGATGGGATCTGCAACTCTCTGATTTATCTTCCAATGTTCATGCTAAGTGTAAGTCCTCTCCCACTGGGATTTGTCAGGATAAAGCCTGGGGGGACATGCATCTTCTCATTGTGTTCTTCACTGTATGTGAAGACTCAGGAACTTCTCACAGTGAGTTTCATGAATAAGGAGAACATGCCGTTAATCAAGATACAGCTAACCCCAAGAGTCTACAAACTATCATTCTCCTTGGCTGCTTTGGAACTTGCTCCCACAGCAGTATTTGCAAATGACAATAGATAGATAGATAGATAGATAGATAGATAGATAGATAGATAGATAGATTTGGATTAATGCCTGCTGTAACTTCAAGGTGAGGGCAGTACTGACCAATCTCTGAGGTCACAGTTCTGGCTTGGATATGGTATCTGGCCTAAAAGATGTCTGAACCTATCCAAGACTACACCTTAGCCATCCCCTTCATTCATGCTTTCCTAGAGACCTTCAGCTACAGTCTTTGTGTAAGCTCATGTTTCCTTTCCTTTCTTTGTCATTGTTTTGGTTGGGGAATTTTCATCTGTTTCTCACAATGGCTGTTCCTACCGAGAGCATACAATTCTCCATTTATTCTCTATACACATAAAAGTTGCTATCTCATGCTTTGATCATAACCATTCTAACAGGTATTGTAGTGATATCTCTTTGGTTTTAATTTTCTGTCCCTGCTGGTTAGTGATAGGAAGCATCTTCTTTCATATTGCATTTGGAAATGAATGTCAGTTTGGACCTTTATTTGTTTAAAGGCTAGGCTGTTTTATTTCTGTTGTTCCTTATACATTTGGACATTAACTCTCTGTCTGATGGATGTTTCACAAGTACTTTTTTCCATACCTTAGGCTGCTGTTTTCATTTTGCAGATGATGTCACTTTTGGTGCAGATGGTTATTAGTTCGATGCTGCCCATTTGTCTGTGTTCACTTTTGTCTTTTGGCATTTGGGGTCCTATCCAAATCAACCATGAGCAAGGCCAACGTCAAGAAACCTTCTCCTATTTCCTTGTGGGGGGTTTGCTTTTTCTGGCCTAATATTTAAATCCTTAATCCATTTGGTGTTGATTTTTATGCATAACGTGTCCAATTTCATTATTTTTCATGTGGATATCCAGTTTCTCCAGAAGTATTAGCTGAAGAGTTTGCCCGTTCTTCTTTGTGTATTCATGATGCTGTTGTTGAACATTGTTGACCACATACACTTTGTTACTCAGAACTGATTATGGGTAAATAAGAGTTTATTTCTAGACTCTCTGCATGGTTTGTTTGTCTGCCTTTATGCTGGTAACAGGCTATTTGGATTACTGCATCTCTGTAGGGGACCAAGAACTATGTTTCCAACTTTGGTCTTCTCTGTCAAGAGTATAAAGCTACTCATTAG
This sequence comes from Mastomys natalensis, assembly GCA_021653895.1. Classification (NCBI taxonomy): domain Eukaryota; kingdom Metazoa; phylum Chordata; class Mammalia; order Rodentia; family Muridae; genus Mastomys; species Mastomys natalensis. Next base: position 791,364 of record JAJTUV010000126.1, on the reverse strand, counting down.
TTTTTAGTTCTGGATAAGTTTTTAGTGTCTTCCTTATCTTTGAAAAGGTGAAAATGAGATTTTATGTTTTAAAACTGAAATAATTAATTTCCTTGTAGTGATTGAACATGGGAGCTCCCTCATGCCAGACAGCCATTCTACAGCTGAACCCCATTCCTCCATTTGCATAGGTGCTTCATTGTTGCTGGACATCATTTAGAGTCATATGTGAATTTTAACAATACTAGTTCTTCATGAATATATGAAAGTTTCTCCAATTTTATCAATTATTGAAGTTCAGGAATTTTTTTTGTGTGTGTGTTTTTCGCTTGCAGAACTTTAACCTGTTCTGTTAAATTTATCTGTAAGTACTTGAGATATTTTTAAAATCACGCATGTGACTTCTTTTTCATGTCCCTTTCAGATGAATTTTTGTTCATATATAAGGCAGCCCAATATTATATATGGATCTCATATACTATAACTTCACTATTAGTTGCAAGTGTTTATTGTAAAACACTTTTTAGTGTGGAGTCTTTAGAAACATAAGGTTATTTTTTTCTTTTACAGTTTGTGTTTTGGTTTTTTTTTTTGTTTAAAAAGATAACCTGCAGGGGAGGAAGCACAAAGCTAAACAACTCAGCTTGTCCTAATGCACTATGGGGAGGGAGGTGTCTTACATTAGAAACATAAGTTAATGTTAACTCCGAACAAACAGTTTTACTTCTTTCTTTCTGATGTGCATGTCATTATTTTTTCTCATGTCATTCTTTTGCTGAAACTTACTTTGTTGAAGAATTGTGGCAAGAATGGGCAACCATATCTAAAGAGAAAGCTCTTATGCTTTTTATATTGATTATCATTTCACCTTGGTCTTTTCATAGGTAATCCTTAGATATGTTCCACAAATCTCCTTCCATAGTGACTATTGGGAATTTTATCATGAAAGTATTGCTGGACTTCACCAGATGCTTTTGTTCCATTTACTTAGATGTTGATGTAGTTTCTATTTTTATTCTGTTAATGTGGTGTGTCATATTGATTAATTTATATATGTTAAGCCTATATGTTTCCAGGGATAAACTTCATTTTGTCAGAGTAAGTATTCCTTTGGGTATGTTGCTGAATTTGCCTTGCTAGTATTTTACTGAGAAAGTTTGTGTTTATTTTTGAGTTACTGAATTACAGTTTTCTTGTGATGTCTTTATATGACCTTAGTATCAGAGCGAGTAGAGCCGCATAAGATGAGTTTAAAAATATCCATTCTATTTTGGAAGAAAGGCAATAAAACTTCAAGAAGATAGATAATTATTTTAAAAATATTTAATAGATGGGGCAGGCCACACCCTAGTTGACATCCAAACTGGTGTCATGCACCTGAGTGAGCAGAACAAACCCAAGATGACCAAGGTCCAGTGCCACATGAGCAAGGCTGGCATACCACTCCTGAGATGATCCCTGCCTGGTGCCACACAACATGTCCAGGACATAACACCAGACACCCAGAGGCCCCAGTAAGATGAGCACATAAGCAGCAGAGAGATGGAAGAGAAGGAGAAACAGAAGGATGTGTACACAATAAACAGAGGGAGAGCTGGGGACTGGAGGTAGGGTAGCGTAGAACAGCCTAATGTGCTTAGTCAGTCATCTAAAGCTCTGGTAAGGTCCTAGCCTATACTGCTGCTGAGGGCCATGTTGAGTTTGTAGCCCTGCAGCAACACAAGTATGTTACCACCAAAGGAGAGTCATAGTCCTTGGTCTGGGCTGCCCTCTGGGGCCCTGCTGATATCTGTGGGCTGTGCAGAGCTGACCCTACCACTCACTTGGCACTATGGGAGTGTTGGCCCCAGAGTCAAGAGAACTGGAAAGTTAACCCTGCCCCTCAACAGCTGCAGCACTCAAGAAAGTGGACCCTGGACCTAGCCTGGGCAGTACAGTATAGCTGGGCTTTTACAGGTGTTGAGTGTTGTGGGTGAGCCAGCCCCAAGGGCTTGAGAGCAGGAGAGCTGCTACTTAGTTCACCACATCAAATGCCCTTCTGGAACTGATCTTCTAACCTCCAACGTACATTGGATGGTTCAACCAGATATCTGGTCATAGCTTGGCCTGGTCAAGATGAGACAAAGTTACACATCACAGTCTTTAACTGTTAGAGTTTTAAATAATGTTGCATGTAATCAGTAAAGTGCTGTGAAAGCTCAAAATGTTTCTACATGATCTTCAGGAAACATTGGTCTGAAGCCTTCCTCTCTGGACTATTTATCATCTAGTTTATGTGTCTGGGCAATGTTGGTCTTTGTCAGTTTCTTGGAAGCAGTTATGAAAAATGGTGTTATTTCTTCTTTAAACACTTGGTAAAATTCAACAGTGAAATCTTTCTTTTCTTTCTTAGAAGACTTTAAGTTGTGACTTTGACTTCTTTAATAGGTCATCTGGTTTTTCTTGACAGAACTATCAATTGTACTTTGTCAAAGAAATTTCTCCATTGTCCATGTTGTTGAAATTATTGGTGTGATTTTTTTTTTAACAATATGACCTTACTATATTTTCACTCTTGGTGAAATTGTCCTTTCTTCTTAACAGTGTTCTATGTTCCCCTTTCTTCCTGTGATTAGTCGGTCCAGAGTGCTAATATTATTCTGGATTCTTTCAAGAGAGACTTCCTTCTTATAACTTTTATTACAGCATATTTTTATATTTTACTTTATCATTATTGTTAATACAACACTGTACAAACTTTTTACATTAGTCTTTTTTATGTAAGTATATATTCTGGCTAATTGTATGACAACTTGATACAAGCTAGACTCACCCAAATAAAGGAGACTCAGTTGATAAAATGCTACCATAAGATCAGGCTACAGACAAGCCTGTAGGGCATTTTCTTAACTAGTGATTAATGTGGAAGGCCTAGTCCATTGTGGGTGGTGCCATCCCTGGGCGTGTGGTCCTATGTTCTATAAGAAAGCAGACTAAGTCATGGGGGCAAGCCAGTAAGTAGCACCCTTCCACAACTTCTGCATCAGTTTCTGCCTCCAGGTACGTGCCCCGTTGGAGTTCTTGTTTTGACTTCCTTCAATGATGGGCTACCGAATGCAAAAGTATAAGCCAAATAAACCCTTTCCTTCCTAAGTTGTTTTTGGTCATGGTGTTTCATCACTGCAATGGTAACCCTAAGATAGTATACAGAAAAAAACCCAGGATATATCAAGTTTGATCATATCTTTACTTAGGTACCTGGAGGTCATTGAGTATTCCGTAGGAACAAAGAGCTATTGTATTGATTGGTTGTATCTTTACTCTTACTTCTGGATCAGTTGACTAGAAGTTTATTGACACTGTTAATCTCAAAGAACTAGACTATGGTTTCATTATCTTCCATTTTCTCTTTCATGAAATTGTTTTATGTGTTGTCCTTTCTTCATATGACACTGAGTTTTATTTGCTCTTATTCACCTGATTCCTCAAGTCAAAAATTTAGATAATTGGTTTTTAAATATTTATTATTTAATACATAGGGAACTTTGGTTTTCGATGATTTTATACGTGTGTAAAATGTATTCTGGTTAACATAACAAGCTCTTTCCTCTGGTTTCCCTCCCACTCTTGTGACCCGTCTCTTTACCTCCTTTTCTCACAATCATGTTTTTTCTTTTACCATTTACATTTTGAGACTCACTGAGATTCAATAAGATTTTCCTTGTGGCCAAGGTTTTAAAACTAACCATTCAAGATTGGTGAGCTACTCTGTAAGACACATAACTGATAACAATGACAACCCCTCCCTAAGAAACTCATCAGTAACAGTAAGCGTTAGGGCCTCATGAGCTCCAGTCTGATCCATTATTGACTCTTGGTGTGTCAGTTTTCTGCAGGTATTGTAGGTCCTTACAGATACTCTGAGGTCCTGATGGCACTGGCTCTGGAGACAGTATGCTCTGTAGACATATTTTCCAAATCTTCTATTCTTTTTGGCCTTCTTTTGCAATGATCCACGAGGCCTAAATAGGGTGGAAGGAAGGATCTTGGTGTGAAGTATTCTTTGTCAGGTGTTAATATAGTCATCAAGTTACATTCTCTTTCATTACTGAAACACATTACATAGTCAAATTCGCCATTATTTATAGGTGTTAATTTTTTGACAAGCATTAATATTTGCCAGCTTCCACTATAATAAAGACCTAAAACGATTTTTATAACTAGTGAAATCTCTGGGGCTGTTTGTTTGTTTGTTTATTTGAGTAACCTCTTTGGTACAACAGGTTTTGGTAACAATTGGTCTTTTTATTTATTTATTGTTTTGTTCCTACAATTTGCCTTTTTGACATGGTTCTGCAAATGAAATCAGTCATATGTCACTATTTTAGGTTACCTATACTTCTTAAAATAATTACTTTGAGAGTCATCCATGCTGTTGTCTGCATTATAGTTTGTTTTATTATTGAGAATCACGCTATTGTATGAAATAGGAAACATTACTAATCCCCAGCTCTCTCATAGTGCTGTTTCCATGTTCTTGACCACTTAGCTATACTGCTGGCCTCTGAAAAAGAATCAGAATAGATCTGCACCTCTGGCTAAGTGTTATTGCAGGCAAGTGATCAAAAAGCCACACTCCTTGAAATCCTGCTGAATGGAAAGTTTTCCTGTCCTTAAGGGTTGTTTCTGAATGACTGTATGACTACAGCTGTTTACTTTTTAGGTCTGCAGATTATCATGTCAAAGCATCTGAAATGAATTCTGACAATTTTACTTTCTAGTCCACTGGTTATAAAAAATTTCCCATGAGGTTACAGATATGGGCTGAGAGTCAAGAGACTGAAAGTCTAGCAAGGATAGCAGCCATAAAATTCTGGGTCACTTTCTCATGTAAAATATTTGTGCATTCATATCTGTGCATACTTGATTTCTTCTTCTTCTTCTTCTTTTTTTTTTTTTGGTTTTTCAAGACAGGGTTTCTCTGTGTAGCTTGGGCTGTCCTGGAACACACTCTGTAGTCCAGGCTGGCCTCGAACTCAGAAATCCTCCTGTCTCTGCCTCCCAAGTGCTGGGATTAAAGGCGTGTGCCACCCCCCGCCCGGATACTTGATTTCATATGTACCACTTGTGGATAAAATGCAGTGCATATGTAGGCTATGGTTTGGTGGACCAGAAAACATCTACATTATTGCAGACAATTCATGTTGCAAGAAAATTTGGTTTCCTGTGATCAACAGTTTTAATTTTTTTTTTTATAAATAGGACTCAGTGCCAAATTAAAAATTATATCTTAAAAAGTAGTGTAGTCTCTAGAGGACAGTCTAACTGTGTTAAGTTTAATTTCAGTTTGACAGAATGGGAAGCAATCAGGACATAAGGAGGCACATCTTGGGTGTTGTTATGAGCACTTTCCTAGAAAGGAGTCACCAGGGAAGGGAGACATGCCTTGAAAGTGGATGACAACACTCCCATGAACTGAGATCCAGGACTGAATAAAACAGGGTGAAAAGAGAAAGCCAAAAGAACATACACATTTTTCTTTCTTCGATTCTCAAAGGGCCATATGTGAGAAATCTGCAACCTCTCCAGATGTAAGACTTTTCTAGACTCAAGTTTTCCACAACAAGATGGGCTGTGCTCTTATATTAGTTAGAGTATCTATTGCTGTGAAGACAGATCATGACTACAGCAACTCTTATAAAGGAAAGCATTTAATCAAAGCTAGCTTGTAGTTCAGACACTTAGTCTGTTCTTATTGAGGCAAGAAGCATGGTAGCATACTGAAGTGGAAATTTCTGGTTGTTTTATGTGATGTAAACTCATGTGGTGTCTTGCTGAGGCAAACTTACATGGTATTTTGTTGAGGCAAGACCCATGGGGGGACGTGTGACGTTTGGAGAGAGTATAAGTAGGACTCAATGGACAAGGATGGGGTCCTTCCAGAGCTGGCCTTTCCATGCTTCACAGGTCTTCAGTCTTCACTGATCTTCACTTTGTTGAGAAAAGCACAGCAGAGAACTTCTCCTGGTGTCACAGTTGGTTCTGATCACTGTCAGTGACTTGTGCAGGTTTGGTGGAGGCCTGGCAGTTTCTGCTGGATCAAGCCACTGCTACTGATTTGCATTTGGTATCCTGACACTACTGAACTGGACTGCTGAGATCCTAACAAATGGAGACTGGAATCACCCCCAAATAACTACTTCTAAAAAAGTTCACATCTCCTTGTCCTATTTACCATCTTTTCCCCCTATCTTTGACAGCGGGCTCGATGGGGAATCAAAGTGTTTGAGAACCCATATTAAAAGTAGGTTTTAAAAAGTCTAAGCCTATGGTGTACAGGCAGACATTGTGCTACAGAGGAAGTTTACATCTGCAGTGACAGTCAGCAGGAAGACAGAGACATACTTGGCCTGGCTTGAGCTTCTGAAACCTCAAAGCCCGTTCCCAGTGGCACACTTCTTTTGCAAAGACACACCTACTTTATCCAAGCCACATCTTCTAATAGTGACACTCACTATGAGCCTGCGGCAGCCATTTTTATTCAAACCATGTCTTACTCATTCAAACAGCTCTCAAACCATGAACCACAATAAATCCTTACTCCCCTAACTTGTACTTTCCAAGAGCTTGGTCACATATAAGCGTAATTAATACAGCAGCTTTGCTACAAAATTGTAAATGTCTCCAGCTACGTCTATCCTTCTCCATCGTTCTTCATAGAAAATATCCAGTGATGCCCCAGCACTAAGTGAGCCCCATCATTGGGAGACATAGAACTCCTCTGACAGCTCACTCTAGCTTGAGGTCTCTTTGATGTTCTTACTGAACATTTTTTTGATTGCCTGGCAGTATAGGGCATTTCTACCAACTTTTCCCCCTTCTTTCAGGATCAGAGTGGCACCACACACTGACAGCTTTCCTAGTTTTTCCTGATCCCTCCCATTTCCCTTCACATGATATAACTAAGCCCTCCTCTGTTTAGTCCTGTCATGGAATCAGCTCTCATCTGCCTCCTCTTAGTTCAAGTAATTGCTTACCTTGCCTGAGAAACTGTGAGCAGTTAGCCTGCTGGCTACTTTGCTTTCTGTGTTTCTCCTGTCATCCTTGAAATATTTTCATTGACATTTCTGAGCTATAGTATTGAGGACCTTAGGATGGAGACTCCTTGTATAGTTATGAAATCAAGGATCTTCTCCAGACATGTAAATTTATATGCAATTATTGGAGAATCCTGAGTATTTTATTCTGAGTAAGGTACTTCTGACAATACACATAAAATAAATAGAAGATGTAACCCATTTCGTTCAGACAAGATAAATTGTAAGAATATATTGTATAAGAATATACAGTCTACAAGTATACTGTAAAAAATCTTGTGTACCATTAAAGAAAATATATTTTCTATAAAGTAGAATCTTCCTCCCAGTATTTCATGCCATACATCCTTTTCTTCATAAATATTTGTGAAATAACTTGAGATAAAAACACATCACAGGTATGTGGCAAGTACCCTTCTAAGAGTGTAAAATAAAGACCTAAAATGGACAAAAATGTCTATGAAACTCATGTTTATATGGGTGCCAGAATAAGACACATACAATAAATAAATCATTAAAAGAATGGTGTGAAAATTAAACTGTTAAATAAAACATTGATGGTTTGGGGATAGTGGAGGGTGTGGGTACCAACCTCACTTAGATGGCATCAAATCAGAATAAGGGTGGGAGACAGTGGGGAGCTGAAGAGAACATTTGGGGAAGGGCATCTTGAAGAAAGGTGAACAGATATAAGTATATTTGAGACAAGAGCTTCTTTTGAGCCTTCAGAAGCTATGGTAAGGGATTCACTGTGAATAAAGCAGGAAGACTGGTCAACCTGAAGAAAAGGCTTCTATTGTTTGAGTCACTCAGGTATAGAAGAATCATGAATCTTCCATATTCATGAAAGATCAGTAGTATTCTGATAGCTTTAAAAAGATCAATTACCAGCAAACAGATTTATAAATTCATTACATAAACATTCATCAAGCTACCACCATCTGTATGAACTATAGCAGACCCAGGACACTGGGCTAGCTGACATCTACTCCTGATGTGGACAATTCAGTAGAGTGGGTGGTTAAAGTTAATACAGACATCGAATGAGTATTAGCTGGGAGCAGACAACTGTGCGCAGGCAGAAAGAGGTTAAGTTGTACTTATCTAGAGGCATGCTCTCCCACTGTGGACAGGAGGGAGTGCCTGTCTAATGACATTACCTTCTCCTAGCAAGCAGGAGATGAGGCCTGTGCTGAGTGTGTTAATAATTTATTCATGTGTTCAGTGACTGGAAAATCTCTGAGCAGGAATCTTTGTGTGGCCACCACTGTTAGTTTTATCTCTCTAACAAGGCAATAAAAATCAGGCCCTGGGTTTATTGTTTTTTAAATAATACTTGATTAAACTACAAGTCAATCAACAGAACATTATTGGATAGGTAATAGCTTGGTAGGTAGGTAGATAGGTAGATAGATATACAAATGCATGGATGGGTGGATGGATGGGTAGATCGTTAGAGAAGCAGACTTAGATCCCTTAGCATGTTATGGATACTTCAGGGTTTTGTCAGAAGTGCATTTTTGGTAGTCCTAAGTCTCTTATGAAGTTACTTTAGGAGGGAAAGAACTGAGTTTAGACTTTATTACTGAAGAACTGAAACAAGTTTTGTTCACTTTCAAGGTTATTGAACTGCCAGTTAGTTACATTCCTAGAAGACAAGTAGTAAAGGAAATGGAGTTTGCAGGGGGCAAGGAAGGAAACTAAGACGTTAGGCACTTGTTGGCATAGTCTGCAATTCCAGTTTACTTGGGGTGGGAAATGAGGCAAGAATCCTGCTACCTCCATATGTGCCTGGGCTCAACATTGGAGAGCCCTGTCTCAAGAAAGAATAGTACATGTTGAAATGCATGATCTGTGGAAAAGGATAGCTTTCAGAGAGAGGTAAATTCTCTGAAGGAAAGATAGGATGACTCAATTACATGGTTCTCACTTTGTGAAGGAGAAAAATCAAAGTACCCTGACATTAAATGTCAATAATCAGAACAGACTAATAGATCATTGGTTTACAATATGTCATGGCCACAGCAGGAGTTAACTGCTGACTGGCTGGAAAGACTGAAAGAAGCTCTCCCAGGTCTTTCTAGGAAAACAGAAGATGGGCACTCAAGACTTAGGGAAGCCTTCCAAGGAAGATGGGGAGCAGAACATATTTGGACAGTTGTTGGCACCAAGTAAGACTGAGGTGTAGAATCAAAGTAAGAAGTGGCGAAGAGATAGAAATGGGCCAGGGCTAAACTCACAGGGCATCTTTATGTCTGGTAACATTTGGTACACTTTAGAGGCAGGATTATATAGTGTTCACCCTCTCTCAGCATGATGCTTAAAAGGCAGCAGACTCAATAAACATGCCCCCAGAGACAGTATGTTTTATTGTAAAGGCAAAGTTACCAAGGGTGAAGTATTGAGAAGTGCTTCCCATTTTAGAGCTTGAGGAACTGTAGGTGGTTGATACAGAGGTGGGACAATACTCAGCACATGTGCCAAGTGGAGAAGGTGAAGACCTTGGGCTACAGGACTGAATGTGGGCAGAGATCAGACTGGGGAGGGCCCCCCAGATCCTCCCAGTGCTAACTGGAGTGTATTGTTGTACAATGACAGACTAAAAGCTGTGTCTTAGAGATCTGAGGAAACATGGAGGTGAATCCCTGAATGGTGAAGAGGATTCAGTTGGAAGGCTGCAGGGAGAGAGGATGAGACAGCAGGAGGTAGATGGGTCCATCCATAGGATTGATGCTAGGGAGAAAGAGAATGAGAGAAGCTTTTAAAAGAAATAAGTATGTGGTGATCAACACAGACTTAGCAACTAATAAGTTATGCATTAACTGATATTTTGTATTATTCTATGAAGAATTTAAGTAGGACATGACAAGAAATGGTAAACAAAAGGAAGCTACAAGATTTCAATCATTTGAGGAACAAGTGCATTGTGTAGAATTGAAATTTACATATGAGTAATGAAGAGGGATGCAATTAATATGCACATAATGATAATTATATAGAAAGAGGTATAAAATATTTATCCGGCCCAAGTAACGGGAGTCATTCTGTTTGGGCTTTACAAGTATGGTTTCTTTCTGATGCGTTACTGTGAGAAGTACTAAGAAATGCAACTTAAAGAAGGAAAAGATTGCTTTGGTGAGCAGCCAGAGACAGTACGAGGAGTCCATCACACCAGGAAGCGAAGGGCATGTGCTCACATTGTAGACATAGTGAGGGAGCAGGGGGAGAGGAAGGCTTCTGCTCAGTTTGCTTTCTCCGTTTTACTCAGTCCAGGATCACGGGCCATGTGATGTTACTGTCCTCTGTCGGCATCCAGAGACTTCCCACCTCAGTCAAGCCAGCCTGGATACTCCTTCACAGACACATCCTCATGCTTATTTCCTAGATGACTAGACCCTGTCAAGCTGGCATTATTAACTATCACCCACAGCCCATCTCACAGTGGTAAAAGCTCTGTCACTTGTCCCTTTCTACAGGTGATGTATCTGAACTGCAAAGGTTGTTCAAGATCTTCAAAGTCACAGAGCTAAAAACAGAAGAACCTGGATTCAAATAAGGCTGAAAAAAAAATCTAAAGCCACATTTTGCTTATACTTTTTAATCTTTTAGGATTATTTTATGTGTATTAGTGTCTTGCTTGCTAAGAAGCTTTGCCAAGAGATTTCCCTTAGGCAACGGTCATACATAGGTAATACTTACTGTTAAAGTATGAAGTGTATTTTCAAATACTTGGTTCACCTAAATAGTAGATTTGAAAAAAATTAAAAACTTTGGCATTCCTAGGGCATACATGTGGAAACTGCATTTTAGGGTAGATGATTTCCATTGTTTCCCTTTGGGAGAGGTCACATAGGGGTATTTCATTTAAATGTCTCTGAGCTAAGTATAAGGTGTGTTTTGAGATGAAGATGTGTGTGTGTGTGTGTGTGTGTGTGTGTGTGTGTGGTGTCCTAACATGAGGCTACAAGAGATGTTATGGAGCACACATATAAAGGAAAAAAAACCTGTGACCATCACATTTTCTCCCCTTTTGAGGGGAACAAGCTGAGGAAATATAAACTTTCCTATAATGATTGGCTTGTTCACTGAGTGTACTGTCACTTTTAATAAACTATTTGTAAGTCACAAATATTGCAAATATATTCTCAGGACAACAGAGAAAAGAAAAGGAGTCACCTTTGAGTCCTTCTCTCAACTTTGACCTTGCAAAAGTTACTTTAACCTCTTTGTGCATGTAATTAAAAAACAATAGTATCTGACTGATAGGGTAAAACTCACATAAAATTCTTAATACAGTGTCCAGAACAGGATATGAACTCTACAAATGCCAAGTGTTCTCTCTTAATAATGATGGTAGACAATACACGGTGTCTTTCATGTGAGTTGTGTCATTCACCATCTGTAACCACCTTCTGAAGCAGATGCTGTTATCATCCTCATCTTAGTTGGGAAGAAAATTAGGCACAGCATGGGGATTCTCTGTCGTTATAGATATAACAGGTGATAGACTCGGGGGTTTGGCCCATGTTAGCTGTTACCACAGGCAGGTCATCTCTATCTTCTCCCATTCTCTTGCTCCTTCTGGAGGTTTCTGCTCTAACAGTTTTTGGCTGTGAATATCCTGTACCAATGTCATCACCTCCCATGTTTGCTGCCGGCATAATTGATGCTGTCAAAACAAAGAGAAGGGCAGGACTCCTTCAAGAAAGAGTCTTTGGATTGGATAATGGCCTATTTTTTCTTGGATCCTTGAGGGGCATGTTCTAGGTTCTGCAATGAGTTTCTCTTAGCTAGATGTTAAGGTATTTGGGACTCTCCCAAGTGCTAGGTTTGTACCAGTGGGCCTCAGTACAATCCTCTTCACAGTGGCTATTTTATCAAAATTTTTTTTATGACATATTTCATTCCCTAGGCTACTGGAAGACTAGGTAAAAGTCTCAATTGGTCTTAGGGAATAATACCGGTATAGGCCAAGAAATATTCCTAGATTAGTTGGTTAAGTAAGTGGCCTTTTAGTCTATTCCTATTGCTATAGCTATATGCACTGGTTAATTGTCAGACACTTAAGGCTTACAGTTCTAGAAACTAGTAAGTGTGAGATCAAGGTGCTGTCAGATTCAGTATCTGGTGGGGGCCCATTTATCACTGATGACATCTATGTGGCTTCAGGTGGTAGAGAAGACAAAGAAGTTCCTTCAGGCATCTTTTATAAGGACTCCTACCCCATTCACGAAGGCCTTGTCTTCATAATCCAAATACCTCCCAAATACATTTTATATTAACACCACTACATTGAACCTCAAGATGAGTTTTAAGGGAATATTAACATCTGTCCTATAACTGATGGTGAGTTATGTTCAGTAGAACTCCATAGCAGTAATTCTTCAGGCCATCCAAGTAACAGCCATGTGGACTTGTAGAACATGGTGTTTGTGTAGCAAGAACACCCAGAACTGGAAGAGAGGGTAATACTATAAAGAATTAGACTTCCTGCTATTTATAGGACTTGAGGGAGACATATTTTTGAGGTTGTTATTTTCACTTTCAAAGTGATGTCTTTAATATCACCATAAAGGCAATGGGTATAGTGGATTTGTATTTGGGGACAATATTTAAAGAATAGCACAGGCAGATTCATGTCACATAGATCTTGTTTGAAGACACATCCTACACACTGCACATGTAGGAGCCTGGAGGTGTTTGGTTGGGACAGATTGAGCATCACTGTTCCTCAATCTTTATTAAAAGTCTGGTGTTTTACATTCATTATATAATTACCATTTCAATGCTGTACAATAACCTAGTTGACCTTTTTCTCTTCTCCTTACTTTATTGAAAAGAAAAATGAGATTCTAAGAACTTAAATATCCTGCCCTAAGTTCACATAGTGGGTGAGTAGTTAAGCTGGGATTTAAACTCAGGCCACTTCATTGGATGCTCTGATGTTTTTAGATGATGATGGTGGTGGTGGTGATTAATTTTATCAAATTTTCCTTACCAGACTCAGCCTTGGACCACAGAAAGACTCAAAGTAGAAGACTGACCCATCAGAGAAGGTGGGGGAAAGGATGTCATCAGAACCAGGTGGAGGTGGAGGATGCCATCTTCAACAAATGAAGATGGCATAGAATAAGCCCAGGAAGCCAGTACTGTCTGTCTGCCATTGCAGCATGGTGGAAGCAAAATTCTTCTCTCAGGAGGGAAAAAAAATCACTGATAACATGGGGGAAAGCCTTCCTTTTGAGATTAGGAATTAAATAAACAAAGACCTAGCAAATATAATAGTTGGAGTACAATTTAAATGACACTTATAACCCTGGAAGCTTTAATGGCTTCACCTAACAGAAGGTCACTTTGGCTCTTCAGTTGCCTGTGTGCTCAGGGTGACAGAATGCCCACCACCTCCAAGGTTGTCAGGTATCAGTTAAAGGAGACATGGGAAAGAGCTAGCTTCATTCAGAAAGTAGCCACTCTAGGATTGTGTCACATCTCTTCCATCCACAGCTCTTGGGTCAGATCTTGGCTCAATTTGATCTCAAGAAGATGCGAGCAGATATAGAAAGGTGGAAATAATAACTCATAGAGGATGGGATTGGAAGGGAATGGGTCAGTATCCAGGAGCATCTCCCTGCACGGAAAATCCTAATGATAGATATCTGTGTATATAGAAGATGACATATATGTAACACACACACAGAGAAGCAAAAAAAAAAATAGTTGATTGAAACAAGAATGTGTTTAAACACTAAAACATATGTGTACTTGACAACAAACTCTTTAAATCATGTTGAGAATCACCAGTAAGGACTAAGCTGAATAATGGACAAACCCTCAGAGACTGGGACAGTTTTGAGGGTGATGCACTGTGTGTGTGTGTCTGTCCATGTGTGTCTGTGTCTGTGTCTGTGTGTGTGTCTGTGTGTGTGTGTGTGTGTCTGAGTGTGTCTTTGTATCTGTGTGAGTGTGTGTAGAGGTCGGGAGAACAGTGGTGTAGTAAGGAAGTCTTCTGCAACCACTCTGAGAAATGGAGTAGAGAGACCAACTACGCCTCATAAATCCATCCAGAGCCATTTTGAACAAATGAAGCTGAAAGCTGAACTCAGAATGACAAAGGAAAGCCTAAGTCTACATGGCATCCGAAATAGTGTTTCACTCTCTTTCTTCTCTTAGAAGGAAATAAATGATGTAGTTTCCTTCACATATGTGGAGAACACAACCCTGTTGCACATGCTCATGCTGTCCACAGTATGACTGTTTCCAAACGAGCAACTCATGGAGAGAAGTGTTTTCTTCATCTAGGGCCCCACACATTTTCATCACACTGTCTCCTTGTGTGGGGCTGGAAAAGCCATCCACCCCTGTCTTGGTGTATTTAGGTAGAATAAGAATTTTGACTCATATTTTCAAGAAAATGAATACTATTCCAAAAGTAGTTGGTATAAAATTTCCATAGAGATGCTTCATCCATGCACAATATTGTTTTTTTCTATAATCAGGGATAGCACAAATTATATATATTAATATATTAATATTCTTATGTAATATATAATGTATAATATATATTTTTAATCTTGGAATAGCAAAAAACCCAGGTCATAGTAACTCAAGCCAATAAGGGATGTATTGCTCTTTAGAATAACAACAATAAAGATTACAATAAGATGCTCGAGTTAAAGATGAGATTCCTGCAGAAAGAGAGATTCAAACATCGTTCTCCCTTACCCACCCTATCCATCTTCTTCTTTTCCCACTTTTAAGGTCTTCCACTCCTGCCTTTACCCTCAAAAAAAAAAAAAAAAAAAAAAAAAAAACACCTTAATGATAACACAATGTCCACAGCATCTCCATGTTCATACCCTCCAAGGACAAGGACATTTGTTTTGAAGACTTTCAACTAGAATGCCACAGTCGTGTTTCACTCCCACTGGCTGAGCTGATGGGAGGTGTGAGCATTCAAAATGTTCCTATGAGGCACCTGGATTGGGCAAGCCCATATCACGTGGCTCTATCCACTACAGATGAGTGTGTAGGGTTTAGCATTTCATTCCAAGGAGAATTAGAGTATTAATTACATATGTTGTTTGGGCCAAAATACTGATTTTTTAAAGTATAATATTTAGATATTCATATATCCTCTAAAGTTTTGACCTCACCTTGATAGTGTCCATAGCGGAAAAAAAAATAATGTTGCCTCTGACTCTTCTGATTCATCTGCCTCTCATTAGGTGGCAGTCTGAGTTAGGAAGATATACAAAAACAAAGGAGAGATAATAAGGGAGAAAAAGGCATTTTAACATGAGCTGAAGTCAGAATATTTTCATTGATGGCTAACTAGAATTATTCTATAATTACCCCACCACAGCCCTGGAAATGAGTCACCAAGAACTGAATATTTATAAGCTTCCTGACCTCAAAAACTTCAAAATCTTACATGGGGTCACCTAAGGAGACTGTGGAAAACTTCCATGCAACTTACTGGCAGATGATTTTAGTTCTTATTTCAACAAGCTTGGTATGAAATGCATGCCATCTGGTTCCTGGGAAAACTCTAGAGCATATTAACTGCTTGTGTGAGAGACAGTTCTGCCATTTAGTTGTAAATGATTGCACCTGCAAATGAGAAATAAGAAAGAGAACATGTCTTATCATTTGCCTCAGGGCTGGGGATTTGATGACACAATACTGCTGCTTCATCTACTTTCAAAATCTGTGCCTGATCAGTCCAGCTGTTCTCCTGCGACTATTTTGAACATGCTGTGTGGTATACTAGAATAGAGGCCTTTTAAGGGAAAATTTCAACAGTACTCAATTGAAGACTGAACTGGTTTCTTTCCCTTTCTTCAAGGATTTTCTGATGGTTTCAAGATAAAATGAAAGTGCTTCTGACTATTTTAACTCTTTAAGAAGCATATTTCAGTGAGGAATGGTTTCTCTTGGGCTGCTGTGACTGTCCTGAGAGTGTAGGCAATGCTCAGCTAATAAGCTGAAGCAGTGTAGACACAGACAGGACCTCTCCTACCTATGTTCTCAGAAAGGCTCTAGGGACTCACTAGTGTTATGTAGTCTCCAGTGTCTGACTGTGAGAGTGGTATGCTTTAACATTAAAAAAAAAATGTTACAAAGAATTCTTTTATACTACTGCAAACAGTTTGTGAATTCAACCTTTGTTTTGTTTGCAGTGTACTGTGCCTCGCCTTCAATATTGCAGAGCCAAGATGGAGTAGAGGAACTTTGATACAACAAACAGATGATGGGACTTAGTGTAGAGAGCTTATTTATACACTAACTCCCCCACTGGGTGGTCCTAGAAAAATTGTGTGCATTCCATGGCAGCTAGATTTTAAAGGGGATTAGGTTCAATTATGGCAGAGAAGATGGGGAGTTTCAGTGAAATACTACACATGCAAGCACTTGAACTAAACAAATGCTACTCAAATGTCTCTCCTCCAAAGCCAGCATTGTGTAAGAACTCTGTGTTTCTGATCTTCTCAAACTAGTTGCACTGACCGGCTGAATTCATGCCATGCACAAATTAACCCCTGTTGAATGAATATCATTTTCAGAATCAGATTGCAAGCTCCCTGTGGGGAAGGAGGGTGGGTTTTCTTCACCTGTGAGTGCCAGGCGTTGAGAAAGAACAAATGGACATAACTATTGGCAGAATCCTACCCAGTGCTGTCATTCAGTTCTACCAACTCCTTAGGTAATGAACTAAATGTGTCTTTATACTGTGCTGGAATTCTGTTATCAATGTTAGATGAACTCTTTTTATTCACAGAAGAAGTTAGCTATAGATGAGACTATACTCCAGAAAATATGGAAGTCAGAGTCCCAACAGATTTAGCTGAGTTCAGGCAAAGATTCTTACTCAATGCCATGGACCCCCAAGGATTCCATACCCTGTCTGCAGTAGGACTTTAGGCCTTTCAGTTACAGTTGATAAACTAGGGCCATAACTTGAAAGTGGGCAACTGAAAATGTTACATACTTGATGAATCCTTGAATTTAAGAAGGACGAAGAGAATCAACACCAAAGTATAAAATATTTAAATGTAACTCACCAACAGAGATGAAATAGTCTAGATTATAAGAAAATGAGGACCCCAGGGGCAATGGCTTGTGATTATTTTTTTGGTTGTAAAGGAAAGTATGAATGTAAATGGCCTACTCCATGTTTGCATTTGCTTTGGTTTTTCCCTACCCCAAGCTACCCCTTAACTTCAAGCAAACCTCTTGCTTTATAAGACACCATGCTCAGCTTTTGGGGTTTCAGTTCCCATTATTCCCTAGGGAAAAAAATTAAACAGCCTAAAATTAATTTTAAAAAAGGAAGGCAATACTTCATTATTGTATGTAAGGAATTAAAGATAATATTAACATCTTTCCCACATTTACCTTAAATTTCATCAATATCAGTTCCCTTCTTAAACATTTAGTTTTACTTGTCCAGATTCTAAATGGTAGAAATTTTTTACTTAAAGCATTTGGTGTCCCTTAACACCACTTTGATAGCTTATATTTATGATCAATTTTATGCTTTTAAAATGTGTTTTATCTTCAAAATGTTTCATATTCATTATTAAAATGTGTCTTATTAAAAATATATTTTAAAGAGATTATCTTCCCTTGGGAAGAATTAGTTAATTTACACTAATGATGTTTTGATTAAGAGAATTTCTTTCTTACTGAATTCATGTGATTTTTGTAAAATTGTTTAATAGTTGACTATTAAGTTGCATCTTATCCATCAGAGCTGGGGTCTGACTTTTGTGCATCGTAAGTGTGGTTGCTATTGGAAACACTACTTAAGGAATTTTTAGTTTATTTCACAGGTTGGTGAAGGTCCAAGCGCTAATGCTCAGCTTAGATTTCTGCAGAACAGACATACCTGTGAGGGTCTGAGATGTGCCACAGGCATAAAGAAGTCCTCACTGGAGGACAGAACTACTTTGCTGCTCCAAGACCTTTAATATTTTATGCATTGTGTATTTCTCAGGCAAGAAGATATTTTTCTCCACTAAAATAAAACAAACCAAAAACAAACAAGGAAACATTTCTGTTAAGGACCTGTAGCCAAAAATAATAGCTTATGTTCCAGTTAGTAAAAGTTGACCAATAGCGTAAAAGAATTGAATAAGAAAAATAATTTACATCTCATTATAAATCATAAACAATCCATTTTCTTAAGTTTGTGCTTATATTGGGGTTGATTTTGAATCAAAATAATTTTGAAATTAGAAGTATTTAAAATGATTCTTTATATTAAAAATATAACCTATTTGATATTGTTTTTAATTCTTTCTACCTTTCTACTTAAGAGTAGGATTTTCTTATTTTATTTTATAATTATGCTGTAGGAGCCTGTTTGTCTTCTAATGAGAGCTAGAAGGGAGTAGATTGGCTGGGACAGGAGGTGGAGAGGAACTGGGAGATGTAGAGGGAGGGTAAACTCTAATCAGGATATATTATGTGAGAAAACAAATCAATTGTCTTAAAGGGAAAGAATAAAGTGTTGGAACCCATCTCCCCAAAGGAGGAGGATTATCTAATTTTCTACTGCACAGACATGTAATCCTGAACTCTTTCATTTTGCCTTCCGTAGAAATGCAATTCCAGTTTATGATTTTGCCCCAGTGGCAATTGACTGGGAAGTGAACTGGATAGAACGGAAAAGGGTGACCGAGGAAGGGGGAGAACTGTTGGCTTCTCACATTCACCTGTTTTCTGCTTTCACCTCAGAACACAATGGCCACATCTCTTCCTCTTTGGTGATTAGTCTTGTAGATGAACAGGGCGGATCTTCTGTAGCTTAGACTGTCAGCTTATTCCAATTTATTTCTTTGAGGCCTGAACAACAATCAAACACTAACCAAACATTTAAGTTACACATACAAAGGCTTCTGGCTACTGTGGTTACAGATGAAGGCTTGAGTGGGAAATGATAGATTGTTGGGAGCATGTGAAGAGGAAGATACCCAGAGACGCACACAGGAAGTGATTCTATGTACATTCACATGCCTTCTGTTTCTTTCATGCCTTTATCCTCTCTGTCTCTCTATCTGCATAGACAGTATGCTACCCTAAGCCAGAGAGGTCCCGTGATGCTCCTCAGAGGTTATAACTATTATTGTGAGAATGCTTCATTGCAGACAAGAAACAATATCCCTTCTGTTTTTGAGCTGAATGTATATCAATGGCATGATACTATGAATGATACTATGTATGTATACTGTGATACTATGAATGAAAATGGCCCCCACAGATTCATAGGGCTGGCCATATTGGAGGTGTGGCCTTTTTTGAAGAAGTGTTCCATGGGTCTGGGGTGGGCTTTGAGGTTCTAGAAGCTCAAGCCAGGTTCAATGTCCCTCTCGTTACTTGTTGCTTATAGATCTGATGTAGAACTCTAAGACCCTCTCCAGTACTGTCTGCCTGCATATGGCCATTCTTTTCTCCATGATAATAATGGACTAGACCTCTGAACCTGTAAGCCAGCCCCAATTAAGTGTTTTCCTTTATAAGCGTTGCTGTGATCATGGTGTCTCTTCACAGCAGTTGAAATCCTCAGATAGCATCTTACCTGGGATAGATCTCAGCACTTGTCTTTAATTAAACTACCCTGAAAGAAACCACATCTTATTTCTAGGGACACAGTTTGATTTGGAGCCCCACATGGCCTTACTTGTTACTAGCTTCCTCTTTATTTGTCAGCTAATGCAGTGTCAGTAATGTCTCAGCACTATTGGTATCAGTGACATGAGCAGCTGAAGTTGAAAATCCGGAGATGTGGACCCTATCAGTGAGATAATAAGAACATTCATTGCTAGTGATCTGAAACTTCTTTCCATATTATAGTCATCTAGGTTATTAGTTACAGATAAGAAAAAATTGTTTAGCATGCCTCATAAATCATGCTTTATGATTTTTGACTTCTTCAGCTGCATCCATCATCCCTCTGCCCTTAACAAAGAATTTAGAGGTTGTTGAACATTTCTTTCTCTTTCTTCTGGCCCTTTGTACATATAGTTTGCCTTTGCTTCTAGGCTTTTCCATCATATTTATGCCCTGGTTAAGTCTTCCCTCGCAGACCAACTTAGATTTATTTCCTTTGACAAGTGGATGACAGGTTTTCACAGGAATCGCTGCACTGCGGTGCCCCCAGCAGAAGTGGTGCAGCACTTCCCACTCTCAGCCCTCCTCCCTTCCCTTCTCTTGACTGTGCATCCCTTTATGGAAGGTGACATTGTACCTGTGGCTTTTAGGTGTTTGTGTCTGCAGTTGAAACTGGCTGTCTCTAGGTATCCATGGTAGAAAAAGCAAAGTGCAACTTCATCAGTGAATCCCAGTGTAAAGGGATGATTTTCATGTGAGACTTAGAAAGGGAACTTTGGGGGAGTTTTACTCTGAATTGCAATTCTAGGCTGTAGAGAACTGTTAACTATGACTAACTTATCAATGGTTTGTTAAGGCTGCCCACCTTTGATGCACAGCTTAGGATAAACACATTTGATACAGAAAGATACCCAAGAGATGGAGAAAGAATGGCTGGGGAGCATGGATTAGACTTGACTTGATTATTTGAGACATTTGAACAGCAGGTGACGTTAAAGTGAACAAGAAGCTAAAACCACCAAATGGTTTCAGGAGAATGTCTTCAGTGTGACAGTGATGTTCAGGAGCAATAAAAGGTAAGGTTTATTAATTGTTTGGGGAAAATAATCTCATCCTTCAAATTCTATTTTTCTGATGATTGAATTTTGAAAATTTTAATTAATTAATTTACTTACTTTACATCTTGACCACAGTTTCTGCTCCCTCCTTTCTTCCTAGTCCCTCCCATGCCCTCTGTCCATCCACTCCTTCTCCCTTTTTCTTCAAAAATGGGGAGGCTTCCCATGGATATCGATCTGTCTTGTCATATTAATTTACAGTAAGCCTAGGCATATCTTTTTCTATTAAGTCTAGAAAGACCGCCTGGTAGGGGAAAAGGTTCCTCCAGGCAGGCAATAGAGTCAGAGACATCCCCTGCTCCTGCTCCTGAGTTCTATGTGAAGTCCAATTTTTGCAACTGTTACATATGGGCAGAGGGTTTAAGTCAGTCCCATGCACACTCTTTGGATAGTAATATAGTCTATGTGGGCCTCTTTAGGGCCAGGTTAGTTGATTCTGTAGATTTTCTGGTGGTACCCTTAACTGACCCGGCTCTAACAATCTTCTCTCCCCTTCTTTCACAGGATTCCGCAAGCTCTTCTTTATGTTTGGCTGTGGGTCTCTGCACTCAGGATCTGGGTGACACTTATGCTAGACTCCTGTTGGCAAATACAGTAGAATATCATTAACAGTGGCAGGGGTGAGCTCCCTCTTATAGCATGAGTCTCAAACTGGAGTAGTTGTTTGTTGACCATTCCCTCAGTTTCTGCTAGGTCTTTACTTCTGAACATCTTGTAGGCAGGACAAATTGTAGGTCTAAGGTTTTGTGGCTGGGTTGGTGTTCCAATCCCTCTGTTGGAAGTATTGACTAGTTACAGGAGATGGCTGGTTCAGGCTCCATATCTCTTATTGCTATGAGTCTTAACTAGGGTCACCTCATAGATTTCTGGAAGGTTCCATTGCCCTAGGTTTCTAGCTCATCCCAGAGATGCTTCCTCCCCTAATTCCAGTTGTTCATTTCTTCCAGTTCTCTCACCCTTTGTCCTCCCCCGACCTGGTCCCTCCTGTTTCCATTCCCATCCCCACCTGCATCCAGTCCCCTCCTGTCTATTTCTCTTTTTCAGTGAGATTTACATTTCCTTCTTTGAGCCCTGCTTCTTACTTAGCATCTTTGGGTCTGTGGGTTGTAGAATAGTTATCCTTTACTTTATGGCTAATATCCACTTATAAGTGTGTACAACTACATTTGTCTTTCTGGGTCTGGGTTACCTCACTCAGGATGATCTTCTCTAGTTCCATCCATTTACCTGTATATTTCATGATGTCATTGTTTTTAATAGCTGAGTATTACTCCATTGTGTAAATGTATCACATTTTCTTTATTCATTCTTTGGTTGAGGAACATCTAGGTTGTTTCTAGTTTCAGGCTATTATGAATAAAGCTGCTATGAATACAGTCGAGAAAGTGTCCTTGTGGTGTGGTGGAGAAGTCTTTGAGTATATGCCAAGGAGTGGTATAGCTGGATTTCGAGGTAGATTTATTCTCAATTTTCTGAGAAACTGCCAAATTGATTACCAAAGTGACTGTACAACTTTGCACTCCCACTATCAATGTAGGAATGTTCCCTTTTCTGAGCATCCTCACCAGTATGAGCTGTCACTTATGTTTTTGATCTTAGCCATTCTGATGGGTGTAAGATGGAGTCTCATAGTCGTATTTGCAAACTGAATCCAAGAATGCATCAAAAAGATTATCTACCATGATCAAGTAGGCTTCAACCCAGAGATGCAGGGATGATTCAACACACAAAAATCCATCAATGTAATTCATAATATAAACAAACTGAAAGAAAAAAATGCATGATCATCTCATTATATGTTGAAAAAATCTTTGAAAAAAATCTAAAACCTCTTCATGATAAAAGTCTTGGAGAGATCAGGGATACAAGGCACATACCAAAACATAATAAGGGCAATTTACAGCAAATCGATATCAAACATCAAATTAAATGGAGAGAAACTTAAACAACTCCACTAAAATCAGAAACAAGACAAGGTTGTCAACTATCTCTCTCTATATTCAATATAGTACATGAAGTTTTAGGTAGAGCAATAGGACAACTAAAGGAGATCAAGGGGATACAAATTGGAAAGGAAGAAGTTGATGTATTGGTATTTGCAGATGATATGATAGTATATATAAGTGACTCTAAAAATTCTATCAGGGAATTCCTGTGGTTGGAAAACACATTCAGTGAAGAGGCTGAATACAAAAGTAACTTTACAAAATCGGTAGCCCTCCTATATACAAATAATAAACAGACTGAAATTAGGGAAACAACACCCTTCACAATAACCACAAATAATATAAAATATATTGGTGTAACCCTAACCAAGTAAGTGAAGGACCTGTGTGGCAAAAACTTCAAGTCTTTGAAGAAAGAAAGATTTTTGACAAAAAAGCCAAAGTTATATAATGAAAAAAGACATCTTCAACAAATGGTGCTGTCTAACTTGATGCCTACATGTAGAGCAATGCAAATAGATTTGTATCTATCACCCTGCACAAAACTTAAGTCCTAGTGGATCAAAGACATCCACATAAAATCAGACTCATTAAACCTGATAGAAGAGAAAGTGTGGACTAGCTTTGAATGTATGGCCCAAGAGTCAGCTTGATGAACAGAATACCAACAGATTAGACCCTAAGATCAACAGTTAATATATGAGTCCTCATGAAACTGATAAGCTTGTGTAAGGCAATGGACACCATCAAAAGTACAGAACAGTAGTCTACAGAATGGGAAAAGATTTCAATAACCCCACATATGACAGAAGACTGATATCCAAAATACATAAAGAAATCAAGAAAGTAGATATCAACAAAGCAAATAACCCAATTTAAAAGTGGGATACAGATCTAAGCAGAGAATTTTTGACATAGGAATCTCAAACATCCAAGAAGCCACCAGGAAAATGCAAATAAAACTTTGTTTTTAATGTAGACTCCCGTTTTATGTTATTCCAAGTGTTGAATCTAAGGCATGAAGTGAAACACTCAGCTTGTTTGCTTTTACACTCAATGACTAAAATAAAATCTTTGGATTACAATGAACTTATTCATCCTATCCAATATTATAGTCATTATTTGAGCTTTTTATAATCTGTGTTTCCAATTTACTGTATTTTAATCTGGCTAATTCCTGTTTTGAGAGACAGCCAATCATTTTATTTATTCTTAATATGTATTTCTTAGAACTGGAGAGATGGCTCTGCAGTTAAGAACTACTCAATCATAAGCACAAGAGTTCAGATCCAAATACCTTCATTTGGTGATGTCCAAATGCCTGTAACCCCAGCTCCAAAGGTTCCAACTCTCTCTCTGTCCTCTATCATCACCTATACATATCTGTGTATATTTTTGCACAGACACACATATACATGAATAAAATAAAATCTTAAAACCATATGTATCTGATGGATGATCATGATGGCAAATCCCTTAATTTCAGCACTCAGGAGAAGAAGTAGGTGGAGCTCTATGAATTTAAGGGTAGTCTGCTCTACACTGTGAGTTCTAGACTAGTCAGGGCTACAAACTGACATTCTGTCTCAGGAAGAAAAATTTTTTTAGATTAACCTTTTATGTCAGATCTATTCCTTGATATTTCACAGAACAAATCAATATATCCTTACTTATGATAATATTTCAATTTTTTGTACACAACTACCATAGTGGCTTGGGCATAGCTATTATTAGGATTAGTGTTCTATGCTTTATATTTTTCTTTGAGCTAGAGCACACAAGTAAAATATCAAGAATGCACTCTAATTCTTCACAGCGTGTTTCCCCTAATCCATGCTAACAAATCACATTATTATTATATCACCACCATTACTCTGTTAGTATCTGCATCCCACTGTTAACTCAGATGGGATTCCCTGTAAATCAAACCATTTAAGTTTCCATATGGTGATTCTGAGCTGCATGATGTCATCCTGCATGTCAGGCCCAGAAGCAAAGCTGTCTTCCAGAAGGCACGCATTCAACAGGAATGCTGTTCATGTGTTTGGGTAAATTGTTCACGTGTTCCTTGAAAAACCTGTGTTTTGTCTTTCTTACAACTTATTATTTCCTTCTCTAGTGGGTTCTCGTGGTTTCTTAGTTCAGTTTGATGGATTTTAGAAAGTAAATCCAATATCCAACTGAAGCGTTTTCTACTTTGTCACTGACAAGGGTTTGGTTCCCTAGCAAAGTCTCCATCATCCACTCCTACCCTCTAACACAGCAGTTACTATTTCCATCTTGGTGCTTAGTCTTTCATCGCTTAGGTTTTATAATGACCATGTCTGTTGATAAAAACGGAATGTGCCTTCCCTATATTGTACGGTTATGTTTCTGGGGCTACAAGTGACAGGTTTACATTTATTGTTATCCTATTTCTTTGTGTTACATTTGACTCATCGCTGGTGTATGCTGATGACATTTTATCTGATTTGTAACACAGTCCATCCCATATATAACACGTTTCATAGATTTAAATGAGGAAATCAAAATGCAGATTTATTTAGCATCTTACACAACATGGATTTACGTTCATTCTATCAAGGTTTGCTCACTCTTTGTCATATGAAAGTCACTGTAGTTGACAGAGGAGTGAGAAGCAAAATATTAAACAGCTCAGTGTTTCACTGTGTGGCTACTTATCAGTGATGAACATCCAGCTACATTTTGTACGAATATCTTTTTGTTACTTTTTCCTCTCTCACTCTATGCTTTTATTTTCTTCTCTGAAATTAACCATTAACTATTTTTTTCTATATGTTTACTGCCTTTATTTTCTACTAAAATAAAATCCATAGGAAACAAAGTTGTACCATGAAGGAAGGAATTTTAAAAATGTACTCTTCTGGTTTTCCATAGGCAGTGGTGGTTTATAACTTGCACCAATGAACACCAAACCTCATCTTTTTCGACGTTATGAAAATGATTTATGTATGTGTATCAGTGCTTTGCTTTTTTTGGTGACTATATGCATGCAATGCCAGTGGAGGACAGAAGAGGTCATCAGAGCCACTGAAACTGAAGTTATAGTGATTTATGAGTCACCTTGTGGTGTCTGGGAACTGAACACGGGTCTTCTGTAAAGGTAGCAAGTGCTCTTAACCACTTAGCTATCTCTCTAGCCTCATAATATGCAGCTCTTTGAAAGAAAATCATTGAGGGTCTATCTATCATTAGCACACTGTCATTTTCCTTTTCTCCCTTTTGGCAAACTTCTAAGGAAGAAGGTAAAGCACCCATACTAATAAAATGTCCAATGTTACCTCATTATAGTGATTTCTGCCCACTAGTTGACGATATCCCATTGCTAAACACAAATCCCAAATAGTCTCAGGTATGTGTCCATTGCTGGCATCCTTCCATTCTCTTGTTGGTGTCGGTCACCTTGGAGGCCACTTGACCTCTGTACATGGCTACATGGATGTCTGCAGCATCTTTAAGGCTGCTCTTTTTTGATCAGGAGGTGCAGGCACTGTGATAGCTGCACTTACTGATGTTCCATTAAAGTGCATTATGTCCTTAAGATCCAGCCAAGGTGTTTTCTCTCATAGTAATCATCTTGCTGCTGTATTTTCATTGCTGTGTTAGACAGTTTACAACAGAAATGATCATCAGTTAGAGCCTAAATACGACATTTTAAAAAAAAATTGTTCTCACATTCTCTTTTTGCTTCTGAATTTTAATCGTTTCTTCCTTTACGTCTTTAAATTTTGCTTAGGTTATAATAAAATTGTCTTCTTTCCTCCGTGTACAGTGAGAACCACCATACTCTGTGCTTCACATCAGATGGAATGGATAACACTAGGGAAGACAGCAGGCCTAGTATGTTGTCCCACACTCCCACATTTTGGCTGCTCATTTATCTTGTTTTGAGTTTTTAAAATCATTTTCTTTCTATGTGCTAGTGTCCTCTATTCTTTGTAAAGGAGAGCACAACTGGAGGCATCATTCTTAGGTTTCTGCAATCTGACAGTGTCTTGGAGTTGTTTTCATTTCTCAGTCTTAGGTGGCTTCACTAGTATTTTCTCTAAACATTTAAAGAGTTAATATGATTTATTTATTTTTATTCTTAACCCTCTGAAAAATGTGAAAGGAAAGAGCACTTGTGGAATCATTCTGTGAGGACGGAATATCTTTGGTGTGAAATCAAGGAAATAGCATACCAAGGAAAGATAAATACATATCTACAGCATTTTATAAGTATTGGCACAAAACTCCCCAAAGAAGTGCTTGTTAACAAAATACAGCAAAGTAAAAAAAAAAAAAAAGATGAAAACTATGCTTGATGAGCAAGTAAGAATTATGCTGTGCTGATTCAGCATGGACAGGTAAGGTAGTAGTAGAAGCAAATAACTTAGTTGGAAAGGAAAAAAGAACTAATCTCTATTTACAGTGCCATAATCTAGCTTATAGCAGATCCTAGGGAATCCACTTTATAAACCATTAGATCTAGCAAGTAAGTTACATAAGATTTCAGGGCACAAGATTGATTCATGAAAATCAATTGTATTTCTACATAGTATCAGTGAATAACCTGAAAATGGTTATAAGAAAGCAATTCAATTTCTTATATCAAGATGAATAAAATGCATAGGAACAAATTTGATGAGAGAAGTGTGTTCAGAAACTACAGAGTACAATGGGAAGGAAGTGTAACTGACATAAGGAGGGGAATGAAAAAATCTGCATGCATAGATTATAAGGCTTATGATGTAAGGTGTGTTACCCTGTGCGTGACTTAGTGTCAATGCAATCCCTAATGCAATTTCAGTTTCTTCTTTCATTTGAGTTTAAAATCTGTTCCTAAAATTCATATGGAAATGAAAAGGTTTCAGAATATCCTAAAGAATGTTAAAGTAAGAAAACAGTTGTAGGACTCACACTTCGTAATTTTAAAATATTCTGCATAGCAAAAATAACTAAGTCAAATGGTGCTAGATCCAGAATAGACAGTAGGATTTCGATGGGCACTCTTGGTAATTCACTTGACCACATCTGAAATCAACTAAAAGCTCAAGCAGTTGGGCATGCCTGTAGAGGATTTCTTTTGATTGGATTAATAGATAGTGGAAGATCCATCCTAAACCTAGGTGACTACTTCTGGTGTCAGCCTATAAAAAGGACATGACAGAAAGGGAGCTTTGGGCTTTTGCCTTCTTTCTCTCCCTCTCACAGGCAAGTCCATTCATCCTGCTGCCGAGGCATTCCTTCACCATTACTACAGCTACTTCTTTGAGATTGGAATGTAGACTTAAAGCCAGTTGAGACTTCAAGATGTAGACTGAACTTCTACCTGATTCATGGCTTTTTGTTTGAGAGACTGCCATTGTTGGACTAGCTAGACCACAACCTGTAAGCCATCCAATAAATCACACACACACACACACACACACACACACACACACACACACACACACACTCACATACTTCTGTTCATTCAGAGAACACTGACTAATACACAGATTTTGAAAAAAGAATTTTGAATACAGAAATAGACCTTTATCCTTATGGCCAACCAACTTTGAACAAAGGAAATGGATGGTTGAATAGGAAAGAATAAATAGGTGGGTCTATAAACTAAAATAAAGGTGGACCCATGATGTTTGACATTGAAAAATCTCAAGGCACTCCTAGATTTATTTTGTAGTTAACAGTGTGAAATATTTCTGAAAATAAACAGAGAGTATGTTTGTGGTCATTACTCAGGTAATGGCTTCTTAGATACTGCAATACAAACATAACTGCTGATCAAAGAGAGAAAAAAAACAAACGTTCTTGTTATGAAACTAAAAGATTGTGCACTACAAAATACTACTAAGATACTAAGAAGAAAACCAAGTCAGTGAGCAAAACATTTGTAAATGTTTATCTAATAAGGGAATAGAATGCATCTCAGTGATTTTTTTTAAAGGAATTTTTACAACTCAATAATACTATAAGTAGTATACTTTTAAAATGTTTGACATAAAATAAGCCTCTTCAAAGGGTCATTTGGCCATTAAAAGAAGTGAAATGATAATTTATGCTACAATATTGTATCTTAAAACTATGATACTAAGTAAAGACCCTAATTAGTGATTAAATTTAAATGAATTCACTATGTAAGGAGCCCAGAATAGGTGATATTGGGAACCAGATAGTAGCTGCCTAAAGGCAGGAGTGATGGGTCAAAGTTTTCATTGGGGATGATTGAAAATGTCCTATAACTATAACCCATAACTATTTTTTCTAACAATAAACTATCATGTTCTGTAACCTATAGACTATGGTGATTGTTATACCATTCTCTACACACTCAACATATTGAGTTATGCAAATTTTTTATTGGATATTTTATTTACATTTCAGATGTTCTCCCCTTACCCCGTTTCCCCCCTTCTCCTGCTTCTATAAGGGTGTGCCCCCACCTACTCCCCCACCTCACCTCCCCACCCTTGAAGTCCCCCCCACATGACGTCCAGCCTTCATGGGACCAAGAATCTCTTCTCCCACCTATACCTTCCTTGCATATATAGCTGGAGCCATGGGTCCCTCCCTAAGTGTTCCCAGGCTGGTGGTTTAGACCCTGGGGGCTCTGGTTGGTTGGTATTGTTGCTTTCCTCATGGGGTCTCGAACCCTTTCAACTCCTTCAGTCTTCACTCTAACTCCTCCATTGGGAACCCCATCATCAGATTAATGGTTAGCTGTGAGCATCTGCCTCTGAATATGTTAGACTCTTGCAGACCTCTAAGGAGACAGCTATATCAGGCTCCTGTCAGCATGCACCTCATGATATCCACATCAGCATCTACCTTTGGTGACTGCACATGGAATGGATACCCAAATGGAATGATCTTCAGACGGCCCCTCCTTCAGTTTCTGTCCTGCACTTTGTATCCATATTTGCTCCCTTGAATATTTTGTTACTCCTTCTGAGAAGGACTGAAGACACACACCCCTCCCCGCTTCCCCCCCCCGCCCCCCCCCCCCCCCCCCCCCGTCCAACTTGGTCTTCATTCTTCATGAGCTTTATGCTGTGAGTTGAATCTTGGGTATTTCAAGCTTCTGGGCTAAAATCCAATAATCAGTGAGTGAATACCATGTGTGTTCTTTTGTGATTGGGTTACTTCA
The DNA here is from genome assembly GCA_021653895.1 of Mastomys natalensis. Lineage (NCBI taxonomy): Eukaryota > Metazoa > Chordata > Mammalia > Rodentia > Muridae > Mastomys > Mastomys natalensis. The sequence continues at coordinate 761,483 of JAJTUV010000126.1, read as the reverse complement.
TTCAGGATGATATTTTTTAGTTCCATTCATTTACATAAGAATTTCTCAAATTCATTGTTTTTAATAGCTGAGTAACATTCCATTATGTAAATGTACCACATTTTTTGTATCCATTCCTCTGTTGAAGGACATCTGGGTTCTTTCCAGCTTCTGGCTATTATAAATAAAGCTGCTATGTACATGGTAGAGCATATGCCCTTGTTATATGTTGGAGCATCTTCTGGGTATATGCCCAGAAGTGGTATAGCTGGGTCCTCAGGTAATGCTATGTCCAATTTTCTAAGGAACTGCCAGACTATTTTCCAGAGTAGTTGCACCATCTTGCCATCCTACCAACAATGGAGGAGTGTTCCTCTTTCTCCACATCCTCATCAGCATCTACTATCACCTGAGTTTTGATCTTAGCCATTCTGACTGGTGTGAGGTGGAATCTCAGAGTTGTTTTGATTTGCATTTCCCTGATGACCAAGGATGCTGAACACTTCTTTAGGTGCTTCTCGGCCATTCGCATTTCCTCAGTTGAGAATTCTTTGTTTAGCGCTATACCCTGTTTTTTAATAGGGTTATTTGGTTGTCTAGAGTCTAATTTCTTGAGTTCTTTGTATATATTGGATATTAGTCCTCTATCAGATGTAGGATTGGTAAAGATCTTCTCCCAATCTGTTTGTTGCCATTTTGTCCTATTGACAGTGTCCTTTGCCTTACAGAAACTTTGCAATAAAACAATCATTCTTAAGTCATAAATTAGCACATTTTTTTTTTCAGGAAGCAAATCATCTGCCCTGTGTCTCAGAACTGAGTTCTGATGATGTCAAGTAACTTTGGTTTCTGTTGCTTGTGTTCTTGCCTTTCGCCATCTGGTTGACTCTCTCATCTATTACCTATGCTCACTGTGTCTGACTGGAGTCTGTCTTTCCAGTTATATTGCTTGTGTCAGAACTCCTCAGATTCCAGATGTCTCTGTGTTCCTGTGATCCTAAGCTCCTGGGTGGAAGAACTCTTGGGACTCAGGCTGCCTCGGGGATCCTGAAATCCTGCTGCTCTAAGAGCAGCAGCTCCTCTAAGATGGCTCAAGATAAGGTGTCTCCACAGGAGCAGACCAGCGAGGTGTCCACTGCTCTCAGTGCAGTGGCTCCTCTAGGATGGCTCAGGATCAGGTGTTTCCACAGGCGCAGACCAGCTATGTGTCTGCCCCAGCCAAGAGGACCAGGCTCAGGGCGGAAGGGAAGTGGTATTCCAGAGGGCGGGGTTTGGGTGCCTGATGGTTCCTGAGCAGCCCTGGCTCCCAGTTGTAACTCTGGGGCGTAGATGTAACTCTGAATTGTAGATGTTTAGCAGACAGATTGTCTATTATTTGAATCCTGTCATGATAACATTTTTAAAAGATGACTGTGTGATATTTCAATTTGATTTGAAATAATTTTTAGTAAATCACAAGAGTAAATTAAACTCTTGTTGAAGATTTGATCAGATAGAGTAGCATTAACAGTACACATTTGGTTCATGCCTCTGCCAATGAAATTGTGCTTTAAATTTATTTCAAGCTAACCTATGTGGCTATAAATACCAGTGAGAAGTGTGGCAAGTTAAAAAAAAGTCACATTTAAAAAAATCATTGGTCTTACTTCAAGAATGTCTAAGCTCTCACAAAAACAAAGCAAAACAAAACAAAAAGTATACCCAAAACAACAATAACAACAACAACAATAATAACAAAACTACACCATGCTTGCTCTTATTTTGTAAGGAGAGGAAGAAGCAAGTCATGGCAATGTCAGTGTCCTTGAGGTGATGTCCTTTCACCTATCACTACAGAGAATGGGATGGTGTCAGTGCTATGGCAACAGTCCATAGGAAGAATAAATAGAAATTCTATGAAATGGGTGAATAATATAACTACCAAGTGAGTTGATTCCAGTGGACTCACTTAAAAATATTTTAGTATTAGCCAAATGTATTTTGGATGCAAACAAGTTAATTGCTCTTCTGTCATAGATTTCAGTTTTATGTATTACTATAATTTGTACTCTTCAGGAAAGAAAGAGCCCTTATCTGATCACAATTCTCCTTTTGAAGTGGATTGTAGAGTGGTTAATTGGAGTTCAAGATAAAGCACTTTGGGAGGACAAGATGGGTGAAGAACTACATCTTGAAATGTGATTAATGGCAATGAAGGAAAGAGTAAATAGTATGCTTTTTAAGAAATGGGTTACAAACAGCCAATGTCTGAATGAAATTGTGCATCTGCAATTCATATCCCTGCCACATAAGACTCTGTCTTTCTGTTATTAAGAACACAGCTGTTGTATGTCTTTTGTGATTGCAAAAGAAAAATAAGAAAGCATGTAGTCTTCTCTTACAAAATTAATGCTCCCCCTCCCGCAATTTGCCAGGATTCTTCATGGACCAATACACAGATTGGCCTGGTTAGAGACATTACAGTACTGTACTTGAGAGAAGTAAGTAAAGTGGGCTGTACCTAGAATTCTTCATAGGACTTTAATGGTCTCTCCTCAGCTCTGTGAGTTCATTTGTATCTTCTCTTTCTTACTTTAAAACTTACATTTATTGATCAATTTTATCCTTTCCTTCTTGGCAGTTATGGATAATTTAAGGCCAAAACTGATATAAGAGAATTTCGGAATTCATATGTAGATGCATGTGGAGAAGGAATTCAGAGAAGGATCCTCCCCCCTCCCCCCATCACCACTAATTTGTGAGTTTGAAACTACATGACCATTGAAAGCAGGCTCAGAAGAACAATTTTCTGGTAATTTGTTATATAACTGAACTTCTGTAAGTTGCTTTAGTTTTGAAATTTATTTTCTCTCACAAATACTTGTGTATTGATTAAAATACTATTAAGACTGCCACTATTCCGTTCGCTCTCTGCTTCCTGTTTGGAGACAGAGCATAACCAGCTGCCTCATACTCACTGCTATGCTCTCTCTGCTGCTGTGAACTACACCCATCAGCTGTGAGCCAAAACATACGTTTCCTTTCTGAAGTTGCATTCATGTCAGGTACGGGAGAACAGTGAGCAAAGGAACTAAGGGCAGGAGTTGAAACTGAGAACTGAGAACTGGCTGTGACGACTTGATCATGTATTTTGTACAACTTTAAGACTGATTTGCAGCAAGAATCTGAAAATGCAGCCAGGCAGTGGTGGCGCACGCCTTTAATCTCAGCACTTGGGAGGCAGAGGCAGGTGGATTTCTGAGTTCGAGGCCAGCCCGGTCTACAGAGTGAGTTCCAGGACAGCTAAGGCTACACAGAGAAACCCTGTCTCGAAAAACCAAAAAAAAAAAAAAAAAAAAAAAGAATCTGAAAATGCTTGGACCTATGGGCTAGATAACTTGTGCCATGCTTTAATGAGGGTCCAATAGAGCATTCTGATGGGAATTGGGAAGATGAGGATGCGAAGCAAAATGTGAGCAATGGAGATTCAGGCCATGAGGTTTCAGAAGGCAGGAAAAAATCGGATGGGAACTGGGGTAAAGGTCACTCACGTGATATTCTGCCAAAGAGTATGACTGCATTTTGATAAATGTCTTAAGAACTTCAAATTTCAATAAAGCCTGCCATTCAGGGGGCTGGGCCATGATTATTGATAATCAAAGCAAAAAGATATTTTAAAATACTCAATTTTGGAAAGGAAAGAACATAACCGAGTCTAAAGTTGTGGATAACAGAGGTGAAGCCATAAATACCTCCCGCTTTGCCCCAGCGGGAAATAAGAGAGACAAGTTTGAGACAAAACGCTAGTCACCACTGAAGGCTGCAGCTTGAAAGTGCACACTCATTTGACATGAAAGAAATTAAGTTCAGATCTCATTTGAAGCCATTCTTGCCTCAAAACCACCAACCACGTAGGGAAGTGTATTCCCAGGTTTAGCTGCCAAGGTACATAGCTGCTGTAGGAAGAGGCAGCAGAACTCAGCAATATCCTGTTCATGATGTCGATTTTTGTGGGCATGAAAAATGCACAAGGAGGAGGCAAGGACCTCTACACCAAAGTTCCCAAGGGCGACTGAGGGTCATATTCCCTGCAAAAAGGTCCTAAAATGTTATTGCATTGAACTATGAGACTGAGACCTAAGTTGCAGTGTAGACTTGACAATATTGGAAAGGCTAGGACAGTGTAGGCATAGGGAAGATGTGGCCCAGGAGAGAGATTTCCTGTGTTGCAAGCTACAAAGCTGGGGGGATAGAGCTTCCAGAGCTTTTGGATCCCAGACAATGCCATCCCAAGCCCCAGGTATATGACACGGAGTTGCCATTTGCCCCGCTGGGTTTCAGTCTTACTTTGATGCAACTTTTCTCAGCTGTGCTTTCGTTCTTCTCCTTTGGAACAGGAATATTTAGGCTGGTTCACAGTTTATTAGAAGCACACACCCTACTTTTATAGAGATCACAGTTAATAGTTTCCGTTTCTGATACATGCCCTTGTTCAGCTACATTCGTGTCTTGTGAGGCTACGAGGACTGTAATGAATCAAATAATTGGTCTTTGAAAATTTGAGCTATATTTTAAGGTAGTCATTCACTAAAAATGAAAAGGATTAAAAAGTCTATAAAGTTCATAGCTCTGTAGTGGTTGAGAGGAAGTGCTCTGAAGCCAGACCCAGTAGAGAGCATTAGCATTTCTACAGACACTGGCCTCTTTAACTGTCAAGGCATGAGTGTAATATCTCTCCTTAATGCTTTATCGTTGAAGCTGGAGTAATATCTGCTTCATATGGTGGTTATGAAAATTTAAAAATTCCTTAATAATTTCAATTATTGCTATTCTGCAAGAAAAGCCAATTAAAATACATAAAATACTTACTAGATTTATATTATTTCAATAATTATAAACAGAAATCTTAAAGGAAAGTAACAGTTTACAATACATTAAATGCACACTATCTAAGCTAAAGATAATTTACAATAATTGATTTCATTTGAATACACACCAGGCAAATGTTTATTGAAGAATTGACTTGCAGGTTGAGATGTTATTTAAATTGAAATAAAGTGGGTTGTAACCCACGTTATAGCTTCTCTGTTTTCAGATACTTAAAAAAACATTACACAGCACATCAGTACTATGAAGAGGGACCATTTTAAAATAACAAAATCACCACACACACACACACACACACACACACACACACAAAAGAAAGAAAGAAAATAGAAAAACTAGAGGAATAGATGATACTTGTTTCCTTTAAAACAGTTGAAACTGGCTTTACTTACTTTTACATTGCTGAAACAGGATAAATTTTGGGTTGAAAGTTTTGTGGGTGTAGGTATCTGTATTACTCCACTGGGGTTCCTGCCTGGCTACAGGAGGTGTCCTCTTCAGGTTCTAATACCCAATGTAGTGATTCACAGTTAAGGTCACCACTATTGACTCTTGAGAGCCTTCCTTATGCCAGGTCCCTGTCTCATCCTGGAGATGTCCCCCACCTACTCACCCCCATCAGATGCAGATTTCCATTCATTTTCATGGTCATCTAGCCATCTCTTCTGTCCTTTCTCACATCTGATCCTCAACTCCTCCCTATTGCCCTCCCCATCAACCCTCCATTCCAGTTCCCTTCTATTATCTGCCTCCTATGACTATTTTATTCCCCCTTCTAAGTGAGACTCAAGCTTCCTCACTTGGGCTTTCTTGTTTAGCTTCTTCGGTCTGTGGAGTGTTGCATGGATATGCTGTATTTTATGGCTAATATCCACTTATTAGTGAGTACACATCATGGATATCCTTTAGGGTCTGGGTTACTTCACACAGGACAATATTCTCAAGTTCCACCCTTTGCCTGCAAAATCCATGACGCTTTTGTTTTTAATAGCTGAATAGTATTCAACTGTGTAGATGCACCACATTTTTCATTCCCAGATTTTGAGAAACAGCCAAATTGATTTTCATAGAGGTTGGGCACTCACCAGCAATGAAGAAATGTGGGGGCAGTGAGCAGGATGTAATGTGAATAAGTAAAAAAAAAAAAATTAAATAAAAAAAAGAGAAGCACCTAAAGAAGTGTTCAACATCCTTAGTCATCAGGGAAATGCAAATCAAAACAACTCTGAGATTCCACCTCACACCAGTTAGAATGGCTAAGATCAAAAACTCAGGGGATAGCAGAGGAATGGATACAGAAAATGTGGTACATTTACACAATGGAGTACTACTCAGTTATTAAAAACAATGAGTTCATGAAATTCTTAGGCAAATGGATGGAACTGGAAAATATCATCCTGAGTGAGGTAACCTAATCAAAAAAGAACACACATGGTATGCACTCACTGATAAGTGGATATTAGCTCAAGAGCTCACAATACCTAAGATACAATGCATAGACCACATGAAGGTCAAGAAGAAGAAGGAAGACCAAAGTGTGGGTGCTTTGATCCTTCTTAGAAGGAGTATAAGATACTCAACCAGAGCTTCCCAGGTCTAAATCTCCAGCCTGAGAACATAAAGGGAAGGACTCATGGCTCCACTGTATAGGTAGTTGAGGATGGCTTTGTCAGGCATCAGTGGAAGAGGAAGGCCTTGGTCCCTAAAAGTTTGGATTCCCTAGTGTTGGAGAATTTGAGAGCAAAGAGGCAAGAATGGGTGGATAGTGGGGCACACCCTCATAGAAGTAGGAGTAGGGGGATGGGATAAGGGGTTTTGGAGGGAAACGGGAGAGGGGGTAACATTGAAAGGTAAATAAATAAAATAGCCAATAAAAACAAAAAACAGATAATGGGTCTGGCAATTGTAGTCGATCAGTCAAGACTTTTTGTCAACAGTTTATTATGGGGATTTTGTATAATCCTCAAGGACAAGGTATTGTGGAAGAGGCCCATGGAACTCTCAAAGATTGGTGAGACATACTGTTGCTGAGACAAAGAATGACGCTGACCTGTGAGCTTGCTGAGTGCCCTGACAAGGGTAGAGAGACAAGCTCTCCCTGATTGTGGAGCTGTATTGGACATAAGTTCCTGACCCACCTTTGCTTGACTATATCCCAGATGGGACAAGCTGCCTTGCCTCAAGTTTTTAGACTTTGTGGGATAGAGAATCAAAAAGAGAAATTATAATGTCACTTATATTCTTCTTAAAGGTGACTAGCTATTAAGATTCAATCATGCACTGGTCTAGAAATCAATCCAATGTTGGAAATAACAGTCTACTTTTGGAAGACTGGATCTGGACATTGTCACAGACATATTTGGAAGTTAGCTATAGCTCAGTATGATGTTATGATAGCAAGAGATAAAGTTGGGACAGGATCTGGATTTCAAACAAGGGTTAGTGCATGTTTTAAGGCTCTTTTAATTGTCAAGCTAAAATTGGTTTTGTCTCTTCTACAGTATTTACTGTAAGTTGCATAGACTGTATAATTTCCAATTGTGTTAGTATGTTGAAACCTGCATGTTGTTACAGGGGTCTATCAACCAGCTTTTGTCTTACTGCCCTGAGTATTAGAAAACCTTGATTCACTAAAAAAGCTTGAAAGTGCTGGAATAAGTGAGTTAGGCTTTAAGCAGAAGCAAGAGGGTAGCAGGCTTGATTATTGCTGGTATAACAGCTTTAATTTCATTAATTGCTAGTACCACTGCATCTGCAGTAGCATTGACACAAGGAGTTAAGACAACTATTTTTGTTAACCATCTAGCAAAAAAATATTACTAATGTATTGAGTATACAAAAGAATTATCTGGAACAATGGATAATGCTCTATAACCTATTCAAATTATCTGAAGGAGGTTTGGGGTTCAAGAGTTAGGAGCCATCCCTAGTGTCATGACAAATATCACTGGGGTAGTGTTACTTCTAAAATTTATAATGATTGTCATTATATTAGAAAAAAGTTTAAAGACACCTGTAGGATATTTGGCATAATCTTAACACCTCTCTGGGTGTGTTAACTTTGCATAGTGAGATTATGAATTTAAAGAATGCTGCTCTGTTTAGCTTTGATGCTGCAGATAATGCTGATAAAATTTATCCATGGCCTGAGGTCAGTATTTCCATTTTGGTCAAACCTTAGGAATGGCATATATAGCTTGATCAGGCTAGCCCTTCTTGTCCTGGGAATACATTTATTCCTGCCCATAGTGTTAAAGCTTGTCTCTAGCTACATCAACAGGCTAGCAGCCAAAGTACATGACTTGAAATTGATAATGGACCCCCAGACAGAGTTATTAATTTAACAGGCTCGCAAGCCAAGGATGGGTAAGATTCTGCACAGAGCCTTACCAACCTAAGACAGAAGAGCATTGCTTTTGATAATGCATATTCCATGATGTGTAAAGAAGGCATTCTTGACAGAATGACCTAAGACAGGCTCAGTATTGTTAATGAAATAAAAAAGGGGGAGAGATGGAGAGCCTTTGGGGCTGCTTGGCAAGAAGCTGACATGGGCCAAGGACAAGGAAATGGGCTGCTTGGCCGGAATATGACATTGGCCAAGGACAAGGAAGTAGGTTTCAGGCAGGAATCTGACATTAGGCTAGAACAAAGAAGTAATTTCAGGTAGGAATCTAAATTTTAGACTATAACAAAGAAATAATCTCAGGCAGGAATCTAAATATTAGTCTAGAACAAAGAAGTAATTTCAGACAGGAATCTAAATTTTAGGCTAGAACAAGGAAGGAGGCTTCAGATATGAAAATGACTTTGGGCTAGGACAGGAAAGTAGGATAAGACACTTTGGTCATCCTGATAAGCCTTTAGAAACAGTGATCATGGGATTATTCAGGTAATTATGTTTAATGCCTTGCTTTTTCTTTGACTATTTGTGTTTACTGTATTACTTGTTTCTTGACTATTTGTATCTATTGTATTGTAGACCCTCAACCTAGAACTGACCTTAATACATGCATGTAATCAAATGGTATACAAGCATAAAGGAGAGAGGGGTATAGGACAGGGGATTCTAGGGAGGGGAAATGGTGAAAGGGATGACATCTGTATTGTAAATAAATAAAATATTCAATAAAAAATAAAAAAAAAATAATAAAAAGAATAAGGAAACATAAAAAAAAAAACATTGCTGAAATAAAACATCATGAACATGGTAACTTATAAAAGAAAGTGTTTAGTTGGGCTTGTGGTTTCAGTGGGTTAGTGTCCATAATGGTGATTCTAAACATATTGGCAGGACTATTTGAGGGCTCATATCTCAAAGCCACAAGTAGAAGGCTGAAGGAGCACTAGAAATTGCAAGAGCTTTTTGAACCTCAAAGCCCACCCTTAGTGACACGCTTCCTCCATCAAAGCCACACCTCCTAATCCTTTTCAAATGGTTCTACTTACTAGATATTCATTATTCAAACATGAACCTATGGAAGCCATTTCCATTCAAACCATCACAAACCAAAGGAACAATAGCTCTTCAACCTGGGTTGGTTTGTGAACATTGAAACGTTAATTTTTGCCACCATGTACATGATCCTATCTGACAGAAAAGTGTTGTCAATGTTGACTTTATAAACTTTCCAAAAAAACCCTCATTTTAATAGGAAAATTCATAAATAGTGAATCTGAAAATAATATTGATTTTATCTAGTATATTTTACATTGTTATTTCAATGGAATATTTTATATTTTGTTAGTTTGGTCATTCTTATACTTTTTATAAACATGGCTTAATAGGGCCAGTGAGATGTTTCAATGAGGAAAAAAAAAATCATTTGGCATTCAAGTTTAACAACCTGAGACCATTCCTGAAGTATCCCACCCCCAAAACTTAGAGACAGTGGCACATATTTATAATTCCAGCAGTTCTACTGTGAGATGTAAGGTAGAGATAGGCATACTACCCAGAGGCCCATGGGGCCAACCAGCCTGGGGTACACACCAATGCAGAGAAAAACAGGCAGTACCCTGTGGGAAGAAAGGACTCACTTTCTGAAGTTTTCCACTAGTCTACATAGATATATCATTGCACATTTATGCCTATACTCACACACACATCATATATACACATGCACAAACTTATACACACATACACACACACACACACACAGAGAAAATACAATAATAAACACACTAATTAAAAATTTTTAAACTGCTTTCTATAAAAATGAAATAAAGCTGGCTTTTTGGTTGGCTTTCATTTTATCAAAAATACATTATTTGTCTTCTATACTTTTATTCTGTAAATCACCGGCAAAATCAAGGTATAGAAAAAACTATTTCATCTGAGAAATGTCCCCTTTTCCTTTATACACACCCTTTCACACAACATGGCTCTGTGGAAGCTGATTTTACTGTCTCTCTACATTTGAGCTTTCTAGAGTTTTCTCCACACAGTCATACCACATGGAGTGATCATTTTAGTTTTCTTGGTGACTGAGTGAGTCTGCTTGGTGAGCCTTCCTTCAACCCAGCTCAGTCCCTTTGTTTTCTGTCCTGTTATGTGTTAACAGTCACTTGATTATTCTTTGTGCTAAATAGCATTTATCTCTTAATGGCCATCATTTGCTTATTAATTCACTGTGTGGGTGAAATTTTAGGTGTTTTCAGGTGTTAGTGATTGTGAATAATTCTGTATGTACATTAGTGTGCATGTTGTACATGTTTTCATTACCCTGGAGTATTACTCAGGAGTAAGAATCTTGGAGCACATGATAAATACATACTAATTTTATCAGAACTAGAAAATTATTTTACAAAGAGTAATTTCACCAACAATGATAAAATCTAGTTACATCTCCAGTAAGCAGGATTCTTCCATGGCCTCTGCTTCAGTTCTGTTCCTGCCTCCAGGTTCCTGCCCTGACTTTCCTCAGTGATGAAATGTGAACTGGGAGTTATAAACTTTTTCCTCCACACATTAATTTTGGTCATGGTCTTTATCACAGCAATAGAAATGTAACTGACACAATCCCTCTTCCCAAGGCTCAGGTATCATTGTGGAGCGGAGATGGAAAAGCTGTAAAAGTCAAAGGCAGTAGATCACTATGGCAAAATATTGTGTTTTTGGACATAACAGGGGCACATGTGAGCTCACATCAGCTATGACATCAAGTACAAGACCCGCACAAGACCAAGCCATACAAAATCCTAGCATAAAAGTGTGTGTGCAGAAGTGGTTTTGAAGTCTCACTCCTATCTGAGGAGTTATTGGCATTTGATGACTTCCTTCTGGGAGTTAGAATCATGTTCTTCAGGGATATAATGTCTAGTAGACGGCCCAACATCTATTTGTTTAGTAACAGCACAAGGAGACTCAGTGGGCCACAAAATAAAGAACATGAAATACAAGAAATATTGGGAGGTAATAGTGGTGAGAAGGACAGGGGAGAAATTGGAGATGAAGGCAAAAGAGTTAGATTTGATCAAAACATTATATGCACACATGAAATTATCAACCAATTAAAATGTACATAAATTAAATTTTATAAACTTTAAAGAGAAATAATTTAATTGGGGATTGATAGTGTAACTCAGTTGGTAATACACTTGCTTGGCATGCACCAAGCCCTGGGTTTGATGGCCAGGATGACATGAATTAGGCATAATAGCACATGAATATCATAATCTCAGCACTTAGAAAACAGAGGCGAGAGAGTCGGATGCCCAAGTTCATCCTTAGATGCACGGCAACTTTGAAGCCAGCATGGAACACATGAGACATATATTGAATATATGTTTAATTAATTGATTTAATTTATTGATTCTTCTGGGAATTGCATTCTAATGATGTTATTTATTGGGTTAAATGATTTGTGAACACTGTATTCCCATACTCATTTTGAACTTCTCTGATTTATTTTTGAGTATTTTGTAGCTTTTTACTGTAGGGATTTTGCACAACTATACCATTGCACAATTATTACAAATATCTTTTTTCTGTTTTTGAATCATATTTTGTTGTGTTTACAAATAAGATGTGCAGACATCTAAGTCAAGTGTTCATTTCATGTAAGTAGAAATACTGATGTTTTTATTGATATTTTAATCTGGAACTTTGTTAAAAATATCCTTAATTCCCATAAAAGTTTATGTTTTTCAAAATTTATGCATAAGCTGTTATTTATTGGTCAATAAGCAACAGTTCTTTTCAATCCATATATGTTGATTTTCTGTCACCATATTGAATCGCTAAGAACCACTATTAGAATTCTGAACAAGTGATTAAAGAAATCATATTTTTTTCTGATATAAGTGGGAAATAATTCAATCTTTCATCACTCAGTATGTTATTATACATATTTTTGTGGTTCCTCTTTATCAAGTTGAGAAAGACTCCATATTTCTTGCTTGTGAACTTATTTTTGATGAATAATATTGGACTTTGTGAATGATTCTTTTCATTTATTTAGTTTAATTTTCTTTGTTTATTGCTGGGGACAGCATACAATGACAAGGACTGCCTGTAGTAGGCTGGGATGGAGTCATCTCAGAAGCCCACAGCAGCTCCTTAGAAAGAGGATAGCGTCTGGGACCCTGAGAAGCAGGAGAAACATCCCTTCAGGGAACCCACCATCTGAAACAAGGGACTGCCTGCAGTAGGCTGGATGGAGACATCTCAGTAGCCTGCGGCAGCTCTTTATAAAAAACAGGTGTACCCCTTTCTCCTAATCTTAGCCCTGGACAACAGCTATATAGATCTCATTTGTGTGTGACTGTTTTTCAGATGGCCTTGGTGTGCATAATTATTCTATTATATCTGACTTTCTTCTTTCTCCTTATGCTCTGGTGAATTCTGTGAAAGTAGATATTCCTTGATGTAAAGATTCTTCAACAATTAAAAATTGAGGCATAGGGCACAGCACAGCATAGTCCTAATGGCCTAGGTGCATGCTGTGTGTTCTCATCTTGGAAACAATGCAATAACTGCACAATGGTAGTTCCAGATTAATACTTGACTTTCAAAGAAAGTTTGAAGAGATTATTAGAAAATGAAATAGAGCACTGGGACCCCAAGAGAGGAAAAATCTATCGAAGTTATGAAATAAGTTCTGCATAACATTTAAGAGTGGTTCCTAGATCAGGAAGTATATAATAAATAAAATTTTATGCTAGTAAAACTAAGTCAAACACTGGGACTCTTAGGAAAGTCATTGTGTGCAATGCTTAGAAGTAGAAAGCTAGTGGAACTATTGAGTTAAGGGTTAATTTGATTCTTTCTGGCCACTGCCTGGCAGCTTTGCCCATGTCATTTATCATTAGAGCTTCACAGGAAAATGCAAGTAGCTGACCTCGGAGCTCTGAGCTCTGAAGTATAATAAGTTAAAAGTTAAAGTTTAAATAATGATAATTTTGTAATTATTATTATTTTGGCTACAGGCCTGGGAATAGGGAAGCTTGAAACTTTGGGGAACAATTGTAATTCTTAATTCTTTGTGGGACGTGGTTATTCTTTTGAATTTGATTTGGCAATGATTATACAATGTCTTCTTTTCTGCCTGATTTTGGATTATCAACAAAAGACTGGGGCAAGAGAAAGGCTAAGAAGTATGTGAAGTGAATGTGGTGAGAGAGAGAAAGAGAGAATGAGAGAGAGAGAGAGACAGAGAGAGAGAGAGACAGAGAGAGTGAGAGAGAGAGAGAGCAAAAGAGCATGCAAAGAACTTGTGAAGAATGAGTGAAGAGAGAATGTGAGGAGTTAATGAAGAGAGAATGTGAAGAGTGAATGAAGAAAGAATGTGAAGAGTGAGTGAAGAGAGAATGTGAGGTATGTATGGAAAGTGTATGTGTGAGTGAAAGGAGAGTGCATGTGGTGTGTGTGTGTGTGTGTGTGTGTGTGTGTGAGGTGTATGTGAGATGTGTGTGAAGAGTGTCTGTGAGAGTGAGAGGGGAGCACATAGAGGTGTGTAGGCGTGTGGGAGTTCAAGAAAAGAAAAGCACACAGGAGAAAAGCAGAGTGCGCAGGAGAATGCAGAGTGTGTGCAGCCTCAAGCTGTGAGTGAATGAGCGAGAGAGAAAGAAAGCAGAGAGTGAGAGAGAAAAGAGAGAGAAACTTTAAGCCTTGAAAAATTGTCTGTCAGCTTATACCCCAAAAGTAGTCTGTGTGTATTTATTACGCACCTTCCAGATATCCCTGCTTCCAGTTGAGAACTCCGATCCTGTGTTGAGGCTGAACCCTGGCAGTTTATCAAGTACTGAACAGGCAAATTACACGTTTTTCTAAAAGCATCTTTATCACTATTTAAAAATTATAATAATGCTATGTATATATACATCAGTATATATACATGCAGATAAGTAGAAAGATTAGTAAAATCAGAAAGCTAAGTAGAATCACAAATACAATCCATCAAATAAACAATGCTTGAGTTTGAAATGTTGGACAGATTTTTCATCTTTAGGCTGTGTCCAACTTGATCATGACTTCTCATTTTCATGTATTTCTGGATTGCATATGGTACGTTTTCATTTGGAATTGTGTATCTACCTTCATAGACAATGAAAATTAGTAGTTTTTATTTGCTGCTATCTGAGTCTCTTTGTGGAGTTGATACTGCCTGTAGAGCATCCTTGATCTACTTTCTCATTCATTCAGCCAATATTCAAAGTATTCAAAGGCTGCAGCTGTGCTTCAAGAAAATTGACATACAGTTCCAGAAGTGGCAGATATTATATTCATAATAAAACCACTAGAAAGTCCCAGATGCCAGGAAAGCAAGAGGCTCCCAGGACCCAACAGGGATGACATTAACTGAAATACATAACAAAGGGAGGGAGAACCTGTAGAAACCATATCCAGAGGTTAGGCATGGGGCCACCCAGCCATTTCAAAAATTTTAACTGAGAATTGCTCCTGTCTGAAGGAAATGCAGGGACAAAGAGTGGAGCAGAGACGGAAGGAAAGGCCATTCAGAGACTGCCCGACCTAGGGATCCATCCCATCTGCAGACACCAAACCCAGAAATTATTTCTGATGCCAAGCAGATCTTTCGGACCGGAGCCTGGTATAGCTCTCCCCTGAGAGGCATTGACAGAGTATGAAGAATACAGATGCAGATGCTCACAGCCATCCATCTGACTGTGCACAGGGACCCAATAGAGGAGTTAGGGGAACGAATGAAGGAGCTGAAGGAGTTTGAAATCCCATAGGAAGAACAACAATATCAACCAACCAGACACCCAGAGCTCCCAGGGACTAAACCACCAACCAAAGAGTATACATGGAAGGACCCATGGCTCCAGCTGCATAGGTAACAGAGGATGACCTTATCTGGCATCAATGGGAGGCAAGGCCCTTGGTTCTGTGGAGGCTTGAGTGACCCAGTGTAGGGGAATGCTAGGGCCGTGAGTTGGGAGTGAGTGGATGGATGGGGGAGCACCCTCAGAGGAGCAGGGGGAAGAGTGTGGGATAGGTGATTTGAGGAGGGAAACCGGGAAGGGGAATAACTTTTGAAATGTAAACAAATAAAATAGCTATTTTAAAATAGAAAAGGTTTGCAAGCACACAGAATGTGTATGTCAGGAGTCACAACAGCTTCCATCAGGATGTCAGAAAAACCCTGTGTGGTCAGGCAGTGTATGGTAGGTTGGAACACCTGCAGTTAGCCCTGACAGTGTGGTGGGGAGTGGTTTGAGAGCTGGAAGCTGAAGCATCAGTGGAGACTCTTGAAAGTAGACTTGACCAAAACGTGTAGCACTAACAAGAGGCAATGTGCAAAACCAGATCAAGAGAGTGGCTACTTGGGCTGAGACTAGTAGATTGTCCCATTAGTGGTGGCCTGCTGGTGGCCTTAGGAGACTGCATCCCACCACAGTATCAGTCCTGGAGCTAAAGGATTTAGTATTTGCTGGACTTTTGTGTTGCTTTGGGCTGGTCTTACTGTTTCGTGATTCTTCCTCTGTTTCTTTTGGAACAGAAATTTTTCTCTATACGTGGCCTTTCACTATGCCTTGAAAAGTGTAGCTTTTTTTTTCTTTCTTTTTAGAGACCCACAGTTGAATGTGACTTGTTTTTCAGAGCACACACTGAAATAAAGGTTTCATAGACTTGGAGAAGAAAATTAGCAACTTTTTCATTGTGAGAAGGCATGACCCTTTGAGGGCAAGGAGCAGAAGGCTTTAGCTCTAGCAAAAGATCCCTCTAACTGAGGATGTGCTTTGGATTGTGGAATCCATGCCTCTTCCTTTTGTTGTTTTCTGGTTGATGATCTAAGTGACGTCACCTACTGTGCATTTCTGTCGTGGGGTGTTGTCCTTATCAGAGGACCAGAAAAATAGAGTTTTTCAATCTTGGACTGAAAATTGCAAAGTCATGGGCCAATATAGACATTTTCTTTTTATAAATTGGTTGTCTCAAGTATTTTTGCATATTAATAAGAAACTGAAAAATTAAGTTACCCATTTAATTTTCTCCTTTGTGACTGACTTAAAAAATATATGCTGTTTGAAGGTTATGGAAGTTCGTATGGGATTAGTACTATTAGCATTAGAGTGTGTGTGTGTGTGTGTGTGTGTGTGTGCATGGTGTAGTGTTTGCAGGTATATGCTATGTGTGTGCATGCCAATGGAGCACACTGGGCATCATATGCTCTATCACCCTCTGCTTTATCTCCTTGAGATACAGTCTCTAGACAAACATGCAGCTTGCCTTGCTGGCTAGGAGGCTGGTGATAAAGGCCTAGGTATCCTTCTCCGCCAGCCCTTTGCCCCAGCACTGGGCACAGGGGTGTCTGGCTTTTACATAGGCACTGGGGATCCACACTGATGTGCTTGTGCTTGTATAGCAAGTGCTCTGACACATGCGCCATCTCTCCAGCCCATGGGAGAGCTTTGAAATACAAATTTAATAAGTTCAGAAGTTATAACCTGGGTTCTAGGACTCTCAATTCCACTCCTGACCTGATAGTTTATGTTTTCTGGCACCATTAACTTATCAACATTATTGATCTTAAAGAAGCAATTTTAAAAATTCACTGATTTTTTCTATAAATAAAGAACATTATGTTTACTATATCATTAACTTTTTTACCCTGAATTTATAATTTTCAAGTATATATAATTAACTTAAGTACATTAAATTAATACAATTATGCTATATTATGATTGTATATTTCTATGTGAAACATATAATTAAATTAATTACACTGTGAATAATTACATGTAATTTAATAAAATAATTATCATATAATTATTAAAATTATCTTAATTATTTCCTTATTTCCTAGGCCATTGGTTTTATATATGTATTTTTAAAACGCATACGCTTACTGCCACAAATTTCCACACAAATATTAATTTAATCTCTTGAATTCATTCCACTTTATTTTCCTTTTGCTTTATTCTTTGACTTGTTGGGTATTTAGAATAGTGTACTATTCTCCAAATTGTTAGATACTCATAGATATCTTTTTACTATTGATGTCTCACTTTATTTTACAGTGTTCAGAGACTAACTTACTTGATTTGGATTCTACATTTATTAAGTTTGTTTGGGTCCAGAATATAGTCTTACCAGTAAATACTTGTGTATACTAGAATTCAGTCTATATTTTTAAAACTTTTGTGAAGAGTCTCTATAAATCTCAACTAGATCAAGCTGATAGATGCAGTTGTTCAAACATTCTGCATCTTAACTAACCTACATCTCTTTGTCCTATCAATTTTAAAGAAAGGAGTGTTGTAATTTTTTAGTATAATTATGTTATCATACATTCCATAATATATTTTATTTATGTACTTTGGAAGTCCACACTCAAGTAGATAACATTTAACACAGTTATGTCTTCTTAAATTAGCCTCTTTTGAAGTAATATTATTTATTCCAGGCAATCTTGGCTGTGAAGTGATCTTTATTTGATATTAACACAGATACTCCAAGTATCTTCGGACTAGTATTAGCATGCTACATTGTCCATCAGTTTACTTTTAACATAGTTTAGAGTTTCCATTTTGAGTAGATATTTTATGGGAAGTGTATAATTGAACGTTGCTATTTTAAACATTTAACAATCCCTGCCCATAAATTTGAGTATTTAGACTCTTTAAACTTAGTGTGATTATTACAAAAGCTATGGTTAGCTATTAATTTGCTGTTTGCTTTCTATGGCTTCCATTTCTTTGTTTCTTTTTGGTGTCCTAGAGATGGTTTAACACTGTGTCCATTTAGCAGGGTATGCTCTTCCCTCAGGTCTATGACTTTTCTAGCCACAGGTAACAGTTGGCCTTGATAACAGTGCTAAATATGGGTTTCAACTTGTGAAAAAGGCCTTACTGTAGATTGTGGGTTCACAGCTGGGTAATATTGATGATTCTTTTCCTCCTCTAGCCACTATCAGCACTAAAGAAGTTAGCCACTAAGGATGAAACTTTATGGACAGTATTCATTTGATTTCTTCATGTCCTATGGTTCTATTATGTGTTGCTTCAGCAATAGGGTCTTATTGTCAAGCCCTGCAGGGTAATCCAGAGCACCAGCAATAGCCTATAATGTTTGACCTCACTGGTCAACAGATCTAAAAGAGGTTACCTATTCATGACACTGAATTTTTATTTGTTAGCTTACAGTAACTACATTTTTATCCTATTATGGGCTCACTATATTTCTACTCGTGTGTGTGTGTGTGTGTGTGTGTGTATGTGTGTGTGTGTGTGTGTGTGTGTATTTGTATTTAGGCAATTTTTACAATGGTAGCTTCCTACATTTTTAAAAACATTTAGTTTTTTTATTTTATGTGTATGAGTGTTTTGTATGCATGGTATCTGTGTACCCAGCTTCATGCCAATTGAAGCATCTTGGAGCTAATTTTACAGACAGTTGTAATATACCATGGAGGTGCTGGGAATTGAACCTTTATTCCCAGAAAGGCAGATAGTACTCTTAACCACTGAGTCATCTCTCCATCCCCACATGTAATTTTTTTTGGAAACATCTTTAGTAGTAGTTATCTCTTCCAGTATTTCCTCTTCTACTCTCCCCTTCTATTCCCCATCACATGTAATCCCTAATGTTCCATTATTCTATCTTAATCCTTTATACCACTGTGTTTTATCTCCTCATCTCTGAAACCTCCATTTCCAAAACCCCTTACTTACTCCTGACCTTAATAGATACTACAAATGGAATCAGTATATTTGAAGATTCAAAGACAACATCTAGAGATTGTAGAAAGCATGTTTCATGTTTCTTTTTGGGTCTGGATTATTTCTAACTCTATCTACTTACCTGCAAATTTTATAATTACATTTCCATTAACAGCTGAATAATATTTTATTGTGTAAATGTATAATAGTTTAATTATTCATTAATCTGTTTATGGATATTTAGGTTAGTTCCATTTACTGGCCATTGTAAATAGAACAGTAATGGACATGGATGAACTAGCAGGTCTATATGTAAGATGTAGGATGCTTTGGGTATATGACCACAAGTAATGTACGCTACTTCTCTTTCTGGCCTTGTGAGTAACCTACAGACAGATTTTCATGTGCTAATCTTCATTCCCAGCATCAGTGCATACATGCTCCCCTTCCATGCCAGCACTTGTCATCCTGTTTCAATTTTTTTTTTTTTTTCTGAGCCTTTCTATCCGGCATAGGATCAAATTTTAAAGTTGTTCCAACTTCAATTCCCTGATAGATGAGGAGAGTGAATGTTTAAAAAAATATCTCTCAGCCAAGTGTATTTATTCTTTGGAGGACTTCCTATTTAATCCCATGTGCTATTTTCTGAACGGATTACTTTCTTAATGTTTATTTTTGAAATCTTTGCATATTCTAGATATTAACCTTTGTCAGATGTGTAGCTGGTACAAGTTTAATTTCCATTCTGCAGGCTGCCTCTTCACTTGATGGTGGTATTCTTTGCTATATCAAAGCTTTAAATTTTGAGAAGTCCCAATTATTAATTGTTGGTATTAATGCCTACGCTATGGGTCTCCTGTTCAGAAGGTCCTTTTCTGTGCTAATGAGTTCAAGTATATTCACTAGTTTATCCTCTATCAGATTCAGGGTTTTAGGCCTTTGTTGAGACCCTTGATCCATTAGGAGGGTAGTTTTGGGTAGAGTCAGAGGTAAGGATCTTGCTTCATTCTTCTCCATGTGGGTCTCCAGTTAATCAGAAATATGTTTAGATACCATCTTTTTGACAATATATATTGTTGGCCTTTGTCTTAACCAAGTGGTACAACTCTCAAGATAAATATGAGAATATTTTAATTTTTAAACACATCACTTGTGAAATTGGAGATGATTCATTTTTCAACCCAAAGCTATAATTAACCACTATCCTATTTTCCAGATTTTTGTTTTCATCCTACAGATTTGCTGCAATGAGATGAAGGGACCAATATTCTGAGATGGGCAGATTCTCCCAGAAGAGAAAGACAGATTACAGAGAAGATGAAAGTGGGTCTACAATTGTCTTAGTCATCTTAGCTCAAAAAATATGTTTTCTTAAACTTCAATAAAGAAGTGCAAGTCAAGCACATTCTTCAAAACATCTCAAGAAGCTTTAATGTATAGTTAATATATTTTAATTTACGTTTAAAGCCAACGTGTATGTTTGCTCATTAAACAACATTTCAGAGTATGAATTGCAAGTGATGAGAAAGTAGAAGAAGGTCTTGGTTAGTATATCATGGTTGAGTCAACAGAGGCCTGAGTGAAGTAGGAGCCAGGCTCCTACAGAGCAGAGTTCTCACTCACTGTAATGTTTCCCTCTTGAGTGTGACCCTTTGGCAATTGATGCTGCTGCTTTGCTTTAGCTTTGTTTCAAAGGGGAGAGCCCTGGAGGTGGTGATCTCAGTGCACACATTTCATGTTCTTGTCCAAATACATCTGCTTTTCTTCTGCCACTCTTCTCTTCCAGCATTCTAGAGTTTTTCCAGGTATAATACACAGTAAGGACAACAAATAGAAAATTGAAGTAGAAAAATTAATTTTATTATTTTCCTCAACATGACTTTTAGTTTGTTTTATAGCACCCTCAGATTCAACTAAAAGAGCCCAATAGAGCCACACCTTCCTTCCTTTACAGATTAGCATGTGTGAGTGACGTGGGGACCACACACCCACCTGGCTGTCAGGAGTGATGTAGAGATCATAGGCCAGCCTGCTTGTCAGGGTTTATGTTTGATCTGTGAATTATTCCTGATGACTTTGAGATTGCTGATCAAGGGACTGGTAAAGATGGAAAGCATGATTCTCTGTATTAAATCATGAAACCTTCATCTTTATAACCCAAAGTTTAAAATGCGTAGGCTGAGATGCTGAGTGTAAGTGGGATGGGAACCATTCCTTCTTCCTTGAGCTTAAATTAGACTTTCTCCCTGTCATGAAGCATGTTGTTTTTGAGATCCCCTGCAGATGTTCTTTTGCATCCTCCCATGACTCACAAAGGCAACTTCCATGGCATTGTTTTGTCAATAAACATTTTCTTCTGAAGCACACGTATTCCCCTTTGGGATTTTTTTTCCCACAGACAATATCTTCATATTTCACCATAATTAATGACATTCCTAACATGTTGCATTTGCAACTCCTCGATTTTGCTTATCTTGACAAAATATATTCCACCTCTTCTGCGTGTTTTTTTTTTTCTATTGCATGTCAAAATGTCTTAGCTTAAGTCTCTCAGGTTATTAATCTTCTTCAATTCAAAATTCCTGTCCTGTCATCAGCTGCTATTTGTAGCAGTTTTTTTCCTTGACTTCCTCAGGCACAAAGGCAATAGCTTCCCAAGAGGATGTGCTTCACAGAGCTGCTGAGCCACGAGCTGCGTACCTCATGTTTTCACTGGACGTTGTAGATTGATCTTTCAAATAGAAGCAATTACTATTTTTGCTGTCTTATAATGTTGTGTGACTTCTTAAGTTTTATCCACTATATGGTTACAAAATTATTTCTCTATAATTTTTGTCTTCTCATGATTGAATGGGCCGTTTTTTTCTGTGGTACCTATATTCATGTTTTTCTTTATGGCTTTCTTCTTTTGTGGAAATATATGCTTAAAATTATTTTCAAATCCTGGCATTAGTCAATATTGTTTCAAGATGAAAATTTGAAAAGTACTTACTTATTTAATATATATGTGTGGAAAGTTGAGAATGAAATCCAAAGATCTTGTAGAAGAACCAGGTTTTAGTTGTTGTTGAATTTTAGACAAATAGCAAGCATCCTTTCAGATATAGTTCATAGGGATTTGATAGATAGACCTGGAATTTAAAGTATAGTACTGGGCTGTAGATGGAAATTGGCATATAGGCCATATTGAAGTCATAAGTCTGCATTTATAAATAAGATGGAAAAAGCATACGTAGAGAAAACAAGCCCACAGACCATGGAGAAGGGAAAAAAATATACAAAACACCAACTGTAAGCCTGTATATAGGACTAAAACAAAAACAAATTGGAAAATTTTATTTAGAAGAACAGAGGAGTCTTTTGCATCAGATGTTTCATTAGGTCAATTAAGAAGATGGTTGACACTGGATCATTGGAGCTGGTCCAGAGACTGGTCACTGCAGAGATGCTTAGTAGAGTGGAGGAAGCAGAAGACTGTTTCGAATATATTTAAGAGAGGGCTTCTGGGAAGAAACAGCATAGCAAAGCAGAGAGTTTTGATACAAAGAGGAAAAGATAAATGATTCAGGAGCTGGCAGAGAAAGCTTGGCTAAAGATTTCTTTGCAACCAAGAAGAACATAGATCTGTGTTACATATGTTAATGGGACAAAGGGTGAGGAGTAAGAAATACTGGTGCAGGAATCAAAGGGAAGAAACCATTAGAATTGTGTGCTTGAGGACATAGGATGGCTTTCAACCATGTGGAGCTAAGACACGGTTACCAAAGATTGTCATTGCCTTTGATAATGCTCAGGGAGAGCACACATGATCATAGAGTCTAGTAAGTGGGTAGAAGAATTCTGCTATGCAAAAAGTAGTATGTTTGCCAGAGCAGGTTAATACAGCCTCAGGTACATAGTGGGTTTACAGTGATTGGACAGATATGCTTTTTCTCTGTCTTAGCAAAGAGGATCAGATAGACAGAGCTGACATCCACATGGAACAGATAGCAATGGAAATTGTTTGTTCTTTGCTTCCTGTCCTATATATAGTCTTTATACATTTGAACATCTGTATCTCTCAGAGTCAATCTCCCTGATCTATTAAGTCAACGGTATCCTGCCAATACAATAGGACAGGAGTATGTTGGAGGTATTGGTAATTTACTTGTGCTTCACTGTATAGAAAGAGAACTAAAGAAATGAACATCCTGGAACTTGCCAGGATGTTACATTTCAAAAATTCAGTAGTCAGAGTATGGCACCAGAGTGCAGAAGGTGAGATATTTATGCTCTGCATTTGTCACTGCAGAAAAGACATTGCTGTAGCAGGTAGGTAGGTTCCTTTTGGCAGAGAATGGGATTTTATTTTCATATCACCACGTAAGCCAGTGGGGCTACTGAGGGAAAAGAGGAAAGGGACTGGAGATGGGAAGGACAATCGAAGAATACCAGTTCTCTGTCTGGGCTCAGCTGTACCTACTGTTTTTCCAAGTCTGTATTTTAAGATGGTATCTGCTTTTAATGCATTCTTAAAAATATCCACCAGGAACCACATAAATTTAAGATTAGTCACTGAGTTTGTTCTAGTATTTTAAAGAACAAACCAGGTGCAAACTGAAATATGTTCTAATTAAGTAATCTGGTCCCACCTACTTACACTGTGTATATGTGGGCATTTAAGGTAATTGATAAAAATCTTAGTTTAAATTATTTTTAAAACCAGACTATAGAAAAATCCTCCAGTAGGATGTAGGAGTTAATGAAAAAGGGTCACTGTGTAGTTGACTAATTCCTTTGGGGTTAAATAAAAATGCTCTGGTCAATTGTTCAAATCTGGAACTCAGTACCAGCCCCTTGCAAGCAGCACTCCTCGTTTCTACAGCTCTGTTCTTAAGGGAGAATTTCTATGCCCTTCACCTTGTAAGTCTAAAGAAAGTAGGGCTTCCTCCTTTCTAGCCAATTGGGACCCTGGAACATTCCTGCAAAGTAGTTGTCCCCATTCACCTCTCTGTGTTCCTAACACTCTTGTCAAGAAAGGTTAGCTGTGGAGTGTAGAAAGTAGGACACTGGTCAGTGCTGTGTCTGATTTTTCCATCCATCCATCCATTAATTAATTAATTGATTGATTGATTGATTGATTGATTTCTGCTTAGCAGATGTTACCAGTCAGGTTTTATATGCCTGCAACTCTGTTTAGCATTTCTAGGGCTTAAAAATGAATAGACAAATATCTGCTATATTCTGCTGTCCCGAGATTTCAAGTCTTTAGGTCTGTTTATTAAAAAAAGATAAAAAAAATGAAAACACATTAGTTCACAAATTCAGGAAGTGACTGAACAGGATCAGTCGGTCTGTGTGGGCCCAAGGATATACATGTATGCTTTAGCCTTCCTTCAAGTGACCGGTACCCAGGGGTGTTGGCTTCTGGCCTAGAAAATCTCTGTTAAGCATGTATGGAAGACTAATTGCAACGAGAGCTATGGGAGGAAAATCAGAAGACGGTTGTTACCTTTAAAGGAGGTGGGTTATTGTTGAAGCACATTTCCTGGACTCAGAATTAAAGGGACAACTCTGTATCCAGGACTGCATCCATACCCTAAGAACAGGAGTTTGTGTCAGGTGCCATGCCCTTAGCTTGATTACTCTGGAGAGAAATTGGTGATTTAGGGAACGCTCTGAAAATGGAATATTTCAGTCCTTTACAAACCTCAGCTGGCACTTTCTTCTCCATGGTGGACAGCAAGATGGTTATCAATACTGTCTCTTTCCTATCTTTAAGAGTCTCAAGAAAATTTATTTTAAATCATCATTTTTTGTTTGTTTTATCAATTATAGGACCAAATGTCTGAGAGATGCTTACCCTGAATTCACATAGCAACTACTCCGAGGCAGCGTCAGCAGGCACTGATGTGCTTTCTCTCTTTAGACCCCTTCCATCTTCCCCTTGTGCCAATGTTTTGCTATTTGTTTTCGGAAGGCTGTTCTCCATTCTCTGAAGGTTAATGGAGCCCTGTAGGTGCACACTGCTTCTCTCTGCCTTTAGATAGCTAACACTGCCTCTGCTCATTATAAGAAACAAAACCCTAAAATATCCTTATCCAATTACAAGATGCATTTTTTAAATAAAAATAGCCATCTACCCATGAATGTCTCAGGGCTTAAAACTACCCTACTATTATTAGAGCTGTTGAAAACGCAACCCACACACTCTTTAAATTTACAGCAAGTTAACGAAACCTCTGCTTGTTTTTGGTATCAATCCCTCTCTCAAAACATTTGTCATAGTAATAAACAACAGTATAATTAGAGTTTTTTGAGTGAATTTGGGTCAATGTATCACTCAGAACACATTATAAATTCATCACAATTATAGCCTGGGGACAATTTGCCTGGTTTGGCCACCACTAGTTTAAGTCATTTATTTATTTTTTTACTTTTTTTTGAGATCAAGTCGTGCTCAACCCACAGTTCAAACCCAATGAATAATCAAAGAAAATTGCTTAAAAATGGTTTGAGTGCATTGGAAGGATTGTTTTTATTTTTTTAAACAATAATTTCAACCTTATGTCATTATACACAATGGTGTTTTCTTTTTATTGTGGACTGTTGGGTAACATAATTATAGACTATATTCCTTTGATCTGTGTTCCAGGCACTATGCTAAGTACTTCATGCACAGTACACTACTATGCTGACATTTCGGTTTAGACTAAGTCTAAGAGGGTTCAAGTACTCCCTCAAGGATGCTCATTGAGAAAGTGACAGAATTAGAAATAAAACCTTGGCTTCCCAGCAGTGTGGCTTCCTATCATGCCTAAGCCATCAGACTCCTTTAAAACCCATGGTGGAACTGCTCAAGAATGCCCACTGATCCTGTAGGGCCAAAGAAGGATGAAGACTGCCAAGAAATCCTTGGCTTTGATGATAAAATAGGTACCAGCTGCAACATTAGAGAACAATGCTGGAGAAAACCATGCTCAGAGTTAGAAGATAAAGCCTGCCAGCTGGATATAGTCAACTTGGTCTCATTGTTGTTTCCAATTCCTGAAGATGAGTGGACTGAAAGGAAGCAAGGATCCTGAAGCACTGTAAAAGAAACATGTCCATCATTACTGCAGCAAAATGAACAAGAAGAAATTCAGTGGAGAGGAGTGGGGAAGATCAGGAGAAGGTTTATGGGGGGATTTGTAGACTATATAAACTGCTAGCTTCACCCAAGAGAAGGGAGAGCTTAAGCAAACAATGCTAAGCTGTGATCAATATCTTTCTTCTAAGCATCATTTGAATGGTGAACAGGTCCTAGAGGAAGCAGAGATACCAGGGAGGACTTGATGACATTTGTCTTCAGTAATGGCCTTACCTGAAGTCTCAGTGGGAACAGGCTCAGGATGTAGTGTGAGAATTACTGAAGAATGATAACAATCATGAGGGCCAGCTGATTATCAAGGATGCCTCTCTGAGGTGGACCCAGAGGGCTGGGAGCCATCTTTCCACATGAAAAATATTACAATTGGACGGAGTTTGGGGAAAGTCAAATTTAAGGAGTGAGTTTTAAGATGCTTTTTTTTAAAATAAAGATTTATTTATTTATTTATTTATTTATTTATTTATTTATTTATTTGAGTACACACTGCAGCTATCTTCAGACACACACCAGAAGAGTGCATGGAATCACATTACTGATGGTTGTGAGCCACCATGTGGTTGTTGGGAATTGAACTCAGGACCTCTGGCAGAGCAGTCAGTACTCTTAAACACTGAGCCATCTCTCCAGCCCTTAAGATGCTTTTTGAACATTCAAATGTTACAGACTCAAAAATACAGGAATTCTTATTTACATTTACAAAAAGAAAAAAAAATGTGACTGAAGGTTTCATGTTAGTGAACAAATTCATAATTAAGTTAAAACAAAAAGTGTGCTAGTGTTTTGCATCTTTTGCATGTTCCTGAAGGGCACTCAGAAGACCTGTGTGGAGGGTGTGATTGTCAGCCTGTTCTAGAGAAGGCAAAGCAGATGCTGGAGTTCCTGATGCAGGCTTGGCCTCAGGGAAAACGGAGGACCACACCCTCATCCTTCTCATAGGAAATAAACCCTTAGCCTCTTTATTACTGAAGGCTTGAACAGAAAGCTTTCCATAGTAATTGGCTCCCTCTGTTTGGGCCCAGCCGTTTTGGAGGGAAATTGGCCTAAGAAGTTTTGACCATGACTCTTCTGCTGCCACATACATTGTCCAGAATGAGACTGGCTGTCCCTGTGGACTCTCTGGGGACTTTCGCTTTGCTGGATTGAACCCCTTAGTTTATATTTACTCTTAGAACTAAAATCCTTTCTGCTGATCAAAGGTAGACTTTCTTCCTAGGAAAAGCTTCTCTGCGGGACTCGCAGGTGATTCACCACTACCCCCTTTCAAATTAGTGTGTGTGTGTGTGTATATGTGTGTGTGTGTGCACGTCTGCATGCATAATGTGGTTGTGTGAGGACTTGTGCCACAGAGCCTGTGTGGAGGTTAGAGGGCAATGATGTTGACTTTGTATGTTCTTTCCATGATCATGGGGTCCAGGCTGTTGAACTCTGGTCTCTAGGTCTGTCAAGGAAGAGCCTTTACCTGCTGAGCCATCTTGCTGGACATCTCCTATGCATGAAAGTATTCTTATCCCAGTACTCTGGGTGTATCTACTATACCAGCAGCAATCACATCACTGGGTACAGCGAGGACTATTTTTTCCTTTCACTGTGTACACAAGGAATTACATCAGCTACTTGTGAATGCAGAATATTCTATTTGGATGGTTCACGAAGATGCATCATTCAAAGCTGTGTCAATGGGGAATTAAAGCTTCCACATGACAAGGTATTTGGAATGTAAATAGCAGCCGGGGAAGGCATTTTAGAAACCTCAAAGCAACAGCTTTACCACGAAAGGAAAAAAAATAGGCTGGGAAGAATACGGGGGACACATGAGGACAGCTCATCTGTTTTCATCTTATTTTTATTGGATTCATTTTGAGTTTTGTAAGCTCAACTCTTGTTATATCTTGTGGAAAAGAAAATGGGACACAATTCTCTGGGTCAAAAAGTGTTGGTAACATAAATGTTCTAATCTCATGTCCAGACTGATCAGTTTAAACGGGGCTAAATACATACCTTAGTAAATACCACAAGAACGGGAGTTGGCAAAATAAAACCTTACTTGTTGCTCATTACTAAAGCCAAAACAATAACAACATTTATTCTCATTTTAGTAGCAGCTAAAATCAAGCCTAATACTTAATTGCTTTATTTTCTCTCGACAAATATACAGTATATCTCTAGCAAATTCACAGTACTTAAAAATTACAATACTGTATACAGTATTATCCAGAAGTTGCTCTTTTTAGATCAAGTGTTTCTAGCTTTGGTTTCTCTCACAAAGTTAAAGTCTATGCAGCTTCAAAATGAACCCACTTGTCCCTCATTACAATGCCCAGTTTAAAGACAGAAGAGTCCCTTTGGGCCCTATAAACCTTTTTGGTGAGAATGTCTAACTTATTGGATCTCTTTATGTATTTGCAGCTGACTGGCTCATGCTTAATAATTTGTGGTATTTTATATGCCAGGCGACAACATCTCATTCTTTAGCCACTGGCATGTAGATTTTACTTTTGATCTACAACATTGATGTACTGTGCAATTTATGAGCAGTCATGAGACCAACTAAGCTCTTAGTGTAGTTTAAGAAGACACAAACTCACTGTAAATATGTGTATCACAGGAAGAGATAAACTCAGTTGTGTGTCTTCATTTTACAGTATTATTTTGTGTGGTTTTCAAAGAGAAATACGTTCCTTCTAATAAGGAATGGATGTGTTGGCAGTTAAAGCTGTTGTCTTCGATCATTATTTTAACTGAAGCTATTTTTACTGCATGCTCAAAGTGTAATAAAATTGGGAAAATAGGACTTGAATGATGGCTCAACTGTTAAAAGCACGTTCTGGTCTTGTAAAGGACCAGTGATTGGTTCCCAGGACCCTTGTTGAGAGATACAGAACCACCTGTAACCCCAGCTTCAAGAGGATTCATCAAACTCTATGATCTGTGTGAATGTGCAGCATATACTCACTCAGGCATATGCATATATAGATAGATGGGTAGATAGGTAGGCAGATCATCCATTCATTTAAAAGTTTCAAAGATCGGGCCAGTGAGATGGTGAAGCTGCATCCTGAGAAAACATGGCTCCCTGAGTTGATTTCTGGGACCTACTTAAAGGTGGAAGGAGAGAATGAATCCACAAAATTGTCCTCTTACCTCCACATGTGTGCTCTGGCACGTGTGCCTAATCCATACATCATGCATACACACACACACACACACACACACACACACACACACACACAAGGTAGGAGTGGGAGGGAAAGAGAGTCTAAATTTAAATAGAACATATTAAAAAATTCAAAAATCATAGATTGAAAGTAATAATGTCCTGTTATATTCATAAACTGAGCAATTACAAGAGTGGCTTTTCAAACTTACAATGACCTTGGTAAGTGAAGTCAGCAGACAAAACTAAGCAATAAATTCAGAAGTTCATTTTATATTCCAAATGAAATCTGGCTGTATGGTTTTTCTTTTTTCTTCTGAAACTGTTTTCAAATAAATTATTTTAAAATAAATATTAAAGCTAGAATTTAAAACCAGGTGGTAGCTATCAACCCAGTAACATTTCCACCAGATGCAAAGATAAGCATTGTCCATCAATGCTAAAAAAATGTACAGGCTGCTGGGAGCCAGGCTGCTGCATGCAGCCCTCATTCCCTGCACAGTGGACCACCCACCACCTCTCCCTGTGAACTTGCTCTCAGGACAGCTCTGTGCTGCAGCTACAAAAACCCAAGGTACACTTTTGTCTTAAGGTTTCTCTGTCCCAAATTTCAAAGCCAAAGCAAAGGCATGGCCAAAGTTAGGGGTACTCCCTTTCTAGTGCTATTAGGAGTATGCATTGTGCAGATGTTTCTCCCCGGGTCCGAGAAGAGTGGTTTGTTGCTCTATTGGTCTTCATCGCGCTGGCAGGTTGTGGTCACCCTTAAGGACTACAACTGTCCCAACCCATCACCTCTGACCTCTGCGACACCACCTTTGACTCTCTGAAGCTTGTTGACAGTAAGCCCACACAGAGATGGGAGAGTTCCATGCAGCATCAGCAGTCACAAACTCACTCTATAAACATATCTTTCCGTGAAACCCGAACACGCCATGGGTTCTGCTCTGAAGTTCATGGCTCAGCAACAGCAGGGCAACCTACAATTTCTAAGTGTTCCGTGTCCCAACAAAAATGTAGGAGTTGATTAGGAAAGGCAATTTAAATGTTGCCCTTAATCTTTGGAAGAAACTACTATTTCCACTCACTGCTAAAGAGTTAGGTTTTCTGGATATATACCCAGGAGTGGTATAGCTGGGTCCTCAGGTAGTGATATCTCCAATTTTCTGAGGAACCGCCAGACTGTTTTCCATAGTGGTTGCACCATCTTGCAATCCCACCAACAATGGAGGAGTGTTCCTCTTTCTCCACATCCTCACCAGCATCTACTGAAGGAGTAGAAAGGGTACGGGACCCATGAGGAGAGCAACAATACCAACCAACCAGAGCCCCCAGGGTCTAAACCACCAGCCTGGGAGCGCTTAGGGAGGGACCCATGGCTCCAGCTATATATGCAAGGGAACTATATATAAGTGGGAGAAGAGATTCTTGGTCCCATGAAGGCTGGACATGGTGGGGGGTGGTATTCGAGGGTGGGGAGGTGAGGTATGGGGGAGGGTGGGTGTGGGTACACCATCATAGAGGCAGGAGGAGGGGGGAAGGGATAGGGAGTTCCTGGGAGGGAGGGGGAAAGGGGGTAAGGGGAAAACACCTGAAATGTAAATAAAGTTCCAATTTAAAAAAAAACAATTAATAAATGGGACCCCTTAAAACTAAAAAAAAAAAAAAAAAAAAAAAAGAGTTAGGTTTTGAGTTTAGTGTTGTAATGTACAATCATTTCTATCAATGAAGGTTTACAAAGAACGCAAGCAGAGCAGGGAGCATTCTGCTACTAAATATTCTCATGAACACAAGGCTTGTGCCAACTGCTTGCTCTGCCTTCCTTTTACCAATTGCTTATAGGTTGGATGGAAAAGCACTTCTTCTGAGTGAGCCTTGGATGAAGAAGAGACTTGAAATGCCTGTGAGATGCTCTATAGTTGCTGCTCTTGCCTCCTGCATCTCTGTTGGCTTTACACTCTAGCTTGACAAGGCAAGTGATAGAATATGGCTGCTGTAGTGGAACTTGAGTGTAGTACCATTGCTAATGCTTCCATGTGGACTCTGCCCCAGCAAATAATGTTAGGGCCGACATTAGCAGTGCTGCTGTTAGGGAAGACTTTCATACTGCGTTTACTACAACTGTCAGTATTAGCCACAGAGTTACTTTTGCTGTCTTATTTGGAGTTTTGGGTACAACCTGTCTTACTCTTAGTGACCTGTGTTCTGCTAGGATATTTTAAGGATGTTGGTATCATGACTTTCTCATCTTCTCAAACTGGAGAAAGGTAGG
Source organism: Mastomys natalensis (assembly GCA_021653895.1). Taxonomy (NCBI): domain Eukaryota; kingdom Metazoa; phylum Chordata; class Mammalia; order Rodentia; family Muridae; genus Mastomys; species Mastomys natalensis. Next base: position 729,956 of record JAJTUV010000126.1, on the reverse strand, counting down.
AGAAAACAGTGGTGAGAACAATTCTCACTGTCCACACATTGGTCAATTGTGCACTCTCATTTGTTTGCGGCTTTTAAAATGTACAGTGAACTGTTTCGAGTACATAGCATCTTTTAATAGACTAATTTTCTGGTTTGCTATTTTGTTCTACAGGATCTTTATTTTTTTTTGTGACATTATTGTGCTGTTTTATTTATGAGAATTTTGTAGTTTAAACTAAGGAGTGAGGTTGCCTCTACTGTCACTCAAAATTGTTTTGTCTGTGTAATGTTTTATAAATTCCATATGAATTTTAGACTTGGTTTGAAATAATATTAAGTATCTTTAAAAAAAAAAAAAAGTATTATTTATTTAATGTAAATGAGTACACTGTTGCTGTCTTCAGATACACCAGAAGAGGGCATCAGATCCCATTACAGATGGTTGTGAGCCACCATGTGGTTGCTGGGAATTGAACTCAGGACATTTGGAAGAACAGTCAGTGCTCTTAACTGCTAAGCCATCTCTCCAGCCCCCAATATTAAGTATCTTAATGAAGAATATTTTACATTTTTAGATGACTTTTTATATTTATTATAACAGTACTAATTATTCTAATCCATAAATTTAGTTCTTAGTACTTACTTTGTCTTCTTTAACTTCTTAAGCAGTATTTCACTGTTTTCAGTGTGTAAGTCCCCCACCTTCCCAGTTAAATTTATACTGTTTTTATTACTGTTATTTCATCATAAATAGAGTTAATGTCTTAATATATCTTTTATCTTATTTATTGCTAGCATATAGAAATGTGCCTGTAATATGTATATTTACTTGGTTATCTGAGTCTTCCTGCTGCCTAGTTCTAATAACTTCTCTTTGCTGAGTCTTTAGGGTTTGGCACATACAGTATATATTATAGTTGAACAAAGATGATTATACATTTTAATTTCTAATTTAAAGAGCTTGTATTGGTTCTTCTCCCTTGGTTGCTTAGTCTTGGATTTTAGTACTGTCTTGAAAGGAGGTGGTAAAAATGAGCTTTTCTAACACCAGATCCAGGGGTCAGATGATCTTTTGTAAAACTCAAAGCCATCAGGCATGCATGTGGTACATACATGCAGGTAAAACACTCATACACACAAAATAAAGAAATATAAAAAAAATATGTTTAAAGACAGAAAGGGAGTCTAGGGAGATTGCTAGAAACTCTTTCCAGTTGTTTGGGACCCAAAGAGGACTAAGCTGCACATCTGCTATATATGTATGGAGAGGCTTAGGTCCAGCCTGTGTATGTTCTTTGGTTGGTGGTTCAGACTCTGAGAGCCCCAAGGGTCTAGGTTAGTTGACTCTGTTGGTCTTCCTGTGAAGTTTCCTCATCTGCTTCGGGGCCTTCAATCCTTCCTCCAATTCTTCCATAAAAGTCTCCAAGCTCCATCCACTGTTTGGCTGTGTCTGTATCTGTTTGAGTCACAAAATACATTTACCATGGTATATTCTACAGACCCAGAGAAACTAAACAAGAAGGAAGGCTCAAGAGAGGAAGCTAGAATCTTAATTAGAAGGGGGAATAAAATAGTCATAAGAGGCAGATGGAGGGAGGAAACTGGGAGGGAGGAGAATGGGGAAGAGAATGAGGAGTTCAGGATCAGATGTGGGGAAAGACAAGAGAGATGACTAAAAGGCTATGAAAATGAATGGAAATTTGCAACTGACAGGGGTGTGGGGCATCTCCCAGACCAGATGGAGATCTGGGATAAGGGAGGCACCCAAGAATCAATGGGTACTACCTTAGCTATGTCTCACGACACTGAGGATATGGAATCTCAAGGGGCCACCTCCTGTAGCCAGGAGAGATAGAACCCAGTGGAGTTATAGAAACACCAATCTACCCACAAAACTTTTACTAGGAACTTAACATAATCTGTTTATATCTTCCATTGGAATAATTCAAAGATCTCTGTGGTGACTAACCTTGATTGTCATCTTATTGGACTGAGAAATATCTAGGAGAGTCATAAACCCCTTGGTGTGTCAAAGAGAGAATGTTTTTAGGGTTAATTAAATTTTGAAAGGTTTTGTCCTAATGAATGATGTCACCACTGGATACAAAATTTGAATAGATTGTTGGGACATGGTAGAGTTGGAGAAGCTCATGAATGGAGTAATTAACTCCTTCAGGACCATGCCTTTGAAGGGCATATCTTGCCTTGGCACCTTCTTCCTATCTCTGAGTCCCAAGTGCCATCTGGATGAGTGCTCCTCCACACATTCCTACTGCCATGATGTTCAGTCTCATCCATCTTCTATCCATGGGAAGAATGCACTGAAACCATGAGTTGGTATAAATCTTTTCTCTCTTAAGTTACTGGTCCATCACAGAAAGGAAAAAGGAACGAACTCAACCTCTGACATCTAGCTCTGACATCTTTAGTTCTAGAATTTCTATCTGGTGATTTCTTTGGTTTTTGATCTTTCTCAAACTACTTTTGTCAGGTGTTATTTACTTGATTTTGTTTTAAAAGTTATTCGTGTGTTCTTCCCCAGCCTGCTGAACATCTTGGAGATCGTATTGACCAACTTGTTGATAAATTCATAGATTTCTCCTTTTTCTCCCTAGTGGCTCATTTTATTCCATTGGTGATGGTATTTTTTTCTAGCTTTGGGCTTCTTTGCAGCTTTTTATTGGTACACAATTTATTTTGTGTTTATATACCACTTCATCTGGTCTGGTCTTTATAGAATAGGCATGCTTTCTAGCTTTATATAATAGCATAACTAGGGGAGCCCTAGTATTTCTGGCTAAAGATTTGGAGTTAAAAGGGCAGAAGAAATTAACATCAGATAGGCTTGTTGCAAAAATTCTGCAAGCCTGGAAGCCGGATCCAGGGCGTGCAGCTGGCATTGGGTTCTGATAGGAACATGTCTATTCTCTGTGTTTATATGTAAACATTGGGATCCACATAGGCATGCCTGGAGCCTGAGTTCATAAAGGCTGATCTGACATTAATGTGAGCTTGCCATCTGGGTTGATGAGGGCCATCTGGCATTAGACTCTCCTGGGGCAGGCCTGGAGCTTGAACCTACAAGGGGGCACCTGGAGCCTAGTTCTATAGGAGCTAGCCTGTTAGTAGACAGAGCTACCATGTAGGCCCTTGGGATCATCTTGGCTCTGAAGCCTGGATCTATGTGTGTTTCTTTCTATCAAAAATAATAGCAATATTCTCTTACAATTAAGACTTGTTGGTGTTAGAGAGATGTCTCAACAGCTAAGGGCATATACTGATCTTTCAGCACCCACTATGTGTGACTGACCGCCACCCCTAATTCTAACTTCAGAGGATTTGATGCATTCTTTTGGCCTCTGTGGGCATTGCACCCACATGCACAAATGACACACATACACATAATAAAAATAAAAATGAATGGGAGGTAACATCAGCTGGGTAGAAGTAGTACTTAGCATATACATCGTGTCTCAATGGAAACTGAAAGCAAAGCTTTTAAATATAGTTTTTTGTTTATAAAATTAAATTTCTCTGATGGCAGAAATAGAAAGGAAAGTACAAGAATCGAATCGATAGCATGATGCTGTCTTCAAAATATCAAGAAAGAGAGAGAGAGAGAAAGAGAAAGAAAGAGAGAGAGAGAGAGAGAGAGGAGAGAGAGAGAGAGAATCATGAAAACTCTTTAGAGCTTGCTGTGTTGAACTGGTTAATTGTGACTGAAATGAATAGTAAATAAAGAAGAGAGATGGCAGGGGTATGTCTGGTGCTGATCAGATACAGAGCTGTATACTTAAGACCTAAGGCACCAGGAAAGGTTTGGTGATCAATGACTTTTCTACATCTAAATTACTCCCTTTCTCGATGGGGAAAATATCTATCCATGAATGCTCAAGAAGATACTAGCTATTTAATTCATAATCAAAGTCATTATAAACAAATGAAAATAAGTTGCGTAACTATAAATTCAGTAAGCTTGGAGATCAAGTACTAAGTGAGAGAGATTATGAGAGAAGCTGAGAAGACGTTAGAATTATTGTGCACATATCATGTATTGAAAATTTTAACTATTTAGTTGTCTATAGGATTAATTCTCAAACTACACATAGGATTAAAGACAATCATAGAATTAAAAACAAATGAATCCTCCTGGGATGACGCTCCCTCTGTCTACTCAGTCATCCCATGGAGAGGGACTATGTCAGATAGTTTTAGGATTCGTGACCTCTATTTGGATGTTTACACTGTTTTATTGTAGTTTTATTTATGTCTCAAGTTCCTAAGCCTTTGTATCTCATTGCTACTATTTATATTTACTGGTCCCGATGTTGACTAGCTGCACCACTTAAGGACACTAATCATGAGTTAAGTGATGAAGGTTAAAGATAAGAAGCATGAAATACTGCACTGAACGGTGCAGAGCTGACACAAGCCTGGTTAATACAGAGTTATGACAATGAGGTATTTATGACAGTCATTATAATTAAAAACAGCACATTATTTCAAGGCTCTAAGAAGTGAACTGAATTTCTCTGAACCTCCAAAGTTCAGTTCAGTTCAATGAAAGGTCAAGTTTGATTTTATTCTCTGAATTAGCTTTCCAAGCCCTAATTACAACAATAGACATTCCTTTGCAAATTTGGATAAGGTTCATTTCCATACCAGATCCAAGAATCAAAGGCTCTTTCCATCTTCCTTTTCATTTTAAGTATTGACTTCAAAAAAGAAGTAAGAAGCAATTATGAAGATATATAAGGAGAGAAAACACTGTCACATTTTTACTAACAATTGTATATCCCATATTGATTAAAGCAAATATTATACCTTAGGTTTAGGTTTTTGACTGTGACAAACACATGATCTTGTTCGAGGGCTCAATTTCCTGTGAAATCATTCTGATTCCACGAAGATACAAAACAAATGTAGCTTCCAGATGGACAGTGTGCTCTTAGAAGGACATGTTTTGAAATGGGAATGTTATGTTTCACACTTGTTCACCAAATGTGAAAACAATTACTGTTGTCATTGCTCCTCATTGTTCCATCAAGTGTGACAGAGCTGAAGCCGTAAAAATGCTGCTATAAGACTGTTTTCACCTGTCTTTACAAGTTCTGACTATAATTCACTCAAGAAACCAAGGAAGCAAGGCCCTCTCCATCAACAGGATGGGTGACTGTATGCATTAACTCACAGAGACCAAGCTATTAGCATCCACATGGCCAGCAATGGGAGAAGTAGATACTTGCCACAATCAGTAGCCCAGAAGTTACCTCTAATTAATAGCTACTTGCAAATGATAATTTAGTTTTTTTCAAAAACTAAAGACTGACTGAGAGTCAGTCCCAGGGGAACAAATTACTCTTATGGGTAGGCTGCATGTCCAGCAGTCGATGGCCAGCAGACAACAAACCCAGTGGTATCTTCGTGGTGTCAGGGCATTTTCTTTCCTTCTAAAAATTTTGACTTAGCTTTCAATTTAATTTAACTTGACCTATCTATCTATCTATCTATCTATCTATCTATCTATCTATCTATCTATCTATCTATCTAACTATTTATCTTTATATTCTCTCTCTTTTTACCCTACAGGACTTTTGTGTACATATATGGTTTCCAGTTTAGTGTTTTGATGGGATTCTTGAGAGTTCAAACCAGTCTCTGCATTTATATCTTTATTTTGCCCATTTGAGCTCTTTTTCTTCTGTTTTGTTTGTTTGTGTGTTTTATCCTATTCCAATGTTTCAGTTTTTTTTTTTTTTAATCTTTTACCTCATTTTTTACTACCCTTAGAAACCTGTTTACATCCTAATGAGAGATAGGAAGTGGGTGGATCTGGAAGGAGGGGAGATAGTGAGGAACTGAGAGGAATAAAAGGAGGGAAAACTAATCAAGAGGGAGAAAAACTAATCAATATGAGAAAAATTTATTTTCAACTAATGGGGGAAAATAAAATAATGAAATAAATTTTGCAAATGTTACAAGACTTTTTTCACCTGTCTTTACAAGTTCTGATTCTAATTCACTAAAGAAACCTCAGGTAACTTCTTCCTAACCTTTCTTCTTTCTTAGTTAGAGAGTAGCATATAACAAAATGTTTTCTGTACATTATTATATCATAGAACACATTATGTTATTGTGTTCAGTGTATCATTAATTCATCCAAGATGAAGGTGAATTATAAGAAGGGCAGTTGGAAAATATGTCAGGACATCTTAGTTTTAATGAGTTGCTAAACTCTGACAACCTTTGTTAATCCTGAGTGACTCCATAGGACAGATCTTGTGGACTCTTGCTTTTATTTAATGACCACTTAAGAATCTTTTTACTTATCTTAATTGCATAAATCAACCTTTCTGCTGAGCCCTTGGAAATGATATTGACCTTCATCCATAGTTTTCTTAGAGTCATAGTCGGGTATTTTTTTGACAAGTCACGAAGATGTCCCAGTTTCTTTTTAATCCTGATTTTTTTCAACTTTCTAGTTTTTAGCATCCCCCATATTCTATGCATTTCTCCTCATTTAACTACAACTTATGAAATCCTGGTTCTTTCTGATCTAACTTAGGAAAAATTTTTTAGTTTGATTAGTTTCTGTATCTGACAGAAGTAATACTTCATGCTCCATAGTGCTGAACAAGTAAGATTTATAATACATACTGCACAGTAATGATTTCATAAGTGCTAACTGCTGCTATTGCTACTTAATGATGTGAGGAATTCAGTCAACTGCTATCTCTTACAATGGGGGCTCTAGCCAATGGGAGACATCTCAGCTTAAAGAATTCAGAAACAAAAGGGGTCAACTATGGGACTCTTACTTTAGTTTATTGCCGTTTTGTGTCCTGTGAGGGTTAAAGAGATAGCTCAGTAGTTAAGACCACTTGCTGCTCATGCAGCTGACCCAGGTTTTGTTCCCAGCAGTACAAGGCAGCTCTGAAGGTCTGTAACTCTAGTTCTAGAGGATCAAATGCCCTCTTCTGGCTTCTGTGGGCATGAGGCACACATGTGGTGCACATACATGCATTCAGACAAAACATGTACATACATAAAATAAATACGTCTTCAACAAGTGTTTTCTATAATTTAATTTAACTCTAAATGTTTTTGTTTCTGTCATAATTGGTTTTAGCCTCTTAGATTACAGCATTTCATCCACTCTGCCCAGTAAAGTACAGGTCTATTAGCCAGTGGCCACCCTACCAGTACTGTTTAGTTTTATCCAAAAAATAAATAAAAAGTAAATGCTATTTGTTTTTATTTTTTTCAGTTTTGATAAAAAAATGTTTATCTCTTCTGATTCTATTTACTTATTAATCTAGTCATGGTATATCAAGTTTCTTTTTCCAATGATACAAGATTTAAAGTATCTTTAATTTCTAATTTTTGTGAATGTTCATGTGTATATATGTGTTTCTTTTGTGTGTTTGTATCTCTCTCTCTCTCTCTCTCTCTCTCTCTCTCTCTCTCTCTCTCTCTCTCTTTCATTCTGTGTGTCTGTCTGTCTGTTTGTGTGTGCAAATGGACACATATAGTATGGGAGTAGATGTACACATGTGCATGGAGACCAGAAATCAATGACGGAACATGTCTTCTTTAATTGATCTCCACCTTGGATTTTGAGAAACGGTTTCTCACTGAACCTGGAGTTCACTGTTTTGGCTAGGTGGACAGGTTGGTGGACCAAGAAGGACCAGGGCTTTTCTTGTATCTGTCTCCCCAGTATTGACATAGCACAGTGCTTGGCTCTTTATATGAGTTCTTGGATTAAACTCAGGTCATTAAGCTTGCATGGTAAGCATCGTACTGACTGTGCTATCTCCCAGACTCCATTTAAATCTTTTACACTGGAAAGGACTATTGCTATTTATTGATTGTTTTCTCTTTGCAAGTCATTAGTTTTAAATCAGCTCATGGATTACCGTATAAATCCTTAGAACAGCCCCCCCTGGAATAGGCATAACTAGAATCTCATTTGTGAGGACCAGAAAATGGAGAGAGAAAGACAAATGCATGGTCTAAGATTACAGGAGAAAAATAACATTTAGGGTACTCTTTTAAATTTTGATCATGGTTTTCATTTTAATTTATCACCTTAATTTTATTTTCTTAGTTTGCTTTGTCATTCACAGTAGTAAATGCTAAGCTAGTAACACAGCAGCATGAAGACTTTCTCACAGTCTAAGAGGAAGGCATTAGATGTGTATGTTCTTCCAGGAGTTGCTGCAGTGACCACATCTGGCTCTGCCATCAATATGAAGTGGGGAGCAGCATAGGTTTTGAAACCTAAAATCTTTATCAGTGCTACAGGATGGTATTATATATGGCTTTCTTTCTGAATCCATATTTTTATGTGTATTGGAGTTCACTACTTCTGAATTCAGTGCAGCAGGGTTGTAGAGCTAAATTAAGTAACACAGAGGAGGTGCTCATTGTTTAATATATCTCTGGTATCTAGGTCAGAGCTGTTGAAAGGCATATATTGAATATAAAATGTATGATCAGGACTCTGGGTACTAAAGTCTACAGGGTTCTGACTCTGCAAGTTATGCTATTGATATCATGAGTTTATAAGATTCCCACAAAATATTATGGCAAATATCTTGATGAAATATTAAAATATATGTAATTAATTTATCTGGTTAACATTGTGAATCATGAATCTTCAAAGTCAGACTGATTAGGTTCAAGCCTAGATTCTATCTTTTTTGGCCTGGTATGAGATACTAAATTTTTAATTTGTGGATAATGATTTTTCTCATTTGTAATGTAAGAAAAGTGAAGATCCAGCTTTATGGAGTTGGGGAACATCTTAAAATATTGCACTCACTTCCCCTTCTCTGGGGAAGCTGGGATTTTGTACATGCTGTCATTGGCTCTGTGAGTTCACAGGTGCATAACTCCAGTTGTGTCTAGAAAACACTATTTCCTTGAAGTTGTCCCTTGCCTCTGGCTCCTACAATCTTTCCATATTCTCTTCTGCATAGATTCTTGAGGAAAGGGGTTTGATAACGTCATCCCATTTATGAGTGAGTGCTTTGAATTCTCTAACTCACTGCATATTGCCTGGTTGTGAGTCTTTATCTGAATTACCATCAAAGTCTTACTGCTATTCACAAAATTGTTCACAGTTATTACCTTCTAGGACAGGGAAAAAATCAGTTTTCTTCAGTGGAGCAACATATCAGCCATTGCTGTATATGGTTTTTAAAAAGGCAACTCTTCTATCAGGTGAGTGATAGCATAAAGTAGTTTTGCTATGAATTATAAAAAAAATAACAATAATTCTCTTTTCAGTCTTTTTTTCAACTCAGATTAACAGAGTCTCTTATCAGAAACCTGGAGAAGTTTAGAAATAAGGAATGTTCTTTTCTGGAAATAGGGTCAATTTGAAATGTCTAGCTATTTAGCTACACACGCACACACGTACATATTGTATGCAAAATAAGTACGTTTATCAGAAAGACTGATTCTCAGTGAAAGTAACTCAAGGCTACAGTGGTAGTGAGTAGAAGCTGACACTGCAGAAGCCATGGCTATGAGACACTGGCGTAGTCATGGCTATGAGACTGGGTGCAGGCTCTGGGCTGAGAGCTGAGCAGGAGGCTGTGCTCTGAAGCTAAGCTGGTAGCAATCTGTTCCTGGTCCCACTGTACAACAATGGAAACAGACCTTCGAAAATGGATGTGAGAACTGCTCCCTGTTCTGGCAGAGCAGCAAGAGAACGATTTTAAATCTTAGACAGGAGAGTAGAGTTGACTGAGAGAAAAAAACAGTCTCAGAAACACGCATACATGCTTTCAAGTCTGTTCTACTGATCCTTAATGATGGGGCCTTTGAAATAAAATATACGGACTCCTTTGTGGCTTTTAAAAACACCAGACAAAACAAGCAATGTGTGTGAACCCTGTGACACAAGACACTTCAAGAGAAAAGGCAAAATAAAATGAAACAAACAAACAAACAGCACCCTTCCTTGAAAACCAAAAAAAAAAAAAAAAACCCCACTGTCCAATATAAACACCCATGAAAGATTTTTACATCCTGACATGTGAAGAATGAATCAGACATAAGAGAGAGTCAACAGATAGGATCCCATAACTTAACATAACGAAACAGATTTAGACACATTATGAAATGAAATTTAATACTCCAAGTGATTGACAGGATCAAACAGTGGCCTGAAAATAGAACTGCGAAATTGGACTGCATTTAAATAAGAAAACAAAGAAAGAAAGAAAAAAAAACATTCACAGTTAACTTTAAAACATACTGGTTGAACTTAAGGTCAGACTAAGCATAGCTAAAAATACTACTGAGTTGAAAAATATGGATGGGAGAGAATCACCTAGAATACAGCACAGAAAGATCATGAAAAGACACATGAAGCCTGATAATGACAGAGAGTTAGAAGCCATGCTTTTCAAAAGCGACTTGAGAAGAAGTGGTAACAGGGTTTTGGACGAAGCAATATTCAAAGGAATAATACCTAGGAATTCTTTGTATGCCAAAAAAGCCACAGTCTTCAGATGAGGCCAATATGCATGCTTGGTGGTTTTACAAAAATTTTATCTACATATAGTGAGCACCTACTAATAAAGGTTTATTTTTATTTTGATCAATACCATATAGCATAAAATTTACCATCTTCATCATTTGGAAATAGGTGCTAAAGTAGAATTAAATATATATATATATATATATATATATATATATATATATATATATATATATATATATATACCCTGTTTTTGTAAAACTATCTCATAGATAGAACTTTTCTATCATGCCAAGTTAAAGTTCTGTCTTCCCTAAACAAATACCCCAGTCTTCTGCCATCTCTCTGCAAGCACCATTCTGCTGGTGTGAATGTGTGTGTGTGTGTGTGTGTGTGTGTGTGTGTGTGTGTGCATGTGTGTGGATGCATATGTTTGTGTGCATTTTAGATGCTTCATGTATGACTGAATTATTTTATCAGTATAACATCTTCAGTGTTCATCTCTGTAGCAACATATAGGACGATTTCCCTCATGTTTATGGCAGAAAATATTGCATTGTCTACATACATCTGATTTTTATTATCTGAAGAACAGATTGGTTTCTTCTAACTTTGGCTATTGCAAACCATGTTGCATTGAACTAGGTATACAAATGACTCTTTGAGAGCTTGATTTTATTTCTTTCAAATATATACTGAGGAGTGGGGCTACTGGGTTAAATGAGGATTTTTAAAAAAAATTTATTGGATATTTATTACATTTCAGATGTTATCCCCTTACCCATTTCACACACACCCCTGCCCAGGAACCCCCAATCCCATCCTCCCTCCTCCTGCTTCTCTGAGGATGTGCCCCACCTACTCCCCTACTCCCACCTCCCCACCCTCGAACTCCCCCACGCTCAGCATCCAGCCTTCATGGGACCAAGGATGTCCTCTCCCACCTATGCCCAAGAAGGCCATCCTCCCCTACATATACAGCTGGAGCCATGGGTCCCTCCCTATGTGCTCCCAGGCTGGTGGTTTAGACCCTGGGAGCTCTGGTTGGTTGGTATTGTTGCTCTTCTCATCGGACCGCAAACCCTTTCAGCTCCTTAAATGAGGATATTTTAAAACTTGTTTAGACCTTGATATCGTTTTCTAAGTGGTTGTAATGCTTACGGCCCACATAGTTTACAATTTTTCTACACCCTCACTAAGAATAATTTTTATTCTGTTTTATTTTAATTTTACTTTTTAAATGACCATCCTGACAGGAGTGTAGTGAGATACTGCCGTAATTTTGACTATTATTCTGATTGGCATGTCCTTAAATGTGACATGGTTCTTCTTCCTGCTGCTGCAATAACATTTCTTATCTGTGGTTTAACCTTCAAGACATTGTAGGCGTCTTATATTTGGGTAGGCTACTCTTTCTCTAGACATAGATAGTTTTCTTCTGTGATTTTAATGAAAATGTTTTCTATGTCTTCAGCCTGAAAATCAGTTCCCCCTTTTATGTCTTTAATTTGTATATTTCGTCTTCTCCTATTATACCAAATATATTGCCTGTTCTATTTATGTATTTTTAAAAGGACATAATTTTCTTTTATTAACTGATCCAGAAAACTTAACAAATTTGAGGAAATATTGACAATTATGCAAGATGTTGAAATACATATATATCAAAGATTTATTTTCATTTTATATATTTGTGTCTGTGTGCATGTCATATATATGTGGGAGGGGTGTCCCTATAGAGTCCAGGAAAGAGCATATGATTACCTGAAGCCAGGGCTACATATGTGATTGTGAGTCACCATGTAGGTGCTGGGAACTGAACTTGGGTCCTCTGGAATACCAGTAAGTGCTTCTTAAGGTGGAATCATCTCTCCAATCCCCTCAGTTTTTATTTTTAATAAAATTACTTTATAAATTTAAAAGTTCAAACAAGAGTCAAATTAATATAAAATACTGAACAATAAAATTTACAAATATAATGCAATAAAAAGAAGCATAAAACATGAGTTCTTTCTTACTCATATAGGCTTCTTATTTGTTTGCTTGTTTTAAATTGGCCACAAGATGTCTCAAAAATTATAAAACCAATATATTTTATAACTGTCCAGAGTACATGTTTTTAAAGTATGACTTGATGATTCCTTGGATTTCCTTATTGTTATGCCTCTGTGTTGTTTCTGATTTTTGGATATTAATTTGGATATTCTCTCTTTGTCTTTAAGTTAGTTTGCAAACAAAATTGTGAGTCTTGTTGATTTACTCAAAGAACCAACTCTTTGGGGACATACCTAAACATAGTAAAGGCAATTTACAACAAGCCTATAGCCAACATTAAATTAAATGTATGAAATCAAATTAAATAAAAAATTTTTCACTGAAATCAAGAATAATAGAAGGCTGTCTACTTTCTCTATATCTGTTCAGTATAGAACTTGTACTTCTAGCTAGAGCAATAAGACAGTTGAAAGAGATTAAAAAAAAGGAATACACACTTAAAAGGAATAAGTCAAAGTATCATTTTTTACGGATGATATTACAGTACAAATAAGCAAATGCCAAAAATTCTATCAGGGAATTCCTACAGATGATAAACAGCTTCAATAAAGTGACTGTATATGAGATTAACTAAAAACAAGACAAAACGAAAAGAACCAACTGGTAACTCTCCTGTTTATAAACTATAGACTGAGAAAGAACTTAGAGAAGCAACACCCTTCACAATAACCACAAGGAAATAAAGACTTATATGACAAAAACTTCAGGTCTTTGAAGGAAGAAATGACGAATATATTAGAAGATAGAAAGATCTGCTAATTGACTGATGGAATTAACATAGTAATAATGGCCATATTACCAAAAACAATCTACAGTTTCAACTTAATCCCCTTCAAAATTCCACCATAGTTTTTTTTTACAGACCTTAAAAGGACAATACTCAAATTTATATGGAAAAACAGAAGATCAAACAATCCTGAACAATAAACAAATTTCTGAAGGTATCACCATCCCTGATTTCAAGCTGTACAGAGCAATAGTAATAAAAACTCTATGGTATTGGCATAAAAATAGGCATGTTGATCAATGGAATTGAATTGAGGTCTCAGGCATAAATTCACACACCTAAGAACACAGGAAAAAATATATATGCCAGAAATATACACTGGAAAAAATATAACATCTTCAACAAATGGTGCTGATGTAACTGGATGTTCACATGTAGAAGAATGCAGATCGACTCATATCTATCACAATGCACATAACTCAAGTCCAACTGGATCAAAGACCTCAACATAAAACCAGACACACTAAAATTGATAGAAAAGAATCTAGGAAATAATCTCGGACACATTTGCACAGGTGACAACTTTCTGAACAGAATACCAATAGCACAGGCACTAAGATCAACAATTAGTAAATGGGGCCTCATGAAACTGATAAACTTCTAAAGGTAAAGGGCACCATCAATTGGGCGAAATGACAGCCTACAGAATGGGGAAAGATCTTCACCAATCACACATCTGATGGAGCACTAATATTCAAAATATATAAAGAATTTAAGAAACTAGATATCAAGAAAAAGACTAATCTAATTTAAAACGGGGTACAAATCTAAACAGAGAATTCTCAGCAGAGGAATCTCAAATGGCTGAGAAACAGAAAAGAATAATGTTCAACATTTTTAGCTATCAGGGAAATGTAAATCAAGACGATTCTGAGATTCCATCTTACACCTGTCTGAATGGCTAAGATCAATAACACAAGTTACAGCTCATGCAGGAGAGGACATGGAACAAGCATTTTATTACTTGTGGGAGTGCAAACCTGTTCAGACCCTATGGAAATCATTATGGCAGTTTCTCAGAATACTGGGAATCAATCTACCTCAAGACCCAGCTATACTACTCTATACCCAAAAGGCACACCATCTTACCAGAAAGACACTTGCTCAACTATGCTCATATCAGCTTTATTTGCAAATAGTCAGAAACTGAAAACCTCCCTCAACCAAGGAATGGAGTAAGAAAATGTAATGCATTCACACAACGGTGTATTACTCGTATCTCAAAAAAAAAAAAAAAAAAAAAAAAGATAAATGAAATTTCTGACAAATGGATAGAACTAGAAAAAAATCATCCTGGGCAAGGCTTTCAAGACCCAGAAAGACAAACGTGATAGGTACTCAATTATAAGTGGCTATTAGCTACAAAGTAAAAGACTGTCATGCTACAATCCACAGACTCAGAGAAGTTGAGGAACAAGGAGGGCTCAAGGTAGGATGCATGGATCTCCCTTGGCTGGGGAAATAGAATAGATTTTGTGGATGGACTGGTGGCAGGTAGGAATGGGAACAGGAGGGATCAGGTAGGGGAGGGAGGGACAGAAAAAGAGATGGTATGGGGAGAGACAACTAGAAATGTGTAGGTTGGGGAGGGGGGTTCTGTGTAGAAACCTAGTGTAGTGGAAATTTTCTGAAAGCTATGAGGGTGACCCTAGCAATGACTCCTAGTGATGGAGGACCTGCAGCCTGAACCAGCCATCTTCTGTAATCAGACAAGACTTCCAGTGCTAAGACTTTGACACCAACCCAACCATAAAATCTTCAACTAACAAACTGTCCTGCCTGAAAGACGTGTTGGGGCAATGGTTGCTCAGATCTTATGGGAGTGGCCAACCAATGACTTGTCTAAATTGAGGCCCATTCCTCAAGAGGGAGCCCATGCCTGGATGGCCAGTTAATGGAAGCTGGGTAGTCCAGAGACCTAGGGTAGAACTAAACATGACTAGAAAAAAAATGAAATTATTCCTAATGATACTCACTATACCCATTGGGTTGGCCTAGCCCAATTGGATTGGTTCCTAGCCCAATCATCATCAGAGAGGCTTCCTCTTACATCTGATGGGAACTGATGCAGAGACCCACCAAATATTAGGTGGAGCTAGAAGAATTCTGCAGAAAAGGAGAAGAAGGATTATAGGAGTCAAGGACACCAGAACACAGGCGACAGAATCAACCAACCAGGTTCATAGGGGCTCACAGACTGAAGCAGCAACCACAGAGCCTACATTGGTCTGAGCTAGGTCTTTTGAACATACATTGTGGTCATTTAGCTTGTGGGTTTTATGGGACACCTAACATTGGGAGTGGGGTATCTCTGGCTCTTTTGCCTGCTCGTGGGACCCTTTTCCTTCTACTGGGTTGCTTTATCCAGCCTTTATATGAGGGTTTGTGCCTAGTGTTATTGTATTTTATTATGCCATGTTCAGTTGATATCCATGGTAAGCCTGTTTTTTTCTGAAGGGATATGGAGGAATAGTGGATCTGGGAACAGAAGAGGTTGGAAGGTTGCAAAGGAGAGTATAGGGAGGGAAGTTGCTACTGTGGTGTATTGTCTCTTATAAGAATAAATAAAAACAAACAAAAATTCATGTTCATGATTCAGTTGTCTTAAATTCCTCTTTCATGCCTGAGCAGTGATAAAGAGAAAAAATAATCATCTTCTATATTTAATTCAGGCTCAAAAATTTTCTGTTTTACTCAAAGCGTACCTTTGGATGCATTTGGAAAGAGATCCTTTTGTGTGATTTCCTTTATACATGCACTGATGATTTGCACCCTGGTTCCCCATTTTATTAGTGAGAAAGAAAATACAGAATGAGAATTGTCAGACCACAACTCTACTCCACTTCATAAGTGACACAGATCTCTAATTTTGTACCAAAGCCATTTTAGTGCATTTCAGTTCTATGATTCTAACAAAGATAGACACGACCTTGGGTTTCTGTTTCACAATCATGTTTCCTCATCAGTAAGTATTTTGAGACCAAATGACAAAAAAAAAAAAAAAAAAAAAAAAAAAAAAAATCTTTTCTCAACACGGTTAAAACATCCTTCTTTTTCTAGGTCTTATAAAAGTTTCCAGTCTCTGCAGGTAGTAAAATCCAAGGTTATGTGATTAGTGTGTCTCAGAAAATCCATCTGAAAATCAGATGATTCTGAGTGAGGTCATTTAGCTAGAAATCTCAAAGGAAATTTGATTAGATATAAAGAACAGTTTTATATCACACCCTTATGTTACATGAGAACTGTATTGACACGTATTCGCTTACCTTCATGCCCCAAACTATGATTCTCATCATCTTACACTCAGGCAGACTCCAGATAAGGGCAAAAAGCAGCCAAGTTCTTCATCAAATTACCACAAACCAGTCTCTTGGCCATACACTGAAATTCTTCTCTTCAGAAACCTTCTGAACCAGCCCTGCAGAGCTCAAATACACTCTCAGCACCAATGTCTTCCATGTTCTTAGTAGGATGGTTTCCATTGCTGTAAAGAGATATCATGACCAAGACAACTCTTACAATGGATACCATTTAATTGGAGCTGGCTTCCTGGTTCTGAGGTTCAGTTCATTATCATCATGTCAATAAGCATGGCAACAGCCAGGTAGACATGTCACTGGAGGAGCTGAGAGTTCTACATATCTATCTAGAAACCTCTAGAAGACTGTCTCATGGGTAGCTAGGAGGAGGGTCTCAAAGCCTAGCCCCACAGTGACTTACTTCCTCCAACAAGACTACACCTCCAAACAGTGCCACTTACTCCCTATGCTAAGTGTATTTAAACTAGTAATTCAAGGGTTCATGTCTAACTGCTCTAAGGAAACATATATTGGAGAATGACTCTAATCTACAACTAGAATAGCTTCTAAATGCTGAAAACATTAAAATAAGGCACCTGCAGCCTGTATCAGCAGTAAAGACAAAGAATTAATATTTGATACTGAAACTGTATTTGAATCATGCAAATGGTTTCCACCAACTTCCTGCAGGACTCTGTGCTACAGACTTATTTTATCAACTATAAAACCAGTGACTTCCACCACTTTGAACTTTAAGAATATAATAAATTTTGAATTATAACTGTTCATAATGAGATAAAACATTTTACAATGAACAAATTAGAATTATATTATATTAGCCTAATTTGATGCATTCAGTGCAAAGAAGGAGTAGTTCTTTCCTTTCAAAAAGAAAGGGTAAATACAGTAATTTAAATTTCATTTGCATTTTTGCAGCTTACAAATGTGCCAAAGCCTTTATCATGTCTAGAGTTAATTTAAATTCCTAAAAACTATTACAATATTTATCTTCCTATAATCAAATCATAAAATGGTGCTTAATTTAATTCTGATGTTATTCTGTCAACTGGTATGCTATATTAATGAATGAGAGTAGTCACCAATCTAACATAATCAATGGCTTCAGGAGAGAAAACCCTACCCCTGAACTATTAGAAATTCCATCAAAAAAAGAACTCATCTAACTCCTAGTTTTAATTTTCTCACTCTTTAGGTGAGGGTTGAAATTCACCCACAGAAACTAGACCAGGAAGGACAGAGATTTATTTACAAGACTGGAGAACACAGACCTATAGGAATTGCCTATCTGTCACTCCCGTGAGGCTCTTCCCATGGCCTGTGGTTTATTTGTTCGGGTTTGTTTTTTGTAAACCTGACTACATACTTCTTTCCTGGAGGAATGTGATTTGCTCTCTGCTTTTATAACTCTGGTCCTTTTTTGCCTGGACTCTAGGCACACAGTTCCACCATATTTCCTACTAGAATAAGACCTTGTCTATAAATTGGCCTTACAAACTGCTGTGTCCTAAAGATTCCCAAGAGTAATGTGACCCAGATATATAGGGTCCTGCAAAATATCACACCACTCTATAGTTCTCTGAGAGTGGGTAGATTGTATGGCTGTTGTGCTTTCATTATGTGAGGAGTCCTCTGATATAGACTTTACAGGGACCAAGGGCCATGTCTAACATGAGAAGGAAGGAACTCAGAATCAACAGCAGCCTCGTGGGCTTCTTTGTGGTCAAGCAGCTTGAAGCTGGGTAAGAGTTCTGCCTCATGTTAATTATGAACTTACTATGATCTAAGTTAGTGGTTGTCAAACACTGCAATGTGTAAACATTAAATGCAAAACCCATAAAAAGACTTTGTGGACACAGACTCTCTCACAGACAATTAGATTCAGCCTATTTGGATGGAAGATCTATTTCTTAGATATGATAAGTGAGAGAATGATTTAGACAATGGAAATGAGTCTTATGTCCATTTTTATATTGCATTTTAAATATCAGGGCATCATATATATCCCGATATTTTGCATTGTAGTTTAGGAATCAGAGCATCATGTGAAACCCTGTATTTTGTACTGGATTTTAAATATCAGGGTGCCAATACCAATTTCCAGAATTTTTTGTCTTATTGTTATTATATTCACTTAGTCCAGAGAATCTGTTAATGATAGAAAGGCTAGAAGGCGAGGGAGGCAATTGTTCCCTGTCAGACGGAAATATTCCTCCCTAAGACAGGCTCAGCAAGAGCTTGGTTATTTAGTGTTTTGAAAAACATTTATTTTGATTTAATAACATAATCGAAGGTTTAAAAACTACCTCTTGATTCAGAATACCGAGCAGTTTATTCACTTTGACCACATAAATGAGCATTTCCAAGATCCATATTTGGTTTTATTATCTTTCGTAAATATGCCTTTAGTAAATCCTATAGATCATTTTCAGTAATGCTAGTGGGGTTCTGCTTTGAGAGGAGGGCTATACTGGTGGAAGGTTATTGGGGTGATGTAAGGATAGAGGAGGAAGTGGGGAAAGATGCTAGCAAGCCTCCTATAAATACACAGTGTCACATCAAAAAGAGAAGACTTGACAATTACCACTCCACCTTCTCAAAGAGAATCACAGTTCTTACACTGTGAAGTACCGCTGAGTCCCAGGCAGATTTTATAGAAGCTACATGCCCTGCAGACCTAGCCCTGTGCTCTCGCATTCTTGTTCTACAGACCATATCTTAGCAGTACTTTTTTTCACTCTCTTGTTTCTACCATAAAACATTTCTCATAAAAAAAGGTAGACTCCAAATTGATGATCAGTACAGAGAGAAGATTACACGGAGTCAAAGTTTTTTACATTCTGTTTAGCCCAAGTAAAACCTGACTTCCTGGTTCAAGTTAGAAAAACATGCATGCAGCTTCTTGGATGTCAACTGGTTTTTACAGAACGCCATCTTGATGAATTAAGAGTAAATGAATGAGAACCATATGGATAAATTCCCTTTGAAATGCACCCAGGATTAAAAAGTTTAAGAAACATTGCTCTTGGCAAATATAATTTTGTAGCTTTTGCTGGAATGGAAATATTTGGAAAAATAGTCTGAAATGTTTTGTTGAACCAAAACCTCAGAGCAGTTTCCAATCCCTGGGCCTAGATAAGGACAGGGAACTTTCTAGAAGGTGAAGGTAATATAGGAGGTCTCGGGGAGTTTCCTTGACCGTTTGGGGGAAGTCATTAAAACAAGGGTTTATTCTAGAGTTCAAACTTTCACATCTGGCCGGTTTCCTGCAGTGTAGCTCAGTTGCTGGATGTGCAAATTTGAGGCCCACTGTTTTTCAACCTTGTTTTTATTATTTTTCTCCTAAGGATCCATTGTAAATGGTTTTGCTTTGCCATTCCCTCTCCATGAAATTTTATTATCAAACATTGACTGTTTATCTATTTATATACACTTACCTGCTGACTAAGAAGCAGTTTCTGCGTTCACCTCCCAGAACCAAATGTTACCCTCTTGAGCATGGCTTTGCCTTCTGTGAAGGCATGCCCTAGATCTTGGGCATTTTTATACTCCAGAGGAAATCTTTCTGGCACAGTCTGAGCACAATTTAACTAAAATGGTAGCTAGAGGGTAGACTCTAGAGAATCTGCTAAGCATCCCACATTGTACTAGATAGCCCTCCGTAAGATGGCCTTCTAGCCATCAGCAAGAAGCAAGTTATGGTTTCTAAGAAAATGAGTACATCTGTAAGCAGCCATATTAAGTCAGACAAATTAGTCTCAAAATGCCAAATATTTCATGTGTTCTCTCATTTAACATTCCTAGGCTTTACAGAGATATATGAAATCATCTACACAGCAGTAGGAACATAAGAGTCCAGGAGAACAAAAGAATTCTAATAGTTGCTAGAAGGGAAGGTAGGGACATATCAGGGACATTGGTCAAGCTACATTCTATACCTATATGAAAATATCTTTATGTAACCCAATGCAAGAATTTATGCCAATGGGGAAAATATTTTTTTTTTAAGATAAAAAGAATGTTCTGGTCCAAATTGTTGGCAGTGCTAGAATAAGAAATACCACCTGGGAGTTAGCCTGCCAGGGTTTGAATATTAGACATGACACTAGTGTAGCTTTCATCGTGTGCGTGCAAGAGGGTACTGGCAATAGATCCAGTGTCAGAGTTAGAAAGCTAATGTGTATAAAACAAGTCAACAGTGCTGGGCACAAGGAGTGAGCTCTGTAGGTTGGGCATTAGTTTAAATCAAGTTATACTAGAAGAAGCAAATTTTAAGATCAAATTGAAAAAGTATGTAAGTGCTACAAACTCTTGGAAATGTGTGCATATTTCTATTGATTTTCCTGAAGCACGGAGAGCTGAGTTATCTATATTCCAACTTAAATTCAGGATACATTTTGGTAGTGACTAGAAAACTATTACATTTGGCAGATTAGTGATTATCTGAGCAAGTATAATGGGAAAGGCAAGACTGCTACTGAAAACAAATGCATTTTCATTACACCCATGAAGAAAGAAGCCTAGAATACAACAGTGTAATAAATAATTTTCTTGGGCTTTGGTAGACAATTAGGAAGTGCCTCTTTGACAGTCAATATATCCTGGTGGCGCTTGAGGGGATGCTATTTTTAATGAGAATTTTCAGGTTCATAGCATAGTGAAATGTGAATTAATGACCCTGATGTACTCGCATTACAAAATAACTTTGCAAGAATACATGCTGCATACTGCAGCTTGCAGCCTTTCTGTAAAGAGCGCAGTGTTTACATTGACGGTGAGCAGGAGCCGGATGAATGGGCCTTATAGGATATACATCAAAACTGTTCATATTACAGAAAGCTGAAGAATTCCCCCTCTTTATCTCATAAGATACAAAATACACATGAAAGGAGTAGGGGATCTGTTGGCTCTTCTTTCCGTTCTGTCATCAAGTCACACTGACTTGGTATTTTCTAGTCATAGGTGCTCCCTACACCATCTGATCTGTTTCTCCGCCGTTGGTGTACATGCTCTGGGAAGGAATTGCTACATCACAGGGCGTTCTCTTCCACTCTTTTGCATTTTTACAGTCTCAGTAAAGCTTTATGTGAAACAAAAGGGTCTGGGGAAACTTTGCTGATGAAAACTTGGTCAGGGTGGGAGAGCATATTCTTTGAATAAAAGCTGCTTGGCAGTTCCAGCTTGGCCACCTGATAGCTCTGTCCTTGGGACCTGGTGAAAATAAATGTCCTAGAGTCTCAGAGGAATGAGTGTCAGAGCTGTGCTGTGGATGTGAACCTGGGATCTGTCCATCAAATAGCACTTCCCATCCTTATACTGATTGAGAAGGCTCATCTTCTGTTGCAGAGGGACTTATTAAGATATGTATGATCTGTCTGTGTATAAATATCTTAATTTATATGTCCTCTGTATCTTAAGAATATATATCTTTGTATTTCAGAATATATTTATTTTATTTTAAAAAATATTTATTAATATTAATTAAAATTAATTTTAATTAACTAATAAGTAAACTAATTAAAATAAAATATTTAAAATCATTTAAAAATAAAAATTTATCTTCTATATATTATATATTATATACATTTCTTAATATATATCAATTATAAACATTATAAAAATGTAGATCATATATAAATTATGAGATCCTAAGCTTTGCCAGCAGTAAAGATCAATTTCAAGCAGAAACAGAGGTCAGCAGTATAGTTCTTGAATGCTGCTAGAAAGAATGGACATTTCTCAATGGTTGCAAGTATGGTAAAGTCCCTGTAGGCTTTGTACACTTTAAATATCCTCCTTCGTTGTCCAGTGAGGCATGAGGGCCATATCCATCCCAATGTCTTTTTCCTGGAGAGGGGATACTTTTGACATCAACCCCTATGCAGTCAGGCTTGTCCCTCAGGGAACCCAGATAGATATTTTTAACTTTTATTTATATTCCCTTGCAGTGCTTAGCCTCGCAGCCTAAGCAAGAATTCAGATCGCCAGTCAGAGAGGGTTCTGGGTAGCCTCTCTCTGCTTGGTCTAGGGGCGGAAGTCAAGGTCCCCTTCAATTATTGGAGGTCAGGCCTCTATCACCGCCTTAGCACGAATAGAATCGCCAAGGCCCTTCTACACTTAGAGAAGGGAGGAGATGTCAGGAGCAGCCCTGCATATACACTAAAGGCCTAAAATCAGCCATAGGCCTAAAATCAGCAATAGGCCTGACATACATGCATGCTAACACCAAGTCTTGGGTCTCTGTGAAAAAACACTGAAACAGAAGGCTATAAGCTATTGTAAACAGGAAGCCTCTGTGGAAATTTACCAGACCGAGTAGTCATAGGTCTTATAAATAGGCAGCTTCGGTGGACAGTACCAACTTAGATAAGGACAAGTGAATCATAGGCAGAGCCATAGTGACCTGTCCCCTGAACCTACACCCAGCTGATACCCTGTTCTGAAAGGTATCTGTACTCCCCCTGAACACCTATGCTCAGGTGCCATTCCCTTCCCCACATCCTGCCTTTTTGTGTTTATAACCTCTGTGTAAATAAGTAAGTTACGATGTGATTTAAATAACTAAATAAAAAAATAGTTTATTCTTTCTAGGCAAAGATAATATGTATAGAATAATGATATAATGCTAAAGAATGTAGCAATCTTGATAATGTGTATTAAATAAGTATCTGTACTCAAAAAAAAATATCCTCCTTCTATTTAATGAGGGAAAGGTTTCCATATTTAGGCTATGTTAGTTTGTAGCATTTTCTGCTGTGGCTGCTGTACTGCAAGTATAAGGAAAGAAGTCAAAGGAGGAGGGTGTGACGGTGTGGTTGTGGTGGTGTGGTTGTGATGGCACGTGGTCACGATGGTATGGACATGAGGGCATGGTCTTCTATGTCCAGGGCTTAGTCTGTGAAGAGTCATCTATCCTCACAACCATGAAAGTCCTGTCCTGTCTTACTGCTGTGTTTCTATTCTAGAAGCAGAACTTGGTTGAACAAAGCTAGAAACATTTAATCACAGGCCGATCATTGTCTTGAATATATGATCATAGTTTAAAGGCTGTTTTTCTTCCTATTCTGGGGAATTTAAAGGTGATGGGACTTAGAGAAATACTTTGCATCATGTATCAATCAGCTTCTTGTGAACAGTAAATTCTTGATGGAGGAGGAGTGGAGGCCAACTCAGTCTAGGAGAGTTCATATTAAAAAGTTTGTTCAGTAATTCTATTGCAGGATTTTGATTGGCTCCTGAACTCTGCAAATGGCCTTGATTGTATTCAGAAACGGGTTCTACCTTAGCTCCTATTATCAGCATAATTGAAAAATAATTTCTTCTTTGTACCACACGTTTCTTCAGATGCTTGAGCAGAACACAATTGTTGGAACAGACTAAGGAGAGTCAAGGCCTTCTGTCTATAAACTCTTTATGAGGATTATGAAGAATGAACTTGCTTGTGGGTCAAACATCGTGATGAACCTGGAACATAATGTAGCTTTGGTCCACAAAAATTTGCATTTTCTTTTCTTTGACCCAGTATATTCCTTAGTCTCCTTAAGCTGTGGCCCTTTCTGGCTGCTAGCTTTCTGAGGCCCAGATGTATCAGACATTTCAGAGAACAGAACCTAAATAAATGTTGGTTTTACATCTAATTTTCTAGAGGGTACAAGAAGACAGCTTTATGATGATTCACTCCAGAGTTCATCTAGTAGAAAAAGAGGAAAATGGTAAATGAAGCAATGAACATCATGATAACACATATTTTATATGTTTAATAAAAAGGAAGACACAGATGAGAAAAGACTCATACTGTGAAGTGAGACTTTCAACTTCAAGATCTTATTGTAAGCAAACTTAAGATCTATTGTAGAGATTGTAGATCTCTACAATAGATTTTAAGTTTGGCTTTTGACCACATCAATAAAAAGACTACCTCTTGCCCAGCTTCTATTATATGTCGTTGTTTTATTCTTAGGTTATATGTGTGAAAGATAACATTTCATTCAAAGAAAATTTAGACTGAAAGGGTAAGAGGAGAGTTTCACAGCTAGGAATTATAGGTTAACAGACCTTTCGTTGTGCTGGAGAAAGTAGGCTATGTATCCAAATTTTAGAAATGTCAGCTTCTCTTATTTAGCTGCTCAAAAATAAGAGTTGGCAGCTAACTCTAAAAGCATAGTGCCTGTGGTGTTGACGTTAGTTTAGAATCCATCAGCTTATCGCAAGTGTGGGTAGAGAAAGAGTGGTGTTTATTATTAAATCAAATATGATTTGAAAGTAAATATTGCAGATGCTGTGGGTTTGAGCCTCATGGACACCCATGAATACATTTCCAGATGTGTTGGGTGGAGCAGGTATTCTGCTAGCAAGAATTTTATTTAATACTAACTAAGTTATTAATGTAACAATTAATACATTGTAGTTTCTGGCTAAAGCAATTAGGCAGAGTCATAACAATCTAAGAAGCAGTAGCCTGTCCACATATCAGGGGAAGGGGAGACGACTGTTGTTGAGATTAGGAGGGTAGAGAGATGATACTGGTGTTGTGGTGGCAGATAAGATGTGCCATTGCCCATATAGCAGTTCACTCAGAGATAGGGCATTAGGGTGCTTCATAACCTAATAGTAATATGTCCTCTGTGTGCCATGAGCAGGTTTCATGGATGAGATCTCATCAGGAGCTCCCAGCATTGCAATGCAGTACCTATACATGTTACTGTGCTCATTTTGCAGAGAATGATTAGACTAAACCAGCTCTCAAGCTATGGGTCATGACCCCTTTCGGGATTGCACATTAGATATTCTGTATATTAGATATTTATATCATGATTCATAACAGTAGCAAAATTATAGTTATGAATTAGCAATGAAAATAATTTTATGGTTGAAAGTCACCACAACATGAAGGACTGTATTAAAGAGATAACAACATTAGGATGGTTGAGAACCATTGGATTCTTTTCTGACTCAATTTTTTTTTAAGAAGAGGGCCACCAGAGACTTATCTGTCTTTCTTTAGTTTTTAAAGATTTATTCATTTTTATGTGTATGACTTTTTTGTCTACACATGTGTACCACATGGGTGCCTAGTGTCTGAGGAGTCCACCTGGAACTATAGTTATAGTTGAGTGTGAGGCCCCATGATCCCTCAGCCTGAGTCACAAGTGCTTTTAACTATCTATCGTTCACTCCAGTGTTGTGACTGAACATTTTTAACACAACTCTGTTTGGCTCATGCATGCACAATTTTTTTATTGGTTATTTTATTTACTTACATTTCAAATGTTGACTCCCTTCCCAGTTTTCCTTCAAAAAAAAAAAAAAAAAGAACTCATTCAAGCCCTCTTCCCCTTTATGTGGGTGCTGCTCTACCCACTTACCTACTCCTACCTCACCACTCTAGCATCTCTCTACCCTGGGGCAGTGAGGCTCCACTGGACCAAGGGCTTCCCCTCCATTGATGCCAGTTAAAGCTATCCTCTGCTACATATATATATATGGAGCCATGGATCCTCCATGTATATTCTTTGGTTGGTGGTTTAGTCTCTGGGAGTTCTGGGTGGTCTGATTAGTTCATATTGTTCTTCCTCTAGGATTGTAATCCTCTTCACCTTATTCAGTCCTTCCCCTAACTCTTCCATTGTGGTCCCTGGGCTCAGTCCAATAATCACAGTACAGCAGTACAGCACAGCTTTCCATAAGCCTCCCTCCTTACCTATCTTTGTCTTCACATGCTATCTCTCTCTTCTCTTCATCACCTTGATGACACAGTCACCATTTTTAATTTACAGAGGGCACACAATGATCTATCACTCAGAGGGATAAAAGTTAATGCCATCCCAGATCCTGGTTCTCAGCCATCCTTGAGTTGTTTTACTCTACATGTCTTACATTACCTGGTCTCTGTCTTTGTCAAAACTGCGAGTGAGGATAAGCAGGACACATTTGAATAGTGTGTTCAGCTTTCGTGGATGATAGAAAATCAAATAGTCATAACACTCACCATGTAAGACGAGAAGGATTTAGTTCTTTTTTTCCTGTTAATTCTTGTAACCTTTTCCCAACATATGCTAGAATGCCATGAGATCCAAAGCAAGTACTTACACCTGTAACCACATTGATTTCATGTCTTGCTGAGGATTCAATAGAGAGAGAAGCTTTTTTTTTGAAGTGACTAATGAGCTCCTGGTGACATTGTCTGTGGATCAATGGAAAACATGCATGGGACAATACATGCTTAAATATTTCCTCTCCAATATGCTGTTGGAAAATCCCTTTGGTTTTCTTATTGGATGAAGAAGCAGTTGCCTTGACAACCAGCTTCTGAACAGACTGCCTCTGCCTCCTTGTTCTACAGCTTGCTGTAAAAGTCAAAGTGTGATATTCTTACAAGATGCACATAAATTTACTAAGGAGGGGATTTCCAATTTGCATATGGTAGCTGTCAGATGCTAGAGAGACATCAGTAATTCATCAAAGGAGGGCTGTAAACCCTTTCAAATTTACAATTATTCCTTCCTAAAAATGATCATCATTGTTTGTGAACTTCAAAGCAGGTCACTCCAGACTTCTAGTGAGGATTCTCTAAAGACAGTATCATTGGGAAACTAAGGACCCTTCATGACAGTTCTCTCGTCAGTTACCAGGTGGAGTTTCAAATTGTTCAAGTTGGTTATAAGCATCCATGTGAATTCTTCCTGCTACACTTGCCTTTCCAGAATACTCTTATCACCTCAGGGAACGTCTGTGCAGTGAGGGGGAAAGTGAAGTAAATGGGATTGGGTTTGGCAGAGCTTTTCAAATAACTTGTTCAATTTCTAGAAAGAGTGGGAAATCTGTCTAGCCTGTAGCCACTTGTCCAGAAGCATCACATTCAGGTTCACCTTCCTTTGAGGACGTGAGACTCTGTGTAGTCCCATGTTTACAAACTGCCTGCATATCCATATTCTTGAGAATGGCCTTTGAAATCTAATTTTTCCACACACTTGGAACTTTGTTTTGCCTTTAAATGCACACTTCCTGTCAGTGTCATGAGTACACCATGCTTAGCTTGTGATCACAGGTGGGTCTGCATTTAAATTCTTACATATAGATGGTTCTCTATATTTTTTTCCAGGAGAGTTTTAAACCTTAAATAGGTCTGCAGGGCATGCACATGCTGCCAGCTGCCTTCATTCACCTTGAGGCCTGACTCTGCCATCCTTGTTCCCTCTCACTGACAGCACAGTTTGCCTTCTGCATCCCTCCCAGCACCTAACCTTTGCACCTGTTTCAAGTGTTCTCTCACTGATTGCTTAGGTCAGATCGCTTTGTGTAGATTTAACCAGCATGTTTCCCTTTACCAGTTTTCTTATGTGGTCTCTTGCTTTTGGAGATCAACTTTAAGCTGCTGATATTGGGCTCACACAGGAACTAGACCACCGACCAAGGAGTATACAGAAATCTATGGCTTCAGATACATATGTAGCAGAGTATGGCCTTGTCTGACATCAAAGGAAGGGGAGGCCCTTGGGGTTTGATGACCCAGTGTAGGGGAATGCTGGAGCAGTAGGGTAGGAGTGGGTAGGTAGGTGGGTGAGCACACTCATAGAGGCAAAGGGGAAGAGGGAGATGGGATAGGGGTTTGTGGAGGATAACCAGAAAGGGGACTATCATTTGAGATGTAAATGAATGGAATGTTTAATAAAAGTAATTAATATAAAAAGATCTTTTTACCTTAGACTCCCAAGTAGCTGGGGATAGAGATATATATCACTAAAGTTGGCTTCCATTACATAATTAACTAAACATTGTATTTGGTTAATCTATCAGAACAACAAATACTACTATATATAAACAAGTTGAAGCCAGACAGGAAGGAACTATAAATATGGTAGAATTTTGGGAAGATAGTTCAGAGTTCTCATCTAAGGTTAACTAGTATATATAATCCCTTGGCAAGCTTCAGTGAATACTTGATTGTGAAATCAATTGAATGCAAAGTGTGCTTCTTATTTTTCCTAAAATGTTGTTCACGTAATACATCTCTTCAGTTACTGAGTGCAGATAGTTCTAGAGGACAGATGCCACTTATCAGGACATCCTTCAGCCACACAGTTTACTTGTATTGTGAAGTACAAAGCACAATCAAGTTCTAAGGCCAGTGGAAACCATGAGCTCACTCACTGGGGCTAGAAGGCCAAGGCCATGCTTCACAAAAGTCAGTTGTTATAATCATGCAAGTATTTTGAGAATTGATTTTCTGTATGAACAGATTTTTGCCATGTTTTTTAGAGACACAGAAGATGCACACAGAGACATATTGATCTTCAGAATGTTAGTTTCTTAGTTGTGTATATTGTTTTTCTTGTCTCACAATCCACATATATATATATTTTTTAAATGTCACTATCAATTTATTCAAGGAGAAAAAGAATTGATTTACATCTTGTTTGCAGTATTTACTGAAATTCTCTCTTCCTCTCCCTGGAAACCATGTCTTCAAGCCACACCACACTTCCCCACTAACTGAGCAGTCATCTGGTTGAGCCTCATTGCCAGGGAACAGCTCATGAGCACTTGACAGAAGCTGCTAAGTAGGCTTTACCTCAGCGCTCAACTGCCTCATCAGTTGCTTCTTGAGACTGGAGGAAGAAAAGTGTCACCTCTGCCTGAGTGACAGATTCAGTGAGCTTCAGAATCTCATGACCTTGCAGATCAAATTCACAG
The DNA here is from genome assembly GCA_021653895.1 of Mastomys natalensis. Classification (NCBI taxonomy): domain Eukaryota; kingdom Metazoa; phylum Chordata; class Mammalia; order Rodentia; family Muridae; genus Mastomys; species Mastomys natalensis. Next base: position 700,628 of record JAJTUV010000126.1, on the reverse strand, counting down.
ATGTTCTCTTCATAGTAAGCTCTTTGGGATCTGATTTCCTCCAGATGTTCCTACAATTCTCTTATGGAGAGAAGTCCTTTAGCTCCCTCCACTCTCCTACTGATATGTAACTCATTTACTTTGTAAAAATTGAGAAAAGAAAGGTGGCAATACTTGTCCTTAGTGTGTGTGTGTGTGTGTGTGTGTGTGTGTGTGTGTGAGTGTGTGTGGGGTTCTAATGTCTCATTTGCATTCATTTGTTTGTATTTGTTTGTTTGACTTGCTTCAGGTTCTAGAGGAGAGGCATGCAGAGCCAGGGGAAGCTTGCCCTGTGAAAGAGGTTTTGAATCTCATCTCTATCTCCTCCAATGGAGTTTAACACACATGGGAGAGCAGGTGGGTTTTTCAAGTGTAGACATGACAGCAGGGCCAGCTGAAACATATGGGCTAACATGACTGCAATCAGTGATGCACTGGGCATTTTGAATTGTATCACATGGTTTTGCTTCATCAACTCATATCCTCATTCTAAACTCAAAAGGTGATGACATATGGGTTCAGAAGCCTCTTAAATCTCCGATGCTTCACTTTTCCTGAAGAAACATGCTTCATGCACACTGAGTTTATCATCCCTATCAAATTTCTTAAGTGTCTACCCAACAGTCCTCAGAGAACTAGAAGAAAGCAATCTTACATTCATATGGAAACCAAAGACCCCAAATAGCCAAAGGTAATCCCAAACAGTGAGAGATGCAGGAAGTGTCATGATACCCAGTTTTAAATCACACTGCATCCATAGTAACAAATTCCACATGTTAGAGGAAATACAGATCAATGGACTGGAATAGATGATCAAGAAAGCAACTCACATCATCATAGCCTCCTGAGTTTTGACAAAGGTTTCAAAATTATCCGTTGGAGTGTAACAGAAAAGACAGCATGTTTTAAACAAGTGGTTCTGGGGAAACTGTGCACTCCATAGTGAAAGACTGAAACTTAAGGCAAATATCCTACTGTTACAATTACAATATAAAATATCTCCTATTGGCTCATATATCTGAACATTTATTCCCCAGCTGCTGGGATGATTGGAGCCTTTAGGAGATGGAGTCTTGATGGAGGAATTGTGTCACTAGGAATGGGCATCCAGGGTTCATAACCAGTCCCGTTTCTTGTTCTCCACTCTTGAGTACATAGGCAATGTGAAGAAGCAGCTTCCTGCTTCTGCAACTATGATTTTCTTGCTTGTTACTATGTCTTCTCTGCTATGATGGATTTTCTTCTCCTAAGCCAAAACACATCCTTGTTCCCTTAAGCTCTTTTGTCACAGTATTTTATCACAGCCAACAGAAGAGAAATTGCACTTTGCACAAATACCAATTCAAATGAACAAAAGGCCTTAGAGTTAGACTTGAAGCTTTTGCATTGATACAGGAAAACATAGGAAAAAAAACCATCACGATCAAGGCAGAGATTTTCTGAACAATCCTCCAGTAACTAATTAAATAAGTGCAAAATTCAATGAACAGGATTGCATAATATTTCAGATTCTGCACAGCAAAAGAAACAGTTAGCAGAGCGAAGAGACAGCATAGAGAATGGAGGTAAACACATATCAGCTATTCATTTGATTGGGTTCTTATCCAAAATATGTTTTAAAAAGTGGTCAGTTAAAACTATGCAAAGAAACTGAACAGATAGTTCTCAAAAAAGTACAAATATCCAGCAACAGTATAAGAAATATTCCATATTCTTAGCCATAGAGAAATGCAAATGAATACTACATTGAGATTCTGTCTTACTCTAGTCAGGATAACCACCATCCAGACCACAAAAATAACAAATAGAAGGACTGTTGTGGTGAATGGGGTAGGAAGAATCCTTATATACGTTGGTGGGAATGAAAATGAATGCAGCTACTGGAAACCAGTAAGGAAATTCGTCAAAACTAAAACTGGAGCTGCCATATGATCTAGCAATATCATTTTAGGGATAAATATAAGGAATTCATATCATTATAAAATGGAGAACCATATACATCATGATCATCACCACAATAGTTATGAATTGTAGACTTGGCTTAGTTGGCTATCATCAGATGAAAGCAAAAATGTAATGTGTATATGATATGAATGTATATGATATATATATATATATATATATATATTATATATATATATGTGTGTGTGTGTGTGTGTGTGTGTGTGTGTGTGTGTGTGTTTGTGTATCTGAATATATATTACTGAATATATTTATATTTATCTATAAAAAGTAAAACTTTGTGCTATAAAAAGTAAAATGAACATAATATTGGAAGTCATTGTGCTAAGCAAAGTAAAACAGATTCATAATAATGATTATTATTTATTTCCTTTCATTGAATTTATAATTTTTAAGATGTAAATGTAGGAGGCAGGCTATTTGGGAAGAGGAAGAAAATGAGCATGAGAGGAGAATGAGACAAGGGTAATGACCTGGGTCACTATGCTCTAAGTGTAGCTCTGTCTAAAAGTACCATTCTTTTGTGGTATATGCATGTGTATGTGTATGTACATAAATGAATATATATTCAAATATGTTATTCAAACATTGTAGTTGGTCTGTACTTATTCTCTCCACTGATTTTGTATTCATCTGTACACAGAAATATGTGATAGTAGAGCTGTAAAGAAAATTATTTCTTTTATTAAATGAATGCATACATATGACATTTTTAAATTAGCTATTACTTAAAGATCAATTAAAAAATTACAAAAATCGATTCTTCCATCTCCAAGCTTCCTACTCCCAGTTTCTCACAAGAATCATAATAGTTTTCTTTTTTTTTTTTCTCTTTTGGACATTATTTTTATATTTCAATATATTTTATACTTTCCTTCACTAATAATTTTTAATTATTATTTATGCCTGTGATGCTAAAAATGCTTTTTGTATACCAATGTTTACCTCCTCTATCTTAAGCCCTGATAAATATCTATAATTTTAAAGTTTTATTAATAAACCACACTCATGTCTTCTCTAATCTTTTCCTCACAAACAGTGACTTTTGTCAGCTAACTAGTTGAATACATCTTGAATCCAAGTGGTTCTTGGTAATAGCCTATGCTTCTATGTAAGTTCTGAATGCTTAGCCTATTGTATGGACTTCTGAACAGACTTCTAAGGAGTTTTCTTACCTTTGGGCTACATGCAGTCTTTCCTGCACAGAACAGCCACTGTTACAAAAATGAAATCATTCTGCTGACCTCTATTCCAGTGTCAGCCCTATTGATTTTATCTTCTAACAACCAACATCTCATGGACTCTGGCTACCAGTTGACATGCCCCTTGACATGCCCCTTTCAACTGAACATTGGATCTTGTTTTTGTGCCTCATTGTATTACTCAGGTCTCCCCATGTACTGCACTTAGGGCCATTGTACTCTTGGTCTATTCACCCAGAACGGTCTTAATCTACTTATTCATTTGCCTCTCCCTCTTCCTTCAATGTGGTCATACTTGAATCTCTTGTCATTTGGAAGTCATCTTTAGCAATATTTCCTAAAGAGGCTAACCCTCACCTCAGATTAGCAATCTGTATTTATACCTTCATCTAGAATGCATGAACTCAGGGGCATTGCCTATTTTGTTACTGCTATGTCACCAACGTCATCAGTCTTGCCATGCAGAGGCTGAATAGGCACTTCTAGGATGGATGAGTATGTAAATGGACTGGGACTCCAATGAGAACATAGCAGCTCCCGTGGTAGTCTAGAATATCACTGAGATGATAGATAATCTACCATATCTAGGAGCCTGGATCTTGTACACTTAACCATCTCTTGGCAAGACAACCATCTCATGGAAGTTACAGAAAGAAAAAGTGCATGGTACGCATGGCAAACACCTTTCTTTCTCAGCAAAGAACAACCTGCTTTCCTGTGTGCTCTAAGTGGGTTTACAACTACTTAGAAATGCATGTGTACTCAGTGTCTCTTGTCAATCAGGAGCTTTCCTTTCATTTTAAGCATTTCTGCAGTCTCAAGTTCAGTGATTTTGGATACATTAGAGGGTAATTCATGTGTAAAGTGCATAACTACAAACTCAGCACATGCTGCCAAAGAGAGGTTATAAATTCCTCTTATAATCTTCAGCTTTGAAATGCACATAAAAAAATCTTTTCCTTCACTATGAAATAGCTTACCACCTTGACTCACTGCAACCTTTCCTATAACTACTTATCCCTAGCCCTAAGCTCACCTCATTTTGTGCTGTTTCTATTTCAAAGCCATATTTATTAAGTCAATTCCAACTCCTCAGCAAGCTTCACATTTGTCTCTCTGGCCATCTCTATCTATAGACCACACAATAATACTACAAGGAGGAGTTAACCCATAACTTTTTCTTTAACATGTTTTCTGTATTTCTCGTCTGTGAAAACTATGAATAGTATAGATACCCTTCTTTCTTGAACTGGATAACTAAATGTTTCCATTTAACAGGTCATAGCTCTCTTACAGCTTCAAAGTGGTCCACTATGCTGTATTCTTAGCAAAACGCTTCTCTTTCAGAGTTGTGAATAGACCTCAACGGATGATAGCTACCCCAAACCAGACAGAGACTAACATCTCTCTAGGTTGTTCTGGATGCTATGCAGTATGCCTTTCTGAAGGTCCAGAATGAAGGTCAGTGGTGCACTATCATATGTTGTCCTTTAGTGACAGAGTCATGTGTCTCTCTAGACTCCTCTTGCCAGCATCTTACACAGATGTTCCATCCCTACTGCTCTGAATGACTTCAGGTTGCCAACTACCATGGTGTTTCTTCACATGCTGCCCTTTAATCCAGATGTCCTTGGTTACTGTCTCTGTTCAGTTAGCCTTTGTTGTCCTTTGAGCATCTTCTTTCCTAGAAATCCTTCAGTTTCCCAGTATGGTTTCTGTGTCTTTCTGTATACGCCTAGGATAGCATGTGTAGAGTTCTTGAGATATTCCTCATGCTCTACTGTTCCTGCCTATTATTTATCTTTCTATCATGCCAACTAAATCTCTAAAGGTCAATGTCTCTGCTTTAATCTTCACATTCCAATTGCTCAGCCAGGAATTGTTAATTACAGAACCACTGAATGAAGAAGAAAAAGATAGATAAAAGTTTAGCCAACTGGATTGAGAAGAATATTTGAGAAAAATATAAAGCTAGGAGGCATTATTAAAGCTTCTTAGTTGAGCGCATCATGCTACTGTGAAAAGCTGAGGCATGAAAAGTGACAACGATTTTGTTATTTTTTTTAATCAATTAGTTTATAAGATCATCACAAGTTTAGGTTGTGTAAAGCAGTTAATCCTGGTCATGGTAGTAGTGGCAGTGGCAGTGTGTGTGTGTGTGTCTGTGTGTTTAGAAGCACAGGGGTTTTTCATAATAAATATCACACAGGACTTCTTGATATCTTGTTCAAGTCTCTTGTTTCATTCGTTTTGTTCAGATAAATAGGTTCTGTGTTTATATTATGTCTCATGTACTTATCACATTTCTAATATCTTTTATGTATACTTTTCAGAAACTAAAGGTATCTATTAATATTTATTTGATATCAAAATGACCACTAAATTACCAGTATTTAAAAATATATTAAAAATCACAGGCTGAGTGGTAAAAGGTCAATGCATTTGATATGTGCATAGCACTTAACCTTAATGAACTCATACTTTTCCTCTCTTACAGATAGGATTTGAAGGACACAGATTTGACTGCAGGCATGCACTTAGAACTCTATTTTAACTCCTGTCATTTGCTTCTTGAAACTTATTCTGGACACTATTTGTATAGCTTTGGTTCTAATTGGAAAATTATTATTTCAATAGTCACAACAAATTAAAAACTAAGGAAAATATACTATTGGAGCAATGAGAATTTATTACAGGAAAGCATCAGTTGTTGAATGGCTCCTGTGTCCCTCGCCTTAAAGCCTGTGCCTGGATGGCCATTCCAAACACATGCTGCCTGCAGAGTGAAAAAGTGCTTCCTGATTCTGCACTGACTTTAGTTCCTTTTAATTTTCATTAAAGGCTGTCTGTGCTGGGTAATTTGAATGAGGAAAAAGCCATCTGTATTATTGGTCTATGATTCTGCACATTGTCATTAGGTTCTGTATTTCATTACTGTTGTAGGAAGAAGGGTCTGTCCCGCTTATTCCTGATGTCTACGTCTTTTCAGTGATTTTTATCTCACATTTATCTCTATTCTCTTTTTTAATTGAATTAAAATTTGAGGAACATCTTAGGATGTAGACATGTACCCTGAAAAGCATTTGTGACAGATTTTGTAGCAGTTGTCTAGAATTACAAGTGTGAGATAGGAGCACTCTAACAAAAGAAAACAAAAGTCACATCTCTGAGAGTAAAATCATTTTTTCTCTGGCCAGAGTTAAGGTGCAATGGCATATAACAGCTTTTTAAGGGTTTTGACACTAGGGGCTACCACTTTAATGTGCTCTGAATTGTTCCTGACACCCCATAGGTGTCTAATAAATATTAATATGGCTAAGTTTAATAATAAATGAAAAGGAAAAATCCTGAGCAAACCCTTTGGGAGATGCGCATGGAAAGATACAACTCATTGTTTCCAAAGGCAATCCTACTTGATTTCAGACATCATCTCAAAGATTTAACATCTTCTCTGTTCCACTTTAAAATAATGTAAAAACCATTCATAGCCAACTTCTTCATTTAGTGTTGAGTGAAATTTCATTTCCAAATCAGACAGGAACATAGAGACATAAACCAAAGTTATAGATTTGTGATGTACAATTGCACGTGCAGAATTAAGGCCAGATGGGGATGTAAAACTAGCTTCTAAATCTCAACATGTAATTCCTTATGTTTCAGAATCAAATAGAATACCAATCAGGAACTGGTAGCCAATGAAACTAATCTATGGTCTCTCAGCCTCTGTCTTCTCATATCCTGCTAACCATGTATTGTGCTCTGAAACTGACCATCCTTGATAGAGAAGGAGGAAGGAAAATGAGCACTTTCTGCACTGCAGGGGGAGGAGGGAGAGGAGAGGGAGGAGGTAGAGGAGGGAGGGGAGAGGTTGTATAGAGGTACTTTCAATTCACTCAGATGGTGAATATGGAAATCAGAAGTGATTCTCCCCCAGCTGAGTCCACTTTCATCATGTTAAGTTAAATGAAATGAGTATGCTCATGGTGTCCTAGAGTTATTTGCTGAAATGAGAGGGACTTTAGGCCATAAGATTATCTTCCTAAATTCCATTTGATATGGCTCACAGCACAGTAAACAACAGGCTTGTAAAAATTGCTTTCAGGCTCTGAATACATAGATGCAGATAGATTCCTCTCTCCCTTCTACCGAGTTTGGGATTGAGCTCAAGGCCTTGCACTTGTTAGGTAAGTCTCTACTACTGTCTTAGTTAGGGTTTAACTTCTGTGAACAGACACATGACCAAGGCAAGGCAGGTCTTATAAAGGACAACATATATTTGGGGCTGGCTTACAGGTTTAGAGGTTCAGTCCATTATTGTCAAGGTAGGAGCATGGCAGCATCTAGGCAGGCACGATGCAGGCAGAGCTGAGAATTCTACATCTTTATCTGAAGGCTGTTAGTGACATCTTCATCTGAAGGCTGTTAGTGGAAGACTGACTTCCAGACAGCTAGGATGAGGGTCTTATAGCCCACACCTACAGTGACACACCTACTCCAACAGGGCCACACCTTCTAATAGTGGCACTCTCTGGGCCGAGCATATACAAACCATCACAACTACTGAGGCAAATACTGAATCCCAAGTGACATATTTACATAAAAATTATGGGCATATAAATGAGACTGTTTTTATTCATATCTTAGCCACCCTGAATATTGTCTTGTTAGAAAGAAAATATTCTGTGTGCAGTTCATTTTCAGTGATCTCAGTCTTGTTTGATATCTTGTCAGCAGCATAAAAGGCTTCTGGTGGTTTGAATGAGAATCGTGCTATAGCTTCACATATTTGACTATGTAGTCTCCAGTTGGAGGTTTGGCCTTGTTGGAGGAGATGTGCCATGGGGTGTGGGCAGCCTTTGAGGTTTCTAAGAACTAGTGTGTCAGTTTTTCTTGCTTGGCTTCTAATTTGTGGATGAAGATGTGTTCATCACACATGTGGATCAAGTGCTCCATCATCATAGACTCTACCCTTTGAGACCAAAAGCTCCAAGTTAAATGTTTTCTCTTATAAGTTGCTTTAGTCATGGTATTTTATCACAGCAACAGGAAAGACACTAAGATGAGTTTCAGTTACTTTCTCTCTGCCTGGTTAATGAGATGGTTCAGCAGGTAAGACCATTTTATACTCAAGTCTTCTATGGTTGAAGAAGAAAAAAAAAACAAGTTGTCTTTTTACCTACCTACCTCTCCATCTGAGTGCTGTGGCATGTGTGTGTGTCTACGCACACAAATGTACAATGCACAAATGCACATACTAAATGCATGTATTCAAAACTATTTATAACCTTTTAGTGAGTGCTAAGGAGTTTTGTACTTAAGAGTGTATACTGCTCTTACAGGGGTCCAAAGTTTGGTTCCTAGAATAAAATATTGGAAGGCTCATAACTCTAGCTCCAGGGGATCTGACACCCTCATATGGATCTCATAGGCACTCATGCACACTCCTACACACATGCCTATACATATAATTTTAAGATAATAAAAATAAACCTTTAAAATATTCAGTTTTACTGGTGAGATGTGTGTCCATAGAGACTATTACATATAAAACACTTCACTTTTACAAGAAATGTAAGAAAATCTATTCCAGAGAAGTGGGTCATACAACTTGTTTGTTCATGTAAAAGAACATGATGGTTCTGGAGATATCTAAAACATGGATTGCATTGTCACACAGGACCAAAGCATGGGGTCAAGTGGAGCAAAACTGTAGTTGAAAATTTTCAGTTCCTAAGGTAGTACTCCATGATTCAATTTTGACATGAGAAAGGTTGAATTACCTAGTGTAGCATCCCAAACAGTGTCAAAGTGCATTATGGGAACTGATGGTAATGTTAAGCAGGCTTGAAAGTTCTTGCCAGAAATGACACCACAGTTCATGACCACACTGACTCGTTACAGTGAGGCAACTCTCTGGAAAGCATTGCTTGTCAAAGATAAAACACTCTGACGGGCTAGCAGGCTTAAAGTGTGAGTTCCACGTGGACCACAAATTGGGAACTTTGCCATGGCTACCAAATGTGCTCAGTTTGCTCTTTCTCAATTAGGCTTGAGACAAAAGTGATTTGAGTCCCATGCTTATATTCCAAACACAGAACCTGCGTTAACTGTCGGCCAAACAGTAAAATGACCTGTGCTGCGGTGCAAGCAGGCAGCCTTGAAGTGTAAACCCACCAGTGCCCTCTTTAGTGAGTCAGCCAAATGTCGTGAATTCTTTCCTTTACAGGCTGGTCCTTTGCTTAAGCTTTCTATTCTTCCCTTTAAGTCAAGATGCCTGTGGGGAACGGGGTAAACGGTATTTTTTAGTAGTATTGCAATGCTGTTCAGTAGAAGTGGGAGGGAATGTGATCTGGGAAGAGCTGATGAGACAGAGACAGACAGAAGAAAAAGCAAATGAAACTTATATTAACTGAGCATTTTCTAGATATTCCCATAGCCCAATGCATCTGACACCAATGACACAGGCGTGGAAAGCCAGGCTGAAGAGCTTAAGGATGTGAAATCATAACATGGATATTTCCTGTTATAAAAATGATTATATAGTGATTTCCTGATGGTGCTGACACAAAGGAAACTTCCTGTTACAGCAGAAGGAAATCACGGAAACAGCATAGTAGTAATCATCACATGTGCCATTCTTAAGGAAAAATTTTCATTTTCCATTTCAATATGATCTTATACATTTTTGTCAGTTCATGTAAGGTGTTATACACACATCTCCACACTTTCTAATGACTACAAAACATTCAGTCCCCTGGTTAAATATGCAATTTATGTATTCAACCAATATTAAATATCCAGTGCATTCTGGGCACTGTCCAAAGGAAACACCAAACAATGAAAGGTCTGAAGTTCTGAGCTCATGGAGAGCATTCCCTGAGGAGAAGCAGATCATAAATAAATATAAAAGAAGGTGATGTGAATTTTAAAGAGAAAAAAAATCAATTGAAACGGGGTATAGAAAAATCAATGACTAACAGGTTGTTAGATAAGATATGAAGTCAGGAAGATCTCTCTGAGGTGGAGATATGTAAACCGAAGCAGTGAAGTCTGTTCCGAGATTCTTAGAGAAGCATTGGGAACAGAGGAGAGGAATTTCAGAATCTTGGAGGTTTTATCAAGCTGGGGATTCGGAGAAATGAATAAGAGGAATTTACATCCAGTGAGAAAGAGGGAGGAAATGGTGTCAGTGTCACAGAGAGGACCAGTTAAGTAAGATGGAAGCTGGACACAGATAGGAACCACATTCACTAACTGATTAGTCTGAAGCTTTGAAGGCAGAGGGTAGAGGGGGCTTCTGAGTGCCATGCAGGGGGCAGATTACAGATACTGGGCAGGAGGAGAGTCAGGCAGTTATTTAAGTACCAGCTCAGAGAGCAAAGTAGGGCATGGAGAAAGCCCAACTTCTTAATGGACTAAGTGCAAAATATGATACAAACAGGAGCAGTTAAGTATGGCCTCAGAATTTTTGTTCTTAGTAAATGGTGCAATATATTCTTAAAACAAAACTCCCACATAAGTATAAGAAAGATCAGAAAAACAGCAGTTAAGGTGTTGATTTGTTTTATTACAAGTTTCATATATTTTGTTCTTATGAAAATAGAAACAGTAAACCAGAAAGGAGGAAGACTATAAGGGCTATCAGCTGCCATAAATAGTTCACCCACTGCCAAATGCACAATTTCAGTTTATCCTTTTTGTTTGATTTTGAAACAGGGTCTCCCTTTGTAGCCATGGCTGGAAGTCCAGGCAATCTCCAACATGTCTACTCTTGGTTTCCTAATTCAGCCCAGGAAAAACACTCACATTTCCACAATATTTCTTCAGTATCATTATAATTATTTTTCTCTTCCATTTTTGCTTGCCATAAAAGCTGTGGACCTCGGTGTATATGTGCATAGGTTGTGTGTGGAAGATGTCACCGGGTGAAAAAAAAACCCTGCATGTCCTTGAAAGTTCATACTTCGAAATTTTGAGTATTATTGGATCCAAACGAGAGCTAAAAATTATGCTTTGAAATGATATTTTTTTTAAAAGTTACTATTGTTATTTTAAACAGAACATGTTTCATGTTAGTTACTCTGAGAATTGAAAGAAATTGTAAGGTATAGTAACTGCTTCTGAAGAAATGCTTAGTTTACTGTTGTGGTTTGCATATGCTTGGCCCAGGAAGTGCACTACTAGGAGGTGTGGCCTTGTTGGAGTAGGTGTGGCCTTGTTGGAGTAGGTGTGGCCTTTTTGGAGTAAGTTCATCACTGTGGGGTTGGGCTTTGAGACCCTCCTCCTAGCTGCCTGAAAACAGTATGCTCCTAGCTTCCTTTCAATGAAGTGTAGAACTCTCAGCTCCTCCTGTACCATATCCGTTCATGTAGATTGTCAATCTGGTCCCTTTATGTGGTTTAAACACTGCAATGATATTATTTTAAAGGTGGTATAAATTTATACCATGCATCTTAAGTAAAAATAGGCTACAGTTATACTGTAAAATATAAAAGCGGCAAAGCACAGATAATCTGCAAACTATAGCACAGAGCAGCTAAAGGGAGAGTGGGGCATGACATTAACTAGTTTTGTAACTCATGCTCCACACAAGAAAGCCAGAGACTCGACTCTCCTGTGAATACCACTCACTGCTCTGTGAGCAGTTTCCTGAATATAATCTCAATGTTATAGTGAATAGCTGTATAGCCAATGACAAGAAAAACCCACAGCAAAGCTTATCTTATGGATGTAAGCCTGAAAAGAAAAAATCAAATCCCATGTTTTTCTATGTAGATTAAAGGTGTCACAACTGGATATCAAGAAAGCTGTATAGTGTTGGGAAACCTAGATGGCTACAGATAGAAGTTTTAGATCTGCCTTTTGAAGAACAGTAAAGCAAATCATCAGAAGGAGTAGACAACAGAAGCTTGCGATAGAAAGCAATTTATCATTCAACGTGATGGCAGCAGAGAGCAGGATGCCAGGTGGACAATCCAGGGAGAGCGCAGGTTGTGAGTTCAAGTGGCATAGGTCTATGGATCTTTGATGAAGTGAGAGCCTAGGACACAGTCTTAAGGTGGAGTAGTATAAGTAATTTTAAAGATAATTTTACAATTGCTCTGTATGGGTGTGACAAGGATCAGATTCCAGGAACTAAGTTCCAGGAATAAGAACACCACACTGATGGTGGCACCTTCTTCCATGATCACCATTATTGGTCTGAGCATTATTGTCTATACCCACTACCCAAGCAATGGCTGCAAACCCATGGTGGCTCTCAAGCAGATGAGTGTCTGAGAACGTGGCAGAGCCACATAAACATGTTTCCTGGCTTCACGGGCCACCATGGGATTTCCTTCACTTTGAGCAACTTTCTATAAAGTTAATCAAACCAAGGGAACAGAACAGAAGAAGATCAGTACAATCTCTATCACTGCCAACATCCCTGTCAATTAAGGATAAGCTTTACTGTCAGGAGTGTGCAGGGTTAATACCGAAGCTGGTCCTTGTGCAGGTGAACAGGGAATCTCTATCGATGACTCCAGCTATACCTGCACCTGCGTATATCAGGATCTATCTAAAAGGGGTGCTCAATAATACAGCTTTGATGGAGGCATCTAAGGAGAGAAACCCATCAGAAAAGCATTAGAGAGCAAACAAAGGCTCGGGTTGGTGCAGCCACTAAATAATTTAGTTGAAGAATGGCAGAGAGAGGAAATATATGGATTAAAATAACTGTAGGTACACAGGCAAACACATAAGCCAAAGCAAAGTGGGTCATCTTTTGAAAGGGGACGGAGCAGATGGTTTTTCAATATTAAAAATCTACTATGTAGATATCCTCATAGTTCATGCTGATTGTTTAAATTCTACAGAAATGGAAGCGTCTCGCTCCTGAAGTGTGGGAGGAAGGGTCTGTGGTTTTGATTAATCTATCTGCCCCTAGGCAGCCGCTATTGATCCTGGCTTGACTGGGCTCATGATGTTTTTATGACACTCAGGGATTTATTTCTGATGAAAAAGTTCCCAAAACATTTATGCTTTTCCAGATATTTGGCAGAGAATGTTCATGTTCTTGCAGGCAGAGTGCGTAGTCAGAACCCGGCACTGTTAGTCAGAGAACATGTAATTACTGTTAAAATCCAAGAAATAAAGGCACTGCCCATAGGTACTGCTTCCTTTAAAGTCATCTTGGTGTTTTGAAAATGTGTTTAAAGCTTGCTTTCTTTAGCCTTTCTTCTGAAATTCAGAATAAGTCACACAATTAGATACCTGTTTTACCCAGATTACTGATCTCCAATTCATTAAGAACTGATTCTTCCAAAACACTGTAGGTTAATCCAAACTATCATTGAGATTTACTACGTTCATTAATCATTCAATATCAATTTCTTCTTTGATTTGGGGTTGTTATATAAAGCTGTCAATGAATGTACTGCAGTGGTTCCTGATGAACAATTGCACTTGAGCGTTAGCCATTAGTTCAAACACAAAGTGGGCACATTGTCCATGAGAGATCTGCTCCAGACAGTGCACATGGATTTTTGGATGTAAGGAGAGCCAGGTTATTTTGCTTTCACAAACACTCAGTCTTTACGGGCTTGATGTAGGATTAACAGTCTAGAGCAAACATTTTTGTGTGTTCTACCCAAGAAACACTACATACACAAATTAGAACTGTTAATTTCAGGTCCCATAGGCTTCCCTCTGAAGATTACCAATTAATCAGTGACAAAGGTGTGAGCTTAGGAGGAGAAGTTTTACAAGTTCCCTGAAGCCTGGAATTAATGAATGCTTCGGGCCTTCAGGTCTAGGATCCCTAATTACTCACAGCTGAGTGAGACAATGCAGTCTCTAGGCATGTTTGGCTCTCATGCCCATAAATGCAGGCCCATGGAGAAGAGCCCCTGAGAGTCCCACACCCTCACCAGCCACTTTCCTGTGCCACCTCAGGACCAACAGTTGATGGTGAAGGAGGACTCTTAGTGCTTTCAATGGTCTTATTTCAAGAGGTCCTTGGAGTGCTTCAGAGTTAGAATCTCCAGGCATTTTACATAAGCATCAACCTACTGACTTCTGTTCCACCATAACTGTAGCATTGGCTGCAAGGCAAAATGCATCTGATTCACTTTTTTGGAGGGCTCCTGGACAGATTCCCAGAGCCTAGTCCATAATTATACAAAACTAAACAGAGACCCAGCCAAGAAGGATTTTACCACTAGGGTTAAGCCATAACCCCCACCCTCCTCCAAGATTTGCATACAATGATCTCATCCAAGTTCTCTGAACTCTTTAGTAACTGGCCAAGCTCATGGCTCTGAGTTGATGTGGTCAATCAACAGAATGTTTGAATGTCTATCAAAATCCACACATCTGCAGTTATAAATTTAGCACCCATTAGGACTCTTGCATTCTTTCCCGTGGGATTTCAGACTGACAAAATAGCATTTTATAGTATCTTAAAGCTTCTAGTGCTGACAGATATGAGAAAAACCCTGGCATGAGAAAAAAAGTGAAATATTTTCACACTTAAATAATGTATTTCGTTTTAGAATTGGCTTGGCGAGTTGGCATCAGGAATTTTTGTTGTTGTTGTTGTTACAGTTTGCCTATCTTCAACCATCACTTATTTATTAAGCACAATTATTCTTCCTGTGGATAATCTTATATCAAAGATATCCAGATACCAAATCCTGCTTTTATATCAAAATCTGTTCCATATCAGGTATAGAGGGCCTGCATGAAAGCCTGTCTCAGTCCCTTCAGTAAAAAAAAAAAAAAAAAAAAAGCAGCCAAAAGGTAAAATTCCCACTCAGCTGATACATGTACTGTTCAATACCAAATCAAAAATTAAGTTCCCCTCCTCTGAAAGCACACTATATAAAACTGTGTCACTTAATAAAAGGAATGCATCCTTTAGAATTTTTAAAGTGGCAGGATACTTATTTTCCAAAAGTGTCTTCACAGAAATCAGTGGATATCATTCTGAAACTGCCTGCTTACTTTAAAAAGAAAACAACCAATGCTGAGATTATACAAACTGATGACATGACTGATCTAAGGTATGTTTGAAGGGGAAGGTTTTCATAGTAGATATAAGGGAAAGAACTGACAAAGGCATCTGGAAGAGTTCAGAGCAGGAGTAGAAAGTGGTAGACTGAACGGGGCCAGCAGACTTGACTTGGCCATGAGAGAAGAGAAAAGGAGAGAGCAGGAAATAAGAACAAAGCGTATGAAGGCCAAGGAGACCAAGAGAGGGCAAGAGAGAGGACTAAAAGAAAAAGACTGAAAGAGAGGGAGCATTGCCTAGGGTTATAAAGAGAAATGAGTAGCTGGGTGGGGTTGGGGGTAGGGGTGGGGAGCCCTGGGGCTGGAGACATTTAAAGGCAGGTTGAGAAGAGCCAGATGCCAGCATGGACTCTGAGATGTATAAAGATATTTCGATACTGAGGGAGTCTGGAGGCCAGCATGTGCTTTGGTACATTAATAGACCCCACAGAGAGTCATCTGTCCCTTCTGCCATTGATAAGATAAACTGACTCCTTTGGAAGGAGTGGGGGAGACTGGCTTCACAAGTTCCTGAGAAGTGCTGGCTCTTGTCTAACTGCCCGAGTTTGGGGACTAGGGATGATGGAGTTTCCTATGGACTTGACAGAGATCACATCATTAAACATGATTTTAATAATTTTTTATTTAAATTTTTTCATACAATATATTTTGGCCACTTTCCCTCCTTCCTAAAATTCTTCTCAAACCTTCCAACCTCCCTATCCACCCAACTTTGAGTTCTATCGCTTTCTTAAAAGAAAACAACACAAAAGTGAAAATCAAAACAAATGCAGACCAAAACTAATAAAATGGGAAAAAATGCCACAGTCCACCATTGAGTTGGTTCTGTATTCTTAGAGTGTTGACTCTATTCCCAGGTATTGGGCCTGCCCTGGAGTGAAGTTTATATGCCCAGTGACACTCTATTGGAAAAAAGGAGTTTCCTTTGCAAATAGCTTCTTAGTTAGGGGTTAGACCCTGTGTCCACTTCCCACTTTCAGCGCTGGGATTGTATTACACAACTAACATTTACCACTGACACACAAACACACTTAATACAAATGAAACATAGCATACTAACAAAAAAAGTAGGTATCCAAGAATAGCTGATCATGACATCCATGGGCTAGTGTTTCATGTTTATCATCAAGCACCAAATATATACTGGAGATGTATAGAAGCCGAATTAAATTTTTATCCTCACATTTCCTTATATTGTGTAGGTGATCAGTATATTTTCTTAGACTTCATCTATAGCTAAAAGTTGCTATGTTGAAACAAAGATTCTGGCTTCTTAGCAGCCATGTTCATGTGACACTAGTTTTGTCTCAAAAAGTTGAGTTCTGTTACAGTTAAGCCTATGATGGCAAATACAATCTTCCCCTGAGGACTGAGATTAGAAAACCATGTCACCAATATTAAACTTATGTATTTATTGTATGTGGGAATGTTAACTGTTGTATCACGGAGCATTTATGGAAGTTAGTAAACAACTTTCAAGAACTGAATCTCTCTTTCTTCCAAATGGGTTCCAGGGATAGAACTTGCAGTATGTGTGTTGGGGACCAGCTGTTGTTCTGAATCCTGTTTCTTCCTTCAGGGTGTCCAGCTACTGCTGCAGCCTTCTCTGTGGATTTTAGTGCTACTGTTCTTTTAGAGGGTACTCAATGAAGCAGCTTTCTTAGACAGTGAAACAGCTGGTATGCAGACACTCTATTTGGGGTGGACAAGCACTGTGTACTAACCTTGGAGAGTAGAAAGGAGTTTTTCAGGGTGAGTGAAATCACTGGCTTGGAGCTTAAAATACTGTGAATGCCTCGTTGGTTTGGCAAAGCATTCTAGGAATCCCAGATACTTACTGGGCAGGATCTTATCAGGAATGAGGAAGGTGAACTTGTAGGTTTGCCAAAGACTGTGTGACATTCCTCAGGTAGAAAATAGGGGGGTTAGGCTCACAAGATCAGGCAAAGAAGAGGAAGCCCCTCTAGAAAGGGGACTCCTCTATTTTGCACTGAGCTCAGAGGAGCTGTCTGGACATGATAGACTACAGCCTAGTAGTGAGGGGCAACAAGAACTCAGATCATCAGGGTTGACAGCAAGTACCTTTATCTGCTTGAGCCACTTTGTCAGTCCATGGGAAACAATACTGTGCAAATAATGGAAATACTTCTAGTTCAGTGTTTCTTAATGCTGTAACCCTTTAATAAAATTCCTCGACGTTGTGGTGACCCTCAAACATAAAATTATTTCTGTTGCTACTTCATAACTGTAACTGTGCTACTGTTATGAAATGTACTGTAAATATCTGTGTCTTCTGATGGTCTTCAGATGGCAACTCCTCTGAAAGGGTCATTCAAACTCTCAAGGGGCCACAAGCCACCAATTGAGAGTGACTGTTCTAGAGGAAGACAGTGGATAGTTGTCCCTTCTATTTACTTTAACCTTTGGCCAGTTTTCCACAGATATTTAAATAAATACATCACGAGTCCCACAGCAGAGTTTTATAGGAATTATTTTTGCCAGTAACATATAATTGAAATAACATACTTCCATCCTTCTTTTGGGTCATTTATCCTGGCTAAAAGTTTACTTTGGAAATGAAAGAACAAAGCAAAAATGTGGTGGGAGCAGAGATAGGACTCAGGAGAAGTATGCTAGATTATTAAGTACGTTATCACCAATGACGCGCCCATGGTGAGGAGGATTATAAAAAGTGGTCTTTCTTATAAAGAGAGATCCCTAGGGAGTCAGCAGAGTAATGACTTACAAGGCTGTGTGGTTAGCAAGGTCAAGAAGAAAGGGAAACACAGGAAGGAAATAAAAATGCTGCCTTCACAACATTTTGCTTGACTTAAAAATGAAATATTGCTGCCATCCCTCTGAGACACTTCTCAGTTGTCATTCATGAAATAAACCTTGTTTATCATAAATAATAGACCCGGTGATATAAATACAACCTGTATTATGCCATGAATTATGTGTTGAAACTGGTAATATGCTAGTTCATAGTGTGTAAGAACAGTGACAGGCATTTGATTAGAAAAAAGAAAGTACTATAAAAGATTATTAAGCATAGAAGTAGGTGTTATTCACTATCAGACCAGGAAATTTGATTTTAGCATGTCTCTTTACAACACAGTATTCCATTTGTTGCACAGCTGCTTTGTGTATGAGTATGGAATTTCTCTCCCACAGGGGAAATGCATTTTCTTGAAGAAAATGTGCGCTTCAGTATTGTGAATTCTAAAGCAGTAAAATGTGAGCAAAATCTTATGCAGAGAAATTAGGTTAAAAAATATTTCAATCTAACAATTATTTGTACAGTTGTAAGATGTGGAAGGAATTTTAACCATGTGGAAATCATTAATAAATCAATATCATATTCTACAGCCATTCTAACAGACTGGAACCAGCTATAGAGTCCAAGTGTTTAGAAATCTGTATTCATTTTAGTATATGCTAAAGGAGAAATCTGGCTTTTATACACAAAACTATGTGTGTATATTGATATAAAAGCAAGCAATGGCCTATGGAATGAATCTAAAAGTAAGCTTTCTGTGTAATGGCTTCCATTTTGTGCATTTGTATTAGCAGATAAGAAAATACACTCCATATTCATGGGTAATGCAAGCTCTATAAAATTATCCTCATGGCATAGCTACACATTTAAGCTTTAGCTCTGAGTTTTAAGTACTTATAGAGGTAGGTATTTGGCTATGTGATATTGCTGTCCTAAATACACTTTATGTGGCAGATCATGAATACTTTTCAAGGATTTCTTAAATTCTTAATACTCTACAAATATTCAAAGTGGTTATTTATTGGACCTTATGTTTATACAAAACAAAAGGCATGACAAAGTAGTGTGCTTCATTTAGTCTCACAATAACAAATCAACTCATATTAGACTCTCAACTGAGGTAATATAGTCAGTGTGCATGGCATTACACAGGACATGTAGTGGCAAGCCTAAGGTAATGTAAAAATGAATAAAGAACTCTTAGCAATGCCTATGTTGGTATATAGTCTTCTGTCATCACTGACTTAGACGCAGATTTGGTGAGTACTCTTTCTATAATAAATTCAGTTGCTTCTTGGACAACACCATTGGCAAAAACAGATTCAGTAATGTTTCCACTTTCTAATATCTTCTTAGAAGTTGAAAACTTTCCCCTTCTCTAGTAATTTTTAGCCTTTTTCCATTTGCTTGTTATTACCATTTGGCTTTTTGTTTTTATGTATTTTTTTTTTTTTTTAACATTTCAACTGGAAGAGATGCCAAGCAAAGATGTCTTTTCAGGTCAGAGAGGAAGGGTGCCAGTGAGCAGTTCCAGCATCCCTGCTTGGTGATTGCCTGCCAGCTGTTGGAGGAAGAGGAGGTCAGACCTTTTCTGGCACTGCATAGACTCATCTCTCTGAAGACATTTAGCAGTGTTGTGGGGAGTTTGTTTCAATATATAGACTATTGGATCTGAAAGTGTCTAAGAACTCAAGAATGAAGTAACGTCACTAAGAAAGCCAACTGAGCATTTTCTGGAAAATAGAATGAATTTGATAGAGGTTTATGTAGGCAGCATTGAAGGAATGGTTTGGTTCTGTGGACCCTAAGCTGGTACCTTATTTGTTTTTCTCTTAGCTCTCATATGCTACTTAGTTATGTCTTAGAAACAGCATTATCTCAGGTCCCAAACAAGATCTTTGAAGTCCATTGCTTTGAAGAAAAGCCTGATAGGCGATCAGCAAGGGAGAAAGGTCACAGGGCATCTAAGGAAGCCGCAGAGAGGGGCCAAGCGGCATCTTCTGTGCATGCAATTTGATGGACCTTTGAATGTGTTGTTTAATCTTCCATGTCTCATTTTCCCCATTCATAAAAATGACAATAATTATACTTGCCACCTGTCTACCTCATGGGAACAAGGGAGGACTAGTGAAATGTCTGTTAAGGGCTTTGAACTTTCCAGTATAAAGCTTTTATGACCCTATAAAGTACAATGTGGCATCCCAAGCTTGTATTTTTCTGGCACTTGCCTCAATCTCTCAAGTCCTTTGTACCCTATTGGCTGCTGCTGTTCCCGGGATAGGCTCCCTTCTGGTCTTTGATGGAGCTGAATTTGGAAGTGCCAGGCTGCTGCTGTTTTTCACTCCAGTCTTGGGAGACTTTTTTTCCATCTTGGACAGAATATCTGAAAATCTTGTTCCTATTGCCTGCTTTGCTGTGCATTTTAGATTGCTTTTCAGGCATGGAAGTGTGGGTCAACAAGAATCAATATGGGAAGCATCAGAGCCAACATTCCCAGATGACACATTAATAGTAGGAATATATTGTTTCACAGCCCACTTGGAATCCTACAAAATGTCTCCCACTATTGTAAAAGAGAATCTGGCCCTTCCAAGATGCAATTTTGTAACTTCTAAATGTTTTTAAGTGTTTATACTGTATCACTGTCTTGCAGTTGTAACTTCTTAGTTTTCCTTGAAAGTGAAGCCAAAAATAATTTCTTCACTGTTCAAATCAAAGCCTGAGTCGCCAATGTAGCTACCCCTTTCCCGTTTGATGGGGGGCTTTTAAATGTCCTTGATCTGGGTTCTATGACACTGTAAGCTAAGGGAACTGTAAGGATCCAGAAATGAGTCAATGTTGAGGTTATGGGCAGATCACAGTGGGGGGTTACTTCAATTTACTGCTGAAGTGATAAAACAGTTCAAAGAAGCCTTAAGAATTCTTGTGGCTCCTCCATCTCCAGCCTTTGATTTTTTTCTCTCAGTAAAAGAGCTCTAAATTCCGGAAGAAAAAAATTGAAGCAGAAAAATGTAA
This sequence comes from Mastomys natalensis, assembly GCA_021653895.1. Lineage (NCBI taxonomy): Eukaryota > Metazoa > Chordata > Mammalia > Rodentia > Muridae > Mastomys > Mastomys natalensis. The sequence continues at coordinate 679,601 of JAJTUV010000126.1, read as the reverse complement.
CCTTTTCTTTCCTCAGAATTGTCTCTATAGGTAGGAAAAATCGATTAAGTAATTCCATAATGTAATTGAGTGTTTGTGATGTATCAAGTCAACATTGGTGCATTCGAAAGAAGTGTGGGACTTAGTCTGGGGACTTTATGAAATTTGGTTATTGTTTGTCAGAATAGGATAGTCCAACATATCCATCATTACTCGTGGGTCACAAGAAGCTACTGACATCATCACTTTAGGGCAGTAAGAAAGCTCCCAACCCCTCCCCACACTTCCTTTTTTGGGTCACTAACCCTTAAAGTTCTCTCCCTTGTCCTTGATTCTTGTTTAGCTTAAGACACTGAGCCCATGAAATATGAATTCCTTGGGGAGAAACTAAGGATTTGCACTGTCATCTTTCATTTACTTTTCCCCTGGAATGAATTTATGATCTTCAGAAGAAGAAAAAAATTCACCTTCTGGTGTGAATGACCTGACTGTATTACAGGAATTCTTCAAGTTACTCTACTTGAGTCAAACTTAGGGAAAAGAGGGATCAACAAAATTATTTCCACTACATAATTCATTTTATCAGTAATCATCTGTTTCATCCTAATGTATTTATTTGGTATTCATTTTCTTCTTAGTTACCAAATCATTTTAATGAATGCTAATAACAAAAAGCATATGTATTTAAATTGGACAAAATATAAACAACATGGCTAGTGAAATTCCATAAAGTTATTCAGATACATTTGTTATTCTCCTTAGTTCACTATTAATGTATCAAAGACATTTTATTCTGAAACAGAAGACCGTTCAGCTAATCAAAAACATACACTCAGGAGAGTATGTTCAAGGCTAGCCTATGCTATGGAATGAGACGCTGTCAAATTCAAACAGAAATCAATGGTGGGGACACAGGAAATACAGTTCAACGATACAGTGTTTTCTTACCATGTACAATACCCTAGGATTTATGCCTAGCATTGAAATGGTAATAAAATAAAATATATAATTTGTGCACGTGACATATGATATCAGACTGCATAGCTTTTATTCTTTCCAAAGCAGATGTAAGCAGAATGATAACAAAGTATTGAAATACAAATAAGATTTAATTTTGTACGTAGCATTTAAGGTGAGAACCACAGCAATAAAAACTTGTAGATGACCTGGGGCTTGGCGGAGGGACAAACATGATTCAATTCATTTCATTATTCCATACATCCTACCATATACAGCTACCAAACTTCTCCCTTTATCTTAAAAGTATGGCATCAGATGCGTTATTGGTGTGTTTAGAAGTTGCAGAGTAATTAAAGATATTTCTGTGGGTGTTAGAAACAGGATTGCTTTGTAGCAATTGAAGCTGAAAAGCAGAGTTCTCCTTGAAGCTTTTGTAGTACCAATGAATATAAACAAATAATCATGATTTAGTACAGGTCAGTATAAGAATAGAAGAATTCACGGGGCTTCTTGACTACTTTCAGGGACCTAGATGCCTATCTTTGGTAAGGAAGGTACTGCAGTTTAAATATGCCCCAGGTGAAACTTATGCTTGAATTTAATATACACTGGAAGGAATTAATATAGTCAGAACAATCTAACTGTGCTATCTAGAGGGAATTTAATGGAGTGGAAAAAATTATTAATGGAATCCTGATGGCTTTTCAAGGAAGAGAGAGAAGCCAGAAGCCAGCATGGTTAGCCTAGACTCCTCATACTCTGTGATGCTCAACACTGTCTTGAGTCTTTGAAGAAACCTTCGCTAGATTCTCTCTCCTTGCCTTGAACCTAGAGACCAAACCCAAACCCTCTTTCATTGTAAGTTGTCCACTCTTTGGTATTAACCATTGGCAACAGAAAATAGACTACTCTATGTGGTACATCAGGGACAGTACATTGTTACTCTCAATGTCATGAATATCAAGTAAAAGAAAATAGATCTTAGGACCAAGTCTAGAAACAAAAGGCAATACATATGAGACAGAATGAGATCGTATATAAAAATAAAAGCGATTGAGTTGCAGGAAAAAAATTGGAAGATGTCAATCATATGTATACTAAAGATGGGCTGATAAGTAGGTATCAGATGTAGGGTCATATCTTGGGGAAATTAAGGGCACAGAGTTGGGAGTGAATATGATCAAAATGTCTTTAATGAAAATTTCAAAGAATTATTAAGAAATATTTTCAAAAGATAGGATTAGCGTTTGAGATGGGCAGTTGAGTTATAAAAAAAAAAAATTACCCAGAAGAAGACAAATGGATTAATGAAAAGTAGAACAAAGGCGAAGACCTGAGAGAACAGCACTGGCTCAGGTCTCATAAGTATTATAGGTCTCATAATATTACATAGATAATACATCACAAACTACATATATAATGTACTGTGTTTATATATAATATATTTGTACATATAATATACTTGTGCATATATGTATATATATAAAGTTTATTTATATGTAATAATATATGTATACAGTTAGAAAATACATACATAGAAAGCTTTCAACATGAAATGAGCTCCACGTCTCTGGAAATGGAGAACTGTTAGATTTCTGATCATTTTAACTCTACGCAAATGAAAGCAACAGCCCTGAAATGCTTTGTAGTAGGCTCCCAGTATTTAACAAGGTACTGCATAACTGAAATGCCTCTGCTAGGCTTCCTCTGCTTGGGTTCTATACTACTCACCGCACAACAGCAAGTAAGCCGTGTGAGCTTCAGCTTCAGAATTAAAACCAAACCTTCACAGAGTGCCGCAAACCTGGATAGAGAGAGCAGAAAAGAAACAGCATTGGAAAGTCTTAGAGGTGCTAAGGAGGGTGAGTAAATGTGTTCCAAAAACTAGCAAGTACAAAAATGTTTAGATGGTTAAATTATAAAAAGAAATAAAGTGTTTAGTGAAAAGGATTGATATTGTGAGAGAGGAATTGAAAGCAAGCAAGTTTCTTTTCATAATCTCTGTCCTGGCCAGTTGTAGAGTAGATGTCTTTCAATTATAATCATGATGTCATCTTATTGAGAACACTTAAGATACTTGCATTTCTGACATATATTTAAGTTGTGAATGATGTAAAGAAGCATTCTTTTCTGAGTCTTTATTTTATGGGTCAACTGGTAGCTGCAGTTATTTAAATGGGTTAAGCAGGCAGTAGAATACTAAATTTAGCCACTCTCAGAAGGTAGAAAAGGATTACAAACAATAGAAGAAAGACCCAGCATATATCATCGATGGCTACAAATCCTAGTCTAAGCAACCACAACACATATATTCAAATAGCTTATTGTTTGGGCACCTGCAGATTAGCCATCAGTAAACTTACGGCTTTGAAACATCTGCCCAGGTTGGATACATTATTTTCCCATCAGCAATATTAACCACTACTGCAGCTGAAAAGACAAACCACAAACATCTGAGAAGGAGATGGATTGGGAGGTCAAGGAGGAGCACTCCACAAGTCAGCAGCCAGCACAGCCTGGCTGTTTGTCCTACTGGATCATCTCCCAGCCACCCTCAGCTGCTGGACTGACGTGCAATAAACTTGGATGATCTAAGAGTGAAACAGATCCAGCTGTGCGTGTTTGGAAGTCTGCGATTTCACCTGGTGTTTTTGGATACCAAGACCACTGCCACACTTCTGGATCTATCCTTTATTAAGTTAAACATTTTTCCAGTTTCCTGGCACAGGCACTGAAGAATAGCTCAGTAAAGGGAGTTCACAGAGTGTACAGGTCACTGCTTACTCAGGACTCTTGGGTTCCATGTCAGTTGCAGTAGTTGTCTAGATCTCTACTCGAACCTGATTGTTTTATTTATTTATTATTTTATTATTTATAACATTCACCATTTCTGTAATGAAGAACTACTCAATGGATTGTAATCATTCTCTAAACCCTTAGGTTTCTATGATACAGACTTAAGTTTCTCTAAAATACACTGGAGAGTTGTCCCTGAATGTTGGGTTCTTCCCATTCAGTTGCGGGGCTCCCTCTTGGTGTGATAATCATCTTGGCTCAGCCCATTGCTGTACTTTGCCTACATTCACTTGTTCAGTTGATCATGGTGGTTGAAGTTGCATAAAAATTCATCAGGGAGGTGTTGTAAATCTTCCTCCTTTTTGTATTTTAAATTTGTGATCCATGAAAAATGTTACAGATATATTAATTACTGTACCATATCAGGGCATATTGCAGATGACTATAGTAGAAAATTGTAAAAAAGACTAGGAAGAAGGTGGTGATGTCTAGTGGGGAAGAACTAGAGTTAATGATAGAGGGTTGTTACTTTTCTGTTGCTGTGAGAAGACACCATAGTCAAGCACCTTGAGAAGGAAGTACTTGCTCAGGGTGAGAGGGATAAGAGTCTATCAGTATCATGGTGGATAAGGGTGGAAATAGTCAGTCATGGCTATTGGAACTGGAAGTCAAGGCCTAAGGACTTACATCTGGACCCATAAACAGGAAGCAAAGATAACAAATATCTAGAATCTTATAAACTCTCAAAGCTAGTGCTCAGTGATGTACCTCCTCCAGTAAGGCCTTAACTCCTAAGCCTCCCAAACAGCACTAATCACTGGGACCAAGTATCCAAATGTCAGGGCCTATGGGGGACATTCTCAGTCAAACCACAAGGGCAAACAAATAAACAAACACGTTAAGGAGTAACATGGGCAGAAGGAGGAAAATGGGTGTTCTGTGTAAACAGAGTGGCAAAGCTAGGGATTTAGCTGTGAGGAAGGTGAGCAAATCAGTCTATTACAATCAGGAAATGGGGAAGAAGAGTGAGGCAGGGGATTACAGTCCAGAGTAAATCCATTGCCTAATGAAGCACTTATAAACGCTTGTGATGTTCAAGGCTACATTTCTGGCAAATCAAAGACAGAATTTCTGTTTGATTGACTACAGGTCATTGAAGCCAAATACCTTAGATTGGCATGTTATACCCTGAACCCTCTGGCCTTAGCTTCCTTCTTGCATTCCTTGTGCCTCTCCTTTTGAACTAGCTGAATCACTCACTAATTATTTCATTTTTGAGATGCTCAAGCAACCTGAGAAGGAACTGTTTATTTAGAACTAGCTGAATAAGAGTCTATCAGTATCATTGTGAGTAAGGGTGGAAATAGTCAGGCATGACTGTTGTAACTGGAAGTCAAGGCCTAAGGGCTTACATCTGGACCCACAAATGGGAAGCAAAGATAACAAATGTTTAGACTCTTTAAACTCTCAAAACTAGTCTTCAGTGATGCACCTCCTTCAGCAAGTCTCAGTTTGTTGATGATTATCTAAAGTTTTCTTGTCTCCACATATTCTTGTGTGAATTAGAGGTGCCATTTCAAGTACCTCCTCTTCCTCAAAGCTTTTCTTCATGCTCTTCTGAGACCCTATTCAAGGAGCATATCCAAACTCACACAAAGCCTGATTGGCCATAGTTGTTTTCTAATTTGTTCTCTATTTAACAAAGAGTGTTTCTTTCCTACCAAATCATGGACATCTATGTATTTTTTTTTTTCTGTTCAGATCTCTAGAAATTTGCACAATGTATACACAATGCAAATATTAAATATTTGCTAGGTGCATAAATGAATAAGTGGACTAAAGGATTTTGGAGCTCAGAATCTATGTGCTATTTTTGAAAGGTTAGTTTTAGAACAATATTCTCTGGCTCCAAGCCCACTGACTTATGCAAGTGTGAATTCCTCTTGATTTGTAACTATAATAAAATCACCCTGATTTAGAATGCTGATAAAGGTCTGTATGGACAAGGACAGAATAGTGACTATATGTGATAAAAATATTTACTACTTCTAAGATCTTAACTTTAAATGACAAAGTTTATACTAATTGAAATCAGTTGTTAACACATCTGTTTCACAGATACATGCTATTTAAGAATTTATATATTCTTTTTTGAGACAAAATCTCATAGCATAGCTCAGTATGCCCTTGAACTCATGATAGAAATGAGGTGATCATTGAATTCATGATCACCCTGCCTCCATCTCCAAAATATGGAGATTTTAGGCATATGTTACTATGCATAGCTCAAACTACAATGTTCCTTTTTTTTTTTTTTATTGAAAAATTTTTTTATTTTTACATTTCAGATGTTCTCTCCTTACCCCATTTCCCCCCCTCCCTCCCAGGAACTCACTATCCCTTCCCCCCTCTTCCTGCCTCCACGTTGGTGTACCCCCACCCACCCTCCCCTGTACCTCACCTCCCCACCCTCGAGTATCCCCACCCCCACGACATCCAGCCTTCATGGGTCCAAGGATCTCTTCTCCCACTTATATATAGCTCCCTTGCCTATATAGCTGGAGCCTTGAGTCCCTCCCTAAGCACTCCCAGGCTGGTGGCTTAGACCCTGGGGGCTCTGGTTGGTTGGGATTGTTGCTTTCCTCATGGTGTCCCGAATCCTCTCAACTCCTTCAGCCTTTACTCTATCTTCTCCATTGGGAACTCCATGCTCAGTTTAATGGTTAGCTGTGAGCATCTGCCTCTGAGTATGTCAGACTCTTGCAGACCTCTAAGGAGACAGCTATATCAGGCTCCTGTCAGCATGTACATCCTGACATCCACATCAGTGTCTGCCTTTGGTGACTGCACATAGGATGGATACCCAGGTGGAATAGTCTGTAGACGGTCCCTCCTTCAGTTTCTGTCCTGCACTGTGTCTCCATATTTGCACCCTTGAGTATTTTGTTACTCCTTCTAAGAAGGACTGAAGGATCCCCTATTTGGTCATCATTCTTCATGAGCTTTATGTGGTCTGTGAGTTGAATCTTGGGTATTTCAGGCTTCTGGGCTAAAATCCAATAATCAGTGAGTGAATACCATGTATGTTCTTTTGTGATTGGGTTACTTCACTCAGGATGATATTTTCTAGTTCCATCCATTTATTTATGAATTTATCAAATTCATTGTTTTTAATAGCTGAGTAATATTCCATTGTATAAATGTACCACATTTTTTGTATCCATTCCTCTGTTGAAGGGCATCTGGGTTCTTTCCAGTTTCTGGCTATTATAAATAAAGCTGCTATAAACATAGTGGAGCATATTTCCTTGTTATGTGTTAGAGCATTTTCTGGATATATACCCAGGAGTGGTATAGCTGGGTCCTCAGGTAGTGATATGTCCAATTTTCTGAGGAACCGCCAGACTGTTTTCCATAGTGGTTGCACCATCTTGCAATCCCACCAACAATGGAGGAGTGTTCCTCTTTCTCCACATCCTCGCCAGCATCTGCTATCACCTGAGTTTTTTATTTTAGCCATTCTGACTGGTGTGAAGTGGAATCTCAGGGTTGTTTTGATTTGCATTTCCCTGATGACCAAGGATGCTGAACATTTCTTTAGGTGCTTCTCGGCCATTCGGATTTCCACAATTGAGAATTCTTTGTTTAGCTCCTTACTCCATTTTTTAATAGGGTTATTTGGTTGTCTAGAGTCTAATTTCTTGAGTTCTTTGTATATATTGGATATTAGTCCTCTATCGGATGTGGGATTGGTAAAGATCTTTTCCCAATCTGTTGGTTGCCGTTTTGTCCTATTGACAGTGTCCTTTGCCTTACAGAAACTTTGCAATTTTATGAAGTCCCATTTGTCAATTCTTGATCTTAGAGCATAGGCCATTGGTGTTCTATTCAGGAACTTTTCCCCTGTGCCTAGGTATTCGAGGGTCTTCCCCACTTTCTCTTCTATTAGTTTCAGTGTGTCTGGTTTTATGTGAAGGTCCTTTATCCACTTGGACTTGAGCTTTGTACGAGGAGATAGGAAAGGATCGATTTGCATTCTTCTCAGGAAATGGAAAGATCTCCCATGCTCATGGATTGGCAGGATTAATATAGTAAAAATGGCCATCTTGCCAAAAGCAATCTACAGATTCAATGCAATCTCCATTAAAATACCAACTCAATTCTTTACAGAACTTGAAAGAGAAATTCTGAAATTTATTTGGAACAACAAAAAGCCCAGGATAGCGAAAACCATCCTCAACAATAAAAGAACTTCTGGAGGAATCGCCATCCCTGACATCAAGCTGTACTACAAAGCAATAGTGATAAAAATGGCCTGGTATTGGTACAGAGACAGGCAGGAAGATCAGTGGAATAGAGTTGAAGACCCAGAAATGAACCCATAGAACTATGGTCATTTAATCTTTGACAAAGGAGCTAAAACTATCCAGTGAAACAAGGACAGCATTTTCAACAAATGGTGCTGGTTCAACTACAATGTTCCTTAAGCTTCCAAGCCATAGCCAAAATCATGAAAAAAAAATTCAAGGAATGGTTCAATAAGTGTATCGACTATTTGGCTGCAAATGTTGAACTATCAATTCTTTTCTCAATTAAATGTTAAAAAAGTATTCAAATTTTTATTTACCAAGATAACATATGCTGAGTTTAATGTTCAAAATTCTGAGCTACTGATGACTTTCCTAATATATAAACTACGAAGACTTTGAGAGTTGTACTGAGTAGCTTTGACACTCTACATGAGCATGGTTGTATGGATAGGTGGAAGGATACAGGCCTTGTGACTTATGTCCCCAGACTAATAATGAATTACAAAATGCTTTCTTCTGCAGCTGTTTAATGCAATTGAAAGTGTATTAAGTAGTTTTTAAATAGTTTTAAGATAGAGAAGTCTAAATTAGAGATGAAAATATAAAGAACAGGGGAGGCTTGGCAGTCAAGAGTGCTTGTTACTCTTCCAGAGGTTCTGAGTTCAGTTTCCATCACTCACATCAAATGGCTCATGGCCACCTGAAACTCCAGTTCCAGAAGATCTGAGGATCCAAAGCTCTCTTCTGGCCTCCTTGGGTCCGCCCATGTGCATACAAGCGAGTGCGCGCGCGCGCGCGCACACACACACACACACACACACACACACACACACGACTGATGCACATATATACATAATTAAAAATAAAACACTGTGTTTCAAAAGCACAGAGGATATAAATACAGATGAATGACTGACCCAGTTTCCAGCTGAGCTGCTGATGTGTTCATTGCACAGATTTCGAAGTCAGGCCCTCTGTTTTAGAGAGGCAATTAAGTAATTAAAATGTTATAATAAAGCATACAGTTACAGGTGGATTTTAAGCGCTGATGGTCTCTATTACTTCCATGCGTGGTCTGACTGAGAAATAATTTGACCTACTCTTCTTTGTACTCACATGCATCTGGCAGCAGAAAGGATTAGAAAAACACTAGGCTAAACATCAAATTAAATTGCACATACAGAGCCTACGAGTCTGGTCTAAGAATAAGATGAAGTCAAATGACTGGACAACAGTAATGCACAGACATTCATTCTTCCATTGGTCCTAGTTTGAGACACTCACAGCTTTTTCAGAGTCTCAGAGGAGAAACACAGTTTGATCCATTAATACAAGGACCAGGACACAAGCAATTGTTTAAATAAATACAGACACCAACCTGTCTTAGGTAAAGCAGAATATAGTCTGTCTAATGATCAGAATCCTGACCTGAAGTTTAAGACTGAATCCAGAAAGTCATTTCTCATAAAGATTGCTTTTGCATTATATGAAGGCAATATTGGAATTCCCTGTTAGTGTGGTTATTTGTTGAGAACTACTGTTTTTTGATGCCCACTATGCTAAGGGCTAAGAACACCTAATGTTTCTCAACAGAGTCTTTCCATCTTGTATTAACCCTATCAGGTACATGGTGAAGGTGCTAAGTACCACTTCTCTCTATTCATAGTCACAAACGTTAGCTATGGAGTACATTTGATGAACCAAATGATGCAGCCCTTAGGGTAAACCCAAATCTTTTCCCAAACCACAGAGCTTTCTAGAACTAGCTTTATTTATTGGCTCAGCTTTCTAACTCAAATAGTAGAAGATGATGCTATACATGAGAAAAGTCTCAAAGAACATAACAAAGAGAGAAATTAGAAATGTTTGCTAGTGACAATGATCAGACTTGAATTCTTAGTGAAGAGACGGCAAGAATCTTCAAGCTTTGCTTTTTTTTCATATACTTTGTATCCTATATAATGGATAATGGGTATAAACAGGAGATATTATGCTCACTTGGTTGACAGGAGAATGTTTATAGTGCTCAACCTAAAGATCCCTGAGACTCCCAGTTCCACGTGCAATGGTCTGAATGAGTGTTTTGGGAAGTATGCTTGTTTGAATAGGTCTGGCCATTATAAGCTTCTATTTGAATACTTGGCCCATAGGAATTGGCACTATTAGGAGATGAAGCCTTATTGGAGTAGGGGTTGGAGGAAGTGTGTCACTGTAGGGCTGGGCTTTGAGGTCTTCTATGCTCAAACTATACCCAGTGTGATACGCAGCCTGCAGATTAAGATATAGAACTCTTGGCTTCTCCAGCACCATGTCTGCCTGCACGCTGCCATGCTTCCTGTCATGATGATAATGGACTACACCTCTGAAACAGTAAGCCATTTCCAATGAAATGTTTTCTTTATAAGAGTTGGCATGGTCCTGCTATCTCTTTACAGCAATGAAATGCTAACTAAGAGTTGGCTTGGTCCTACTATCTCTTTATAGAGATAAAATGCTAACTAAGACAGGAAAGTATACTTTTTGACACAAACTCAATCAGTAACTGCTGTCTTCTTCCAAAAAATTTTTGATTCATGTTGAGAATGCCAGTTCTCTAGCAGTTTGAAAGATTGGTGAAAATTTCAAAGGAAATATTTGTGTGTGTTAATTAATAAAAACATCTCTTGAGTGACTACTAGAAATATCTACCTGCATCTTGGCAGTTCTTGACATCTGGAGTCAAATTACTTCTGTAAATTATTCTGAATCACTTTTCCTTTGGGGGAATGTATTCTAAAGAAGATTTTCCAGGGTAGTTTTTATCTATTGAACTTCCACTTGAATCTAGGTATTCATTGTTTTAGGGCAAGTTTAGTATATTGTCATAGGAGGTAGTTAATACTGATTATCAACTCGATTGGGTCTGGAAGAAAATCCTCTGAGGATGCCTGTGAGGAAACATCTTGATCAGAAAGAGCCATCATAAAAGGGACCGGCACCAATTCCTTTCTTCTTTAAGTTCTTTTCTCAGAGCATTTTATCAGACAGCAGGGATTGCAACTAAGGACCAAAAACTGCCCACATAAGTGGGAACACTGCTCTGGTCAGCCTGACTCGACCATGTTGGCTTCGACCTTCAGATCTGGTTTACAGAAGCATTGTCAGAGTTTGGCACTCTGAGCTTAAAAAGCTCTTGAATGCCAAAAGCAGATCTCAATGGGCCATTCTTCTGAAGTCTGGAAGACAAGAATACCAAAAGAAATGTAGACAGTGGAGGCTCAGCTCAGGAGGGTTCACAGGGGAATAAGGACTCTCTCAGGAACTGGATTAGGCACCAGTCATGGGAATGTCTTGAAAAAATCTGAAAGTACTCTGCCTTTGCCGCAATCCCTTAAGTGACAGACCAATTTCTTGGGCAGCAAAAATTTTGCAGCAGAAGAGCATTCAGGCAGTGGCCTCGTTTCCATTTGTTCTCATCCAGGAGAGAGACTGAAAGACCTGAAGCAGAACAGAATCAAAATGAGAGTTTCTGTAAGGGCAAGAGCACAAACAAGGTCCAATCTGCAACCAAGGTGTATAATGACAATGGGGCTGTAAAAATGAAGGAGAAGATTCCTGATTTGCATGGGGACACAGCAAATGTGCTCTGAGAATGAGATTCTACCCACCACAGCCTTCACCTTTCAAAAATGCAAACTTATCTGAAAGGAAAGAGGCCAAAGGGAGGACTGTTAAAGGTTTCATGCTTGTGGAAGACAACTGCATTGGCTCATGTTCTAAGCTCAGAAGACAACTTGCAGGAGTCAGCTCTCTTCTTTCACCTGTGAGTCTCAGGGATAGAAATCAGGCTTTGTGGAAAGTGTCTTTACTGGCTGAACCATCTCTCTGACCTAATGTATTCTCTTTTTATTTTGGTAAGAAGTTCAAACAGTTCTTGAGTCAAATGTCAAAACACCAGTTGTGGCTGGAGAGATGGCTCAGTGGTTAAGAGCACTGGCTGCTCTTCCAGAGGTCTTGAGTTCAATTCCCAGCAACACATGGTGGCTCACAACCACCTGTAATAGGATCTAATGCCCTCTTCTGACAACTACAGTATACTCATATACAGAGAATAAATAAATCTAAAAAAAAAAAAAAAGACTCCTCAGCTCAGATTTGGGGAAAAAAAAATACCAGTTGCCCAAAAGTCCTTTTACCCCTACCCCTCAGTTGTACAATCCCTATTCCTCACTGCCCCCACTACCCATGATAAGATACTTTCCTGTCTGTACATTCAGCCTTCCTTCTGGGCTCATCTATACTCATCTCCTCACTGTCTTTATACACAGTGGTTTCTCAGAGCTGATCCCACACCTATTTCATGAGAATCCCTTGGTAACTACATTACAAACAGTTAATTAAAAAAAAAATTCTCTGCCACAAATACACTTACTGAGATTCAAAAGTTTACTAATAATATTTATTTGATTTTTTTTCACAGCCTGAGACTTCAGAGAGATTACTGGGGTCTGGGCTGACTTAGAATTTTGTTTGCATGCCAGCAAATCCATAAATCAAAAACCTGAACACGTATTCACAAGTGTACAGCACCCTGTACAGCTTTCCTTATCCATTTCATTTCTTTTTTTGAGTATAAAAAGCATGTATAAGAGAGCTGCCTACAGATTTGTCTTGAATTAGTCATGAAGATAAGAAGGACTTCTGCAGAGTCTAACATCCATTCATTTTCCCATACAAAATACCTCTCAGCAGACTCCAAATTAAGTGACAAGTGGTTGTAAGACCCAAGTAGCTAAGGTAACTGTAGAGTGCCCTACACACGCGGTCTGTGTTGCATGCTTCATAGCCAATGATGGACAATTATTATCTGACAGTGAAGGCAAAGCAGATGGTTGGCGAGTGGAGGGGTAGGATTTGGCTGCGTTTTCAAGGATTCTTAGCTCAATGATTTTAAAAAATCATCTTCAGCAAACTAAGCTACCTTTTTCAAGTGGAATCTTATGTAAGAATGTCACATGGAATATTAACAAAAATCAAGTTGTTTTGGATTAACAGCATAAAGATCAAATCTAGGCAAATTCTCCACAAGAGATAATTTAGACTAAGAGGAAAAGTTATTTAACTAAATCATTAAGGCAACTAAGTTAAAGCAGACAAAGGCTCATTCACCATTTGTATCTAAGAATGGTTGTGTCTATTTTGAGGGCAGCTGTGACAAGGTTCCCTGGTCAGGGGGCACAGTAGGTATTTATTTCCTCACAGTTCTGATTGAGATCAAGCTGTTGGCTATGCTGGTTTCTGGACTTGAACTTGGACTTTTCTCTGCGTGTCCATGTGCTCTTTCCTTGGCATGTCTCTGTGTCTAAATCTCTTTTTCTCACAAGGATTCCCATCATAGTGGATTAGAGTCAATGCACATGACCTCATATCACCTTTGTTATTGCTTTACGGTCCTTATTTTCAAACACACTTATGTTCCAACGTGATTAACAATAAGACCTTTACATATTGTTAGAGGAGGGTGCCTATAACAAACATCCATAATTTATTTCCCAGGTGGATGTTTGGTGTGTGCATGTGTGTGTGTGTTTGTGTGTGTGTATGTCTGATTCTCTCTCTGTGTGCATGCGTATGTGTGCCTCTGCCTCTCTTTCTCTGTGTGTGTGTGTGTGTGTATGTGTGCCTCTGCCTCTCTTTCTCTGTGTGTGTGTGTGTATGTTGTGTATGTATGTCCCCTTTCTGTCTTTCCTTTTAAAAAGATTTCTTGAGATATGTAAAATGAGAATGTTTTGATACATACATACATTGTGAAATACTTGCTAACTAATCTTGATTATTTTGCATTTTGTTTTTGCAATAGATAAATGTTCCATATCAGATGTGATGACAAATTTTCCAGTGGATAGTGTAAAGATCATTAGAATAGAATCTGAAATGATCAAGGGTGCAAGAAACCACAAAATTACAGTGGGCTTAAAGTTCACTCATAAGTTATTCATGTACAATGATTTTTTTTCTCTAAAGAAGGATGTTACAATCGGGTCCCTAAGGAGCTCCTGTAGCCAGGGTTCTGCTCAGCTACAGCAGAGTGTACTGTTAATATTCAAAACTCAATGTCAACAACATGTTTGGTTTGTTTTTCTTTTTGTTGTTGTATTTTAACAAGTTAAAAATACTATTTTGCCGAGGCAGTGGTGGCACACGCCTTTAATCCCAGCACTTGGGAGGCAGAGGCAGGCGGATTTCTGAGTTCGAGGCCAGCCTGGTCCTCCAAATGAGTTCCAGGACAGCCAGGGCTACACAGAGAAACCCTGTCTCGGGAAAAAAAAAAAAAAAAAACTATTTTATTTTGTGTGTGTGTGTGTGTGTGTGTGTGTGTGCATGTGTATAATTATGGTTGTGCACCACATGAGTGCAGAAGCCCACAGAGAAGGAGGTTAGTTTTCTAGAACTTAAGTTACAGATAGCTGTGAGCTACCATGTGCATGTTAGGAACCAAACTTGAGTCCTCTGCAAGAGCAGCAAGCTCTCTGAGCTTTCTGTCCAGCCTCAGGTTTATTTGTTTTTTTAGACAGTCTCTCACTGTGTAGCTTTGGCTTGTCTGGAACTCACTATGTAGACCAGACTGCCCATGAATTTACAGAGACCTCCCTGCTTCTGCTTCCTGTAAATAATTGTGTCACCAGATATAGTTCATTGGTTTATTTTTACAATCAGTTTTCTTGCAATATTGTTTACATATAAAATTGAAATCAGTGTCCATTCATGTATACATTATGAAATAATCACCAAATTTGAGCTAATTAATATATCTAGTACTACAGAGTCACTGTTTCAGTGTGTAAAAGTTAATTTCAGTGAGTTCCAGACAAGCCAAAGCTACATAGTGAGAGACTGTCTCAAAACCAAATAAACTATATATATATAGTTTATTTAGTTTATACTACTTTTAGATATTTCATTTAAATTAGAATATGTAGTATTTCTAGATCTCATTTATTCAGTTTAGGATAGTATTCTCTCTCTTTGTCCATATTCTTTGAAATGGCAGTTTCCTTCTTTGTGAAGACAGTGGCATGGTATGTGTTGGGGACCAGCTGTGGCTTGCCTCCTCCGCTTATTTCCTCCCTCAGGGACCAGGTGCCTGTACACCGTGCTGGAAGGATGAAGCAGAGTCTGGAAAGAGAGTGGTCTGCAGAAGTCCTGACTGGCTGGGAGTCAGTGGGATGCAGGTAGAGGGGCTTCTCTGAGAAAGGACTTCTCTCAGGACTTTAGTGTTATGAAGGCTTTCTCCAACAATCTTCAATGAAACATCTTGTGTGTATACACTGTATTCTGGGTGACCTTGGAGAGTGGGAAGGAGTTTTCACAGTGATTGTAAAACCATTGGCTGGAGCTTAATGTATTGTAAATGCCTCATTTGTATGGAGATGCATTCCAGGAATCCCAGGTATATGCTGTGCATGTCGGGAAAGAGGAAGTTGAATTTATTGGTTTGGCAAGGACTATGTGACCTTCCTCAGGTGGAATATTGGGGGACAGGCTTCCCAGACAAGGTCAGACACGGTGAAGCCCTGCTGGAAAAGGGGAGTCCTCCATTTTGCACGGAGCTCAGAGGAACTACCTAGACATCGTAGACTTTAACCCTAAGTATCAGCCTTTTTCAATAGTGAAGGTAGAATTCCATATGACACACAAACACACATATATTTTCATATGTATATGTAAGTATATATGATACATCATATTTTATTGACTATTTTATTCAATATTTCATGAGTATAGATATTTTGATGTCTTTGTTAACTCTAAAACAATTGTGGAAACAGGTATTTCATAAGCATCCAGAAGTAGGATTGCTGGATTTTATGCTAATATTTTATAAAATAATAATAATAAAAATTAGAATATCTGCTAATAATTTTATGCTAAGAGGACCTAGTGACTGCTAGACTTGAGGGAACTTGCGTAATATTGATGTTTATATCCTTAAAAACCTCTGTACAGACTTGCTCTTGAGATTTCAAGCCACCAAGCAGTTAAGGTGATTCGATAATCCCTTGTCTTCCTGGCTCCTACCCTCACTACCCCTCTGACTTATGTTGTGTTTTATTTTGATGCTTATACTCTGCCCCATCCAAAAATTTAACTACAGATAACATAGGAGACAATTACTCCAATGACACCTCTCCTTTATAAAAACAAAAAGGAGGAATTGTGGGACAAGTGGACCATGCCACCAGACAGAAGAACTGGTAAGATTGAGTGGCCCAAATTCTGTGAACTCAGAATTGAAAATGGTAGTAGTGGGGCTAGCTCCCTGCCTGCCTCTACCTGCTCTGGAATAAGTACCCTAACACCCCACTGAGAGGACCATGGCATTCAGTCACATAGCATAAAAACCTGGACTCCTCCATGCTAATGAGGTATCTAGATAGGTCCTGCGTATTTAGCCAATGAACTTCAGGCATTCCTTCCCGGAAAAAGGTATTTAATTCCTGGTTCACTTTGAATGAGCTGTATGCATTCACAGCCACCACTAAATAAAGCAGTTTAAACAATCAAGGACCATCTTTTCATCAAGACTTGCCACAGTGAGACCTTCATTGTAAAGAGCCATGCCTAAATCTATCAGAGAAGGCCTTTCTTCTCTCAGCGCCTCAGCATTCTTGGCACTCACTTGTAATCAAACCAACCATGTTCCACCCTTGTCCCAGGCTCTGTCTGTCCTTACCTTTCTTCCTGGTACATGGATGCCCTGAAGGGAAGCCTGGACTGGGACCCAGTGGTACACCAGGGGTGCCTAGAGACACAGGAGACTGGCAGCCAAAGCAATCATCCAAGAATCTACTGTTTCCCACTCCTGCAAAACACAGAGAACTCCCGTTTCAGGCTGTGCTCTGCCTCCCCTGAGCAGCACGCTGGCAGCACTCTAGGTACCCCAGCAGCGGGGAAGACAAACAGTCTGACACCCATAGTGCTGTAGAAGGGTCCAATTTCCTTTTCTTACCAATACTGGTTAATATTATCATTTAGCTTTCTCTTGTACCAACCTAACTGTCCAGATCTGGAGTAATTCAGTTTGCCAAGGGTTGTTAGCATGAAACATGAGCTGTTGATCTATGCATGCTCTAAACCACGTAAGACAATTGGGATGGTTTATAACATAGTAAAATGAGCCATGGAATCTGAGTCATGGTTGGTGTTTTGAGACCATGTCACTGGAAATCCTGAAGTCAGAGTTAGAAAGGAGGTGGGAGCCTATAAACAAAGATCAGAAAGACGATATCAGCCCCCCACGCGCACATATCATGGCTTCTGAATATATATAATATATCATCACTGCCACAGATGCTAAGCCCTGGGGGAGGCTGAAAAGGTCCTCTGGCACTTGACCCGGTGTCACTGGAGCATAGCCAAAGCCTAGAGCCATGCTCTTTCCAGACCCCTCCACAGTTGCTGCCTTCTGCCATCTGTCACTCGCTACAGACCATCAAGGATTCTCAGCTCAGTGTTTTCAAGGTCCAAAGTAGTTGGCAGCTGAGTTCAGCACCTAAGGAAAGTGTTACTGTGTAGTGGGTTGGCCTAATGTTGCTCATATTCTAATGATAATTTAGGGCTCCTAGGACAATAAATGACCCTCTTCTAAGTTAATTGTGATTGGTAAATATGCCAACAGCCAATAGCTGGGGCAAAAGAGACATAGGAGGGGTTGAGGTTTCTCAGGATGCAGGGAGAGAACCAGGAGGAGGGAAAGAGCAGGAAGAAGCTGCCATGGAAGAAGAACTTACAGGAGGGAGAAGGAGAGCCACCTGGGCTAAGGGCCGAGAGAATGTGGCCCAGAGGGCTGCCGAGTTGGAGTTAAGAGCATCCAGATGGAACGTAGTAAATAGTACGTAATAACTTGAGGTTGTCAATAGGAAAGTAGATTCTAACAGCATTGCTGTTTCTCAGTGCATGAGACTCATTTCACTATGTTATTAACCATCCCAATCTTCTTACATGGTTTAGAGCAGTCCCTGACTATGGCACCAGATACTATTTTTAAACACATGGGGTACAAAATCTAACCCACATATATTTGGAACTCTCAGCTTAGTGATGCATTTAATCATAAAGAGAACCAGCCCTTTGACATTGATGTCTAAGCTACAGGGCTGGCTCTTAGTCCTTGATTCTTAGCCTTTATTCACTCAGCCACTATGGACCTGATGGATGACAGAGCCTGTACATCACAGTCACATGAGTCTAAATACTCTACATGTTAATACATTGAATATTAAATACCACTCAGTTTTGTTTGTGTATGTTTAGGGAGTGTAGTGTGTGGCCTAGAACTCAGCATGTAAGCTATACTGGCTGCCCAGAGAGCCTGCAGCAACTAACCTGTCTCTGTTTCCTAGTGCTGGGACTGCAAGCAATCATTATCATGCCTAGTTTATTTGTGCACTTTGTGGAAACCAAACTCAGATCTTTGAGTTTGCAAAGCAAGCACTTTACCAAGCAGCTATCTCCCAGCCATCAGGTTTGCTTTTGTATACTGTGCTTGTGCATTGTGTTCAGTGTGTACCGCAGAAACCACAGTGAAGACCAACATGAGGAGGTTTCCCACTATGTTTTCTTCTAGTTGTTTTATTCTTTTAGTTTAATGGGTTACATCTTTAGTCCATTTAGAGTTAAACTTTATTAGGTTTGAGAAAGGCCTCCAATTTCATTTTTATATGTATCAATCCAGTCCCCCAGCATCATTGAAGAGATTTCCCATTAAGTATCCTGGTAATCCTGTAAGCATCAGTTGAGCATGATATAGGTTTATTCTGAGATCTCTATTCTGTTTCAACAGTCCACATATCTAGCTTTGAACCAGTACATGTTGTCTTCATTTTTTATAACTGTATAGTATAATGTGAACTCTAGAATCACCTTCAACTTTCTTCTTCGGGTTCACATTGCTTTGGTGATTCAAGAGTCACTGAGGTTTCATGCAAGTTTTAGTGTTATTGTTGTAATAATTTTTACCTCGATATGAGTGACTAATGAAGGAGCCACCTTGACTCTCCAGGGTTACTTTTATTTCAATCATGGAAATTTTTTAACTTGAGGAAATTGACAATTAGTAGATGAGATAATTTTTAAAAGTCAATTCTATTTTTAGATAGTAAGAAAACACAGAAAGAAAAATTTTCTTCATGTTCTACTAAGTCTCATTTCTTTATTCGTATTTATAAAAATTTAATTCTGGGTTTCAACAATATTATTATAATAGAATGAAAGAAAGTTACATAATTTTCATAGATTCTGGATATAGGCTCACTATTCATTTGATTTATGAATTTTAAAGTGTTTTCTGTTACATGTTTGCTGCTCTGTTAATTCTTACTATGTTGCTGCAAAAGACTGGCTAAGTTACCATGGGAAAAACTTGATTTGACTCACATCTCTGGAAGGTTCTCAACAATGGATTCAATGTCTTTGTTTTCTTCTGCTTTTGTTGGAGTTTTAATGAAGCATTATAGCCATTAGCATACTTGGGTGCCACATGCCTCAAATCCTACCACTATAGACTCAAGGAAAGTTACTTTCCTCTCTCTCTGCCTCAATTTCTTTCTTAAAGAGTATCTTTATCATAGGACTTATCCTGAAAATCCACTATGAGGATTATTCTTATCATAAATCTGACCACCTTATAAATGCTTCCAAGTACAAGCTATTATCTTCATGTCAGTTGTCATTTTTATTTCTTTTATTATCTCATATATGCTCCCCAAACAAGCTTCATAGTTGAATATATATGGATATACATAGTCACTATATAACAAAAGAACCATCTTTGATGTGCAATCACTACAATAATATATTGGCTTAAGTGCCATAATATACCCAAACATTACTTCATTTTCTGTATCTTGCTCCTATACTAACAGTTTATAAATAAATACACAGTAACCTCAGTGGGAAGCCTGGCATGTCCAATTTATGCAGTCACCAGCTGGGTTGAGGGATGGTGGCTTTGTGTC
Organism: Mastomys natalensis; assembly: GCA_021653895.1. Classification (NCBI taxonomy): domain Eukaryota; kingdom Metazoa; phylum Chordata; class Mammalia; order Rodentia; family Muridae; genus Mastomys; species Mastomys natalensis. The sequence continues at coordinate 659,560 of JAJTUV010000126.1, read as the reverse complement.
AAGAGCTAGCTCTCCTCTGCCCACCATTCATTGCCAAGAAATGCCTTCCTTATTAGTCATCATTGCCTGGGGATTTTCTAGTGATGGTGGTAATACTCCATGAGATGCCAGTCTGGATTAGGAGCTTCTCTATGTCTCTTTGGTCCACTTTGAAATCTATCAGTAAGGTGTAACTTTGTCCAAAAAAAAAAAAAAGTTATGTGAAGTACTTCAAAGACTTTCCGACATAAGTATAGATTGAATCCTATAACGAAAAATTGCAGCCAGTAAGAGGAGCTGGTAGGTAAGACTAAAATATTAGACAGTAATTGGATCTATAAAAGTATCCACGGAAGGCTTACCGTGCCCCTAATGTTATAAGTCTATGGTGTGGCTATACCTCTAGCAATCTTTAGCATTTATAATAATGTTGAAGGACAGGCTCTAAAAGTAAAAGCAATGGAAGAAATAAGACTTTTCGTGTCACAATCCTGTGTTGACATAAACAGGGCTAATTAAAAAAAAATTACTGGCAATCACAGTCATGTGAATTTAGGTCAGAATTTTTGAATATGGTAAAGCAATTTGCGAGCTCAGAACCTGGCTTTCAAATGCTCCACTTGAGAGGTAAGATCACAGGTGTTTCTCTGTAGACAAATCTGAAAATGATAAAATTCAAAGGAGAGCCTGTTACTGATAGAAAACTTTGCTCTAAGAAAACTTGGAACAGCCTAGAAATGAACACCTGCAGGCACCCTGAGGAGCAGGCAACAGCACTGACTGTGGTACTCTTTTGCAAAGCATTTTATTAAGTGTCATTAGGATAAAGGGCCCTAAAGGTAGATAATGAAGGATGGAGATGAAGTGGTGGGTGATGTGAACCTCAAAAGGACTAGACCCCTGGATTGTCCTTTCCTAGGGCTCTGTCAGGATATGACCAGTAACTTCAGCTGGGAAGTAGCCTGCCCTTCAAGCCTTACACCCAAGGGTCTTGTTTTGTCTTCAAAAGGCCATGTCTCTGACAAGGACCTGATCCCAAGCTTTTCAAACAAGAGTTTCAGCATAGACCTGCCTTCTATGATGCCACCCATGACAGACACACTGAAACTTCATGTCTTAGTTGTTAATGGTTATTTTTATTTAATATTTTAAGAACATAATTCAACCCTAAGTACACTTGATTTTTCTGTAGTCCTGAATCTTATTTTTTAAAATACCATATCTGGGTTTTGTTCAGATATTTCTATGATAAATATTCAAAACTAAACATTGAGCTAGACATGATATTGCTACATGTTTGTAATCTCAGTCCTCTGGAGGCTGAGGCAGAATTGCAATTTCAAAGCCGGAATTAAAGTCATGGTGACTGGATGACTTAGTATGTATTTTAGATCTGCTTGGATTACAGAGCAAGCTGCTAGCTAAAGAAGTGGTTCTGAACCTTCCTAATGCTGGCACCTTTATATACTTTCTCAGGTTGTGATGACCCCCAATCATAAAATCAGTTTATTTTTTGCTATGTCTTAACCACAATTTTAGTACTGCTATGAATCTTAATGTAAGTATCCGTGTTTCCCAATGATTTTAGGAGATCCCAAGTGAAAGAGTTCTTTGACTTCTGAAGGGATTGCGACTCAGAGGTTGAGAAGTGCTAACTTAAAGAAGAGGAAAGGTGGAGAAGGGGAGGGAAAATGAAGAAAAGAAAAAAATACAGAAACTGAAAACACTAGCCAATATAGAATTTTATTTTATTTTTTTATACAGGATTCCTTCACTGTCCTACAAACAACCCAAAATACTGGTGGTATCAGCTTTAGCACACCAACTGGTTTGCCTGTGGCAAAGGGTACAGGGGGCTTCATGGAGATACAGACTTGAAAATAAGTAAATTTCAACTCACTTTTCTAGAGATTTTGATAGAAAACAGAAGATTTGAATTCTGGTTGCTCTCTTTTTGGTCTATGTGACCAAATACTCATTTCTCAATGATGAAATGTGACCCTACCGGTGCCAGATGAAGAGTGCTGTGGCAGACAGCTCCTAGACTGCTCCACTGTGTCAACTGAGTCCCTCTCTTTAGGGTGGAAGGCCTGTGACTTGCTACCTGCCCCAGCATCCCAAGAAAATGGGAAAAATGAAAGATTTCTTCTTTACAGAGAAAAAGACAAGGTGAACACCAGTGATTGCGTTTGGTGAGTACATTTAGTAGGGACTACACCCTTCGTAAGTCTCACTTCATACCAGCACTGTATTAAGAAAACAGTGTAATTCAGAAGTACTTTCTTTTCCTGATTCAAATCGTCACAGTTTATACTAACTCATGTCTTTGTGCCAGTTAAATATCTACTTCATTGGACTATATGTGTGCTTTGAGTGCTTTTATAAAAATCCACAGATTGAGTTACAGTGAAATGATAAAGTTGTATAAAAGTTTTCTAAATTTTAAAATGAAGTATTCCACATTGAAAAGGACTTGATGTTAGAATAGTTAGTCACACACAGGGTGGCTTGTTCAGAGTTAAGTGCTGACATTCAGGGGTTCTCATTATATTCTTAGATACTAGAGCAAGCTTACCACCAAACTGATGCAACTCAAACAATTAAGTGACACCTTTATCCACTTGCAATAACTGATGGAAATGATGTCTGTGTTCACTTGCCTATTACAATCAGTTTTAAGTTTAAATGTCTATGTAGTGAATATCAAATGTTACATATAATGCTTAGAAAGTCTCATAGTTGATAGATTATCAAGCTAAGTTCTAAAGACGTTAGAATATACTATTTATTTTATATTTCTGATATTGTTTTTGTTCATGCTATTATCCTACTAAATATTAGTGCAATTAAGCACAAAATCTTCATTCTATTTTATATAGTATTGCCAATTTTCTTTCTCTGCCCCCTCCCCTTTACACTCAATCCATTTGACTGTCAGCTTAAGTGAATCTGTTTTTTTTTTTTTTTTTTTTACTTGTACTTTCTACTAAGGGGAAAACATGCAAACAATTTACTTTAAATTTCTGGGTTTTCTTCTTTTTTCTCTTTAGAGCAGTACTAATTCAGATGTGCTTTTAAGTTCAAATAGTAAAATTTACACTTTATAAAGCCCATTTTGCAAATATTTTATTGAGAATTTTTCCATCTATGTTCATTAAGGGTATTTGTAGTTTTCATTTTTCTGTGATATGTTTTTGTCCAGTTTGGGGTATTGCTTTAGTCTGATTTTTGTTGCTGTGATAAACAACACAGTCAAAATCAAATTGAGGGAAAGAAAGAATTTATTTGGCTTCCAGTTCCCAGCTCAATGTCATCTGTCCTTCAGCTCCTCCCAGATGTTCAACAGCTCCCACCCAACCAGCTTCTGGTTCTGTTTCTCTCAGAAACGAAAACACGCATGCATGCACGCACACACAGTTACACACACACATACACTAAAAACCATCACCACCACCACCACCACTACTACCACCACCAGTGGTCAAAATAGAACCCTTTCCAGAAAGAAAAAAAAATAGATAGATAGATAGATAGATAGATAGATAGAGAAAAAAAAAAAAGAAAAGAAAAGAAAAAAGTGCACACACTAGAACACAGAGTCCAGTTTTTATTTTCCAACTACTTCTAGACACAGAGCCTACCCTGGAGTGTGGTTGATATGCACAATGACATCCCACTGGGGAAAAAACCTATTTTTCCTTTCTGGGCAGGTATCAATTGCAAATACCTTCTTGGTTAGGGGTAGGACTTTGCATGCACTTCCTTTTCTCTGTGCTGGGGAGTTTTTTTCTGGTTTGAACTGTACAGATCTTAACATAATGTTAAAAGTAAACAAAGGGGCAACTGCAATAGAAGGATTAAGTGAGGAGAGGCATGTGGACACAGTAAGGAAGAATACAGACAGAGATAGGTAACACTGGAAAACTGCTACTGTAAAAGCATATATATATATACATACATATATATTCTTTCATCAATATATTTTACTATATTCTACTCTCCTTGATTCTGAACATAAAATGTGTTCACCTATATATATGAGTTAAAGGAATTTAAATGGAGTCATTATCTATCTATCTATCTATCTATCTATCTATCTATCTATCTATCTATCCAGAGAATGACACTAACAACTCATGCCACCAAGTAAAACCTTCATTGCCAGGAACATATTATGACTCGTTAAGTCATTAGACAAAGAGGTCCCTAAAATCATCCAAAGTATCACAGTCTATCACGAGTACTACTGTTTACTTCCGACAATCTGAGATAAAGCCCTATTACTAACAATAACATTTACTATGTTATTGAACACTGAGAGTTGAGTTGGTGTCTAACTAGAAGCTTCACTCCTATTTATCAGCATTCATCATATTGGAAGGTACTCTGCATGGTGCCAGAAGAGAAAGGTAAACATCAGTATCACCTAGATACAAGCCCTGTGACCAATAACAGTGACCTGCTTGAAACAATGGCACAATGCCTATGGGAATAAACAACTACTTTTTAAAAGATTTAAGACCCATTCCATGAGATAGAAATCATACCTGACACTGGTAAGATAGCCAAGAACCTGAGATTAGATAGGTCATGGGCCTAGGTGGAAACCTATTATTATTCTGAAAAATGAACATAGCAATAAAATAACTCCTTATGACATAGTGCCATACATCAGCGCTTTCTCAGTCCTCACCAGAAAGGCTTCTTCCTGCAGTAGATGGGCATTAACATAGAGACCTACAATTAGACAATGTACCAAGAGTGAAAGATGTTGGAGCACCCAGTCCTAAGAGGGATATCTTCATCAAACACCTACCTTTAAGACTCAAGGGTCTACGTGGAAAAGGATGAGGAAAGATAAGATCCAGAGGTAAAAAATGACACTCTGGAGAGAATAACTTCCAGAAACAACAGGGCTGACACATATATGAACTCACAGAGACTATGACAGCACACCCAAGACCTACACAGGTGATGAGACTTTTAATTATTTCCTCTGTCTTATTGTTTGTTATGTGTATGTCTTCTGGATTCATTTTGGTAAGTGATATATTTAAAAATTTATCCATGTTTTCTAGATTTCTTGGATTTGTAAACTATAAGTTTTCAAAGCACTCTCTAACTATTTAGGTTTAGATTTCATTATTTAATTAAAGTTTGCCAATTTTTTCCCCATAGAAATTTGATGCGCATCATTAGGTTATTTGTTTAGAATCTGTTTGAATTTTCTTTTTTTAAAAACATGGGCGCAGGCTTGGCTTTATTCCAGAGTACAGCCTTTCATGCTGCCATTTTCATTTGATTCAGAAATTGTTTAAATTCTTCTGTGTTTCCTGCAGTTTCTGAGAAGGCTAGGCTGTTTCCATGACAGGTTTCAAATTGGCAGTTAAGGAGACTAGGCCTAAATCTCTGTTTATAAGAACTAGACAATTCCATACAAGTTTGGGCTTCCGAAGCTGCCCCTTCACCTGGCCTAAGGCAAGGACAATGGATCAGTAGCAGTTTCCAGACTTCCCCAGCTACTTCCTCAGCAGCAAGTTTCCAGCCCCCATAAACTGGTACTGGAATGTCCATAGAGATGGACCCAACAGATTAACATAGAGGTCTCATACCCAGAATTCCCTAATGTGCTTTAAATCAGGTCTGTAAGCTAACTTGGGTGTCTCTCTATCTTGGTAACGGAAGACTCCAGCATACTGGACTTCTGCAGAATAAAATACTCTTTGTGTTTACATACTATTTGGGTCTAGGGTGTCATTCTTCAGTGAATCATAAACTCTTACACAACATTAATTCAAAAGTTCTGTCTCTGTATTAGCGTGGGCTTTCATGAATCTCTCTTTTATTTTTCTTTCTTTTTTTCTTTTACTGGATATCTTCTTTATTTACATTTCAAATGTTATCCCTTTCCATGTTTCCCCTCTGGAACTCCCCTATCCCTTCTGCCTTCTCCCTGCCTCTATGAGGGTGCTCCCCACTCACCTACCCACTCCAGCCTTCCCACTCTGACATTCTCCTACACTGGGGCATCGAACCCCCTCAGGATCAAGGGTCACTCCTCTCACTGATGTCCAACAGGGCCATCCTCTGCTACATACACTGCCAGAGCCATGGGTTCCTCCATGTGTACTCTTTGGCTGGTGGTCCAGTCCCTGGGAGCTCTGGGGAGTCTGGCTGTCTGACACTGTTGCTCCCCCACAGGGCTGCAAACACACTTAGCTCCTTCAGTCCCTTCTCCAACTCCTCCATCTGTTTAGGAATCTCTTGCTGTTGAGTTCATCTTTTGTTCCACAATGGTTCGATATTGGGCAAACAGTTGTTCTGTTAAATCAGATTGACATAATTTAGCTCTAAAAATTCTTTATTTCTTTTTAGTTTGGAAGACCTACTATGGGAATGCCTACTATGCCTACTCTGCCATTGAAACCTCCTACTTTTGTTGTGGTAGTATCTATGTGACCTTTTAAGCTTTTGGATTTTTTTTTCATGACATTTCCTGCTCCTTTTTAGTGTAAAGTTGGATCATGCTTTCATGTGGAAAATACCATGAGAGTTGATGTTTTGTTGGCTTCTGTTTATTCTACTTGAGACACGGTAAAAAATCAAAGGTATTTGGGCTTGTTTAACTTGGCATTTGAGAGCTACAAAGAACTTGTAGAGTCATAGGGTGAAATAAATACATTGCTGATTAAATGAACAGAAGTCAGAGGCTTCATTCTGTTCAGTCCCTATCTTGACTGGTACAAAAATTATCCATCATTTTCAGAGTGGCATTGCCATATTTCATGTGTGCCCAATACTAAGCCCTATTACACCTTGCAGAACATCTTTACTAGCTGATGGCTACTTTTCAACAAGTCTCCGAACACTTTTCTCCCTCAAATGTCATCATTTTGAATACCACTTAGTGCAATGAAGTACACCTTCTTAAACTGTGAATGTACAGCTGAATGTAACAGTAGCAAAATAAATTGACACTGATAAAAGGTTTCTGAATGTGTAATAACCAAAAGTCAATTCAAAGGTCAGAATGATTCCAAAGTGTTTCTGGCCGTGATCGTATGTGTTGTTTTCACCTAACTCCACTGTACTTATTTCTGAACACTTAATATGTTCACCTGGCATTGTAATAGTGTTTTATCTCTCAGTGCCAAGAGATCCTTGCTAAAACACCCCAGCTCAGGCTCTAGATCATTCTGTATTATAATTATAGATATTTTTGCTGTATAGACAATGGTATTTTTTTGCTCTTACAGAAACACATTTAATTATGATAAACAAAAGTTATTTATATTCTCCTACATCGTTCTATCGTGTTTAAGTATTAGATTAGCTTATCTTTAAGTTGTGTTAGAATGTTTGGTTTTTCAAGGTTTTCATGTGATTTGTTGACTTGAGTTCTTTAAGAAATAGTTAAGAGAGATTTGTCTTGGGACTAGAGTAGAAAGTCCAACAATTTCTGAAATGCCCCTAAACACCCTTCTGCCATTTTGTATTACATATTTATGCAAAGTGGCGTTCTCAGCATTAATGAGTATAAAATTAGAATACCCATCAACTCTGAAAAACATTGAAGACACACCATCTAAAATATCATCTATTTAGTCAGGATTTAATTTTTTATGTAAAAATAAAAAATTACATACATTTCATTAGTACATAATTTCCTCTCATTATAAATAAATAAATAAAAATGTATAAAATAGTTGCCAATTGTTTCCAAATAGATGCTGTTATGATTTATTATCAGTAAATGGTTGATTTATATTCCTATTTTATATACCTATATAATGTAAAATTTTTTGGAGTAAAAAACGATTCCAGGAGTAGAAAATGTTTGAGAAACTTTGTTCTAAAGCATTGGATCTAAAGGTAAAACATCAAAGGAAAAAACATGAGGAAAGAGAATACTAACTCTGAGTCACTGATTTTGGGACTAGAATTTGTCACTTAATCAAGGAGATCTTTTGATCACATGATTATTTTTCCCATGTTCCAGATACATTTACCGTGTGAGCTGACAATGTGTGTGTGCGGTTCTGTTTTTCACTTCTTCATTTAGTGTGTCCAGGTGTTGCTGTACATTCTGTCTATTAGGCAGAGAAGGACGGAGGAGAACGAGTTCTGCAGTCTGGTTCTTCCCTTAGTGTGCTGATGCCAGTGCACTCATGGCGGTAAAGGATAAAGCAAAGTCTGGAACAGGTGGGTCCGCAGGATCCTGGTCCAGCAGTGAATGCTGGGGGCAGAATGTCTCCTCCAAAGATTTCAGTATTACAGCTCTTTCAGAAAATAGCTCTCTTAGATGATAATCAACAAAAAAACTTGACTCCTACACTTTATTTGGAATGAATCAAGGGTTATATATATAAGATTGGGAGAGTGGGAAGAGGTTCTTCTTAGGGTGGCTTTTCATTGGCTGAGGTTTAAGGTTCTGGGATACCTAATTTGCATGGTGATGCATTCCAGGAAGTTGAACCTGTAATTTTGTCAAGGATTATCTGACATTCCTCAAATAGAAGATTAGGGTGGCACTTCCCAAATCAAGCAAAGTCCCCCTAAGAAAAAGGAGTCTTCCATTTTGCAGTGAGTTCCAGAAAGCTGTCCAAACATGGTAGATTGCAACCTTAATATAGAGGTGGAGCATACATACATACATATATACATTACATACACAAACACATACATATATACATATATACATACGTACATACATACATACATATATTCTGGCAAATAAACACATTAAAATGTTTAAAATAGCAATGTTAATAATTTTTTTATGTTTTGAATATATTATTTAATTACTATTTCCCAGAATTTAGTGACATTTTCACAAACACTTTAAAGCATGGAAATATGATCTACAGGAACAACAGTGAATACAAAGAGACTTGGAGAGATTTACAGCATGCTTAAGGGATGATACTGACAGAGTTATATAGTAGATTGACTATTACATTTCATTATTCACTCTGTGATGTTGAAAATTGCTTGTAAGCTCTGGCATATGCAGCTTTGTGAGTTGGTGGAACTGTCATTCATGAGTACAGTAGAAGAGAAGGTTCTTGAGGGTTATTATGAATTTGAATTTAGAGAGAGAGAGTAATTCTCCCAATCTTCCCCATGTGTGTACATTTATTCATATCATTGAAAATCCTTGTCTTTAGCTAAAATTGCTAATCACTCCCTATTCTCTGAATTCAGAATAATGTCTAAATTATACTTTTCCAATGACTTTCAAAGTCATCCAAGTCCTTTTCTATGTTATATCAGCTTTTATTAGGCCCAAATATATCTGTATATGTATAATAATATTTCCTCAACTTTTATCATCTTGACCTTTCTGAGAAATTTCTAGGGCTCTCCTTCATTAACATCTTTTCTCTAACCCCCTGGCTATGATCTATATTTTCACTCTTCCAGTTCTCTTGTGCTTACGTGTCAGTTCATTTTAAACACATCTTGATCAAACCAGTATGTGAAAGGATTTTGTGAACACTTCCTCACAGTGTGAGGAATACTCCCATGATTTCCCAGAAAACTGTACTTAGACTATATTATGGTTTGTTCTGAAACCATGTGTATCTCAGTCATACTATTTAGGCAAGCACTCACCTTAATTCTCCATCAAACTTGTAAATAGGTTTGTATTTCAGATTGCGCATTTCAGAGCTGCCATTCTCCCATTTGGAACATTCAAAGTGTGAATAGCTATTGTACTGTGTCCTCTTCAGCAGGGCAGCTACTGCTCTCTCTGGGAAGAATCTTTGCATAGCCATGGCTGTGTTAACACTCTAACAGAACGATGAGATCTATTTTCCATTTGTGACAAGTGGCCTACTTCTTCCCTCTTGTTGCTAATGATGTCTACATTATTTTCAGTGATCAGAGCTCAATAGGAACATCATAGACCCCAGTGTGTCTGATAGGACTGTGGAAATACAAATGAATTCGTAGGATGGTAGGTGACAGGAGAGCATCCCATACCATCATCTAGAGTGCCTTGGTCACTGTGTTCAGTGTGTAAGAGCCGACCACCTCTGCGTGCTGATGCAGCCTGTTCTCATAGCTGAAGCTGTTCATACAAGTTCTTAGTCCATTCCAACATCTCAGTACCCCACCTTTTCTCCATAGAGTCACATTCTTTAATATGTTTTTTAGTCACTAATTATTATTTTCTTACTTGTTTCCTTTTAAATTATGGTTCCATTCATTCCCAGAGCACAATTTTATCTTAATAAGCATAAAGAATTACTAGCTAATATTTGTTTTGCCATTACAATTTTCGTCATAATTAGTAACTAATTCATGTAGGAGTATAAATGTTACATGACATGATTAGATTGTAATTTCTTAGACATAGAAACACCAGTGCTCCCCGTGTAATATCATCGTCCTCCCTTAACCTCTTTATAGACTTTAAAGTAAAATGTAGGTATGCAATAAGCTGGTGCAGTAACAAGGTACTCTACTGACAAAGAGCCTAGCTTTAGGGGCTGGCTGGTGAATATTTCAGTTAGTAAAATGCTCACTGTACAAGCATGGGGGCCTACATTAAAATTTCAGGATATATATGCTGGAATGGTGGCATGTCTTATAATCCTAATGCCAGGGAGGTAGAGATGGGCAGATCATCTGGCTCACTGACCAGGCAGCTAGCATAATCAGTGAGTCTCCTATCCTAGCGGGGAAACCCTATCTCAAAAGAAATAAATAATTATTTATATAGGTCGATGCCTCCTGAGGAACAATATCTGAAATGACTTTAATGCTCACATAAAAAACATACACACATAACAGAAGGAAGATAAAAAACACATAGAAGGTAGCTTGGATTCGATCAAGGTTTGTCTCTTGAAACCTCTTAAATTATTTCTATGAATTTCTTAGCAAGCAATTGTGATTTTCTTACTGGATATGGGCTACAGTGGAAAACTTGAGTCATATTCCTTACCACTCTCCAATTTTCATGAAAAATTCAATTTGTTTTCCATTCAAGATTCTTTCCCTTTTTATGCCTGTCATCTTCGATAATGAAACTCTGGCCTCTTCCAGATTGCCTGACATTTGCAAGTAAAAACAGACTTCTCGTCACCTAAAATTCTCCCAAGGGTAAATAAAAAATAAAGTCAAACTAAACTAATCCCTACCAACAGAGCTCTTCCTCCCACTTTCCTCCAGGTGTACCGATCAGGCTGCAGTGCATGTGGCTTCAAGGACGAGGTCTTCCAGCACATAGGATGTGGCTGTGGTGCTGAAAGCCATACTTCTCGTGGAGTCCTCATCTGTGGTCCGAGGACCACCACATGCATTACTAATTCATTCCCGGCTGTACACAGACATCTGCATTTCTCTCTTCCCCTCCCCTGCTACCTTGAAGAATGGCCATCATTGCTCATCTTCAGTTATTAATGTAGCTTGTTACATTGTTACAGGCTTCTCCAGCTGTCCTCAGAATGTATGCTGAATAAGACATGAGGAGGACTGCTTGGAAAAGCTCCCCATCTAGGCAAGTCATTAGATGGATGTAAGTCAGAAACCAGAAGAAAAAAATATCACACCCTGCTGTCTTCTTTGTTCCTTGCTTGCACTATGAAGGTGATACATTTGCAGTACTTTATTTCTGCTTTATTAGCAATAATAACATAAGGTTCAGTTCCATTTTTTTCGACATGCAGATTTATTTTTCTGAATGAGGGAATTAAGTAGAGATTTCCCTCACTTCCGAATTCCATTAACATAAGCACTCATAACTGGTGTAAAAATGCCTCCCTCCTTTGTTATATTCAATCATTTGCCTTCAATTGTGCTCATAATCACAGGTGTGCCCTCCCCTGTACTTACAGTTTCTACAGTCACAGATAAAACATTTGAAATATTAAGAAGTGTAGGCATTTTCCCCAAACAACACAAAATAACAATGAACCACACATCATTCATATTGAATTTGGTTTTTCAAGTAACTCAGAGATGATTTATCATATATGATAAGATATATAGGCTCTATTTAAATATTACACAATTTACATAACAGACAAGTAGATACTTAAAGGAGATCCATGAGATTATTTCTCTGAGTACACCAAGGAATGATGGAGTTATATCACGTGTGTATGTATGTTCATATGTGTGTATGTGCGAGTGTGTGCCTGTGCGTGTGTGTGTGTATGCATAAGTGTGTCCCTTGATGACAATGTGTCATCTAATTTTAGGTGATAGGTTGTTTCAGAATCTTGTATATATCTAAAACATTGAAGAATTACAAAGAACGGTACCATTCATTGCATACTTTAATACAATTCAAGAATATCTTGGTTAATTGCATCTCATTTTATGGCACTTCACAGATATGGAATGTTCTGAAATTAAAAGGGTATGAAAACCTTGTGTAGAACAAACCTACATATGATGTTTTTCCAACAACCCGTAAGATCACTGGCATACCTGCAGCTGCATATAACTGAAAGCATACTTATATATATAATATATATACATATATATATTATATATATATATATATATTATATATATATATATATATATATATATATGCTATTCATCATACGTATTGTCAGGTATACATACTCACTCTTTAAAGTATTGCATACTTCCTAGAAATATGAACATAACTTTTATGTGTTTGAAACAAACAAAAAATGATGTGACTGATTTTCTTGAGATATTAACTTTGTTTCTGGCATCTTTAGCCAAACCTGAATATTTTTACAGTGTGACTGCTGTAAACATCTCACTCTTGCTCATGACTGAGTCATCAACACACCTGGAAATCTGAGAGAATTTCCTTAGAGATTTGAGGACATCAGACTGTGGCCCCATGAAGTCCAGTATCCAGTGGTTAGTATTTGAAAGAGCAGTTACATATTGTCTCTTTGTATTTCTTCTATATTTTGTGCTTCTTTTTTGTATGACCTCAATCTATCCTCCTTAAAAATATTCCTTTATACCTTTATTTCTTCATATACTGAAAGCTAGTATATCTTTTTCTAGAAATCACCAAGAAAATCTTTGTAACATAATACCAAAAGTTCAACTGAAAGATGTTTGTTAAATTGAACAGTTATTGGGAACTAATTCTTTGTTATGTTAGTGTCTTTTGCTTTTTTTTTGTTTGTTTGTTTCTGTGATTAAAAACACTGTGACCAAAAATAAATTGGGGAGATAAAGGCTTATTTCATCCACCCACCCCCTGAAAAGGGATCTGTCTGAAAAAGGATCCGTTTACTTGTTCATTCACTGCACATACAGGGGGAGGTACAGAGGCAGTCCATAAAAGTAGGTGGGTGAGGGTAGAGCCCAGGGGGACAGGCAGTGCCCAGGGGGACAGGCAGTGGTAGGGGTGTGTTTGTTTTTTTTTTTTGTCCCCTGGCAGGTGAATAGGCAGAGATCAGGGCATAGTCTGCATCTTGACTGAGCCGTGAGAGGCCTTGGTGTCCCCACCTGTGAGAACACCTTGCTCTTGTAGGCTCTGTGCATCTTCCATGAGTGACTGTTCAGAGGATTCAGGGCAGGCTACAGGCTGAGTGTGCCCCTTTGATGGGAAATTGGTGACTTTTATGTTGTAGAAAACTTCCTGCTCTGTTCACGGGCCAACGCAGTCACAAATAGGTCTATCAAGCAAGCTGGTACCCCACCAAGAAGGGCTGCCTGTGACCTGCCAGCTTTGATGTGTTGTGTCGTACAGAAAACTCATGAGCTCCATACAGGGGATCTGTTAGGGCTGGAGGTGAAAAGCCAAGAATTAAGAATATCCCAGGACCTACCTCGCCCAGGGCAGAATTGTTAGAAGCACTTGGAGAAGAAGCTGTGTTCTGGGAATGGGTAAGCCAACTTGCTGTAAGTCAGTTTCAGTTCAGCCCTGCCTGAGCATTCTGGAAGGGATGGGGCAGGAGGGAGGAACACAGGCTTATTTCATCTTAAAGCTTAGAGTTCACCATCCAGGGAATCTATGGAAGAAGATCAAGGCAGGAGCCTTGTTTCAGCAGATAATGTGGCCATGGTGGAGGAGGGCAGCCATTGGCTTGCTCTCCACGGCTTGCTCAGGTTACTTTCTTTTACAATCCCTTGGTGTGACTACCTAAAGTGGGCTGTGTCTTCTCAATCATTCATCAAAAGAATGCCATGTCCACAGTTCAATCTGAGAGAGGCAATTCCTTCACTGAGGTTCTCTCTTCCTAGACGACTCTAGTTTGTTTCAAGTTACCAAAAAACTAACCAGCACAATTTGGTATTTTGTCACAGAAGCACTCAAGATTCTAAGCCACACAAATAGGTGTTTTAATTGGTACACTGGAATATATATATTTCATTTCCATAATGGCAAACAGGTCTCTATTTTAACAGCATCTGGAGACTCTCACTGACAGTAGATGCATCTACATGCCACTCAGCAACAATGTGGGCTGTAGTGCATGCTGAGAGTATTTTCTAAGAAATTAAGAAATCATAGAGTAATGTCGGTGAATAGATCTCGATGAATAGCTTGCAGAAGCTCAGCTAATGGCAGTGGAAAGCATTTGTCCTGTGACTCTGTGCTCTCCCTCTCGCCATCATATTTGCTCATTGCCCACACCTCTATAGAGTCAATAATCACAAAACCATTGGCAATGTCGGACCAGGCGGTGTGTGCCATTCTCCTGCATGCCCTTCTTTCTTCTCCTTTGTCTGTTTTGAGTGTTGACTTAAGAAATAAGATACTTCCCTGGATTTGCATTGGAGATCATTTCTCAAATTATAGTTCTGACATAAACCTTTTAAAATGATACCCAGAGATTATAGTCTTATGGTCTGTCAGCTTACATGTCAGTGAGTAAGACAGAGTCTTGAGGAGTGACTGAGTAGCAAATCAGCTGTTAGGCACTGGAGCAGGTGAATGACTCCTGCTTCACTCTGGAAGAAAAACGCTGGTCAGAGTTTGAAAAACATACTTGCATCCAGTACTCAGGAAATCTGGGAATTCAGGTGAGTTCTGCAGGTTGGTTTTTTTTCTCTCTGACTCAAGTCAAAATAGTCATTTATCATATTTTTGCTCGCTTACACAAAGAAGGGCCTTGAAAAGCTGTGTTGTTATAAATACAATTTAGTCTGTCACATAAGCAGCCACCACTAGCAGCAATAACAGAAATGTTTATGTAGTGGTTTGCCTAAGTATTAAGTGGTGATTTCATTTAAATATTTCAGGCAAAGGAAAAGATATTAAAAATATAAAGGCATTAAAAGGCATCCCATCCAATGACTCTTTCTTGTTAACTGTAAATATACACACACACACACACACACACACACACACACACCCCACACACACATACACACACACATTCATTACCCACTACTCCCGTATTTCTTTTTTTTTTTTTTTTTTTGGGACCCTCTATTTTTATTTTCAGCAAATCAAAAAAAAATTAAAAAGCATTCAAACAGAATAAAATGAAAATAAACAAACAAGCAAAATACCAAGGGTCAGATATACAAGAATTCTATAGGGCCTTCAAACAAGCAACACTTTTTGAGTTATGTTTAAAAAAATTCAGAACCACAATAAGCTCCTTCACAAAGCAAATAATATTGAAATAGTGAAATCAAGTGTAGACCCAACAAAAATATATAAATTATAGTCCAATATCCCTCATGAATATACATACAAAAATTCTCATTGAAGTAGTTGCAAACTGAATACAAGAGATATAAAAAAAATAATATTCCATGAATAACTGAACAACTGTTTTTTTTTTTGAAGACCGTACTCCATATACAGGCTGCATGTTTTGGGATAGCCCCCACTCCAGATGTTTGAGACCTACATGAAAACCAAGCTGCACATTTACAACATATGTGCAGGGAGGCCTAGGTTCAGCCCATGGAGGTAGATCTGTGTAGACTAGGTATGCTCCACGGTTGGTGATTCAGTCTCTGAGAGCTCCAAGGGTTCAGGTTGGTTTACTCTGTTGATCTTCCTGTGCAGTTCCTATCTCCTTAGGGCCCTCAATCCTTCCACCTATTCTTCTTTAAGAGTCCTCAAGCTCCATCCACTGTTTGGCTCTGGATATCTGTATCTGTCTGAGTCAGCTGCTGGTTAGAGCCTCTCAGAGGACAGCTTGCCGGTCTGTTCTCAGGCTGGAGGTTTAGCTCCTGGGAGCTCTGGTTGAGTCTTTTGATACTCGTTCTAAAAAGGACAAAAACACCCTCACTTTGGTCTTCCTCCTTCTTCTTGAGTTTCATGAGGTTTATGCGTTGCATCTTAGGTATTGTGTGTTTTGGGGCTAATATCCGCTTATCAGTGAGTGCATACCATGTGTGTTCTTTTGTGATTGGGTCATCTCACTCAGGATGATATTTTCTAGCTCCATCCATTTGTCTAAGAATTTCATGAGCTCATTATTTTTAATGGCTGAGTAGTACTCCATTGTGTAAATGTACCACATTTTCTGTATCCATTCTTCTGTTGAAGGACATCTGGGTTCTTTCCAGCTTCTGGCTATTATGAATAAGGCCGCTATAAACATAGTGGAGCATGTGGCCCTGTTGCATGTTGAAATATCTTCTGGGTATATACCCAGGAGGGGTATAGCTGGGTCCTTAGGTAACACCATGTTCAATTTTCTGAGGTATCGCCAGACTGCTTTCCATAGTGGTTGTACCAGCTTGCAATCCCACCAACAATGGAGGAGTGTTCCTCTTTCTCCACATCCTCGCCAACATCTGCTGTCACCTGTGTTTTGGATCTTAGCCAATCTGACTGGTGTGAGGTGGAATCTCAGTGTTGTTTTCATTTGCATTTCCCTGATGACTAGGGATGCTGAGCACTTCTTTAGATGTTTCTCAATCATTCGAGTTTCCTCAGTTGAGAGTTCTTTGTTCAACTCTCTACCCCATTTTTTAATAGGGTTATTTGATGGTCTGGAATCTAGTTTCTTCAGTTCTTTGTATACCTTGGATATTAGCCCTCTATCAGATGTAAGGTTGGTGAAAATCTTTTCCCAGTCTGTTGGTTCCCGCTTTGTCTTGTTGACCGTATCCTTTGCTTTACAGAAGCTTTGCAGTTTTATGAGATCCCATTTGTCAATTCTTGATCTTAGAGCATACGCCATTGGTGTTCTGTTCAGGAACTTTTCCCCTGTGCCCATATGATCAAGGCTTTTCCCTATTTTCTCTTCTATTAGTTTCAGTGTAGCTGGTTTTATGTGGAGGTCCTTGATCCACTTAGGAATTGAGCTTTGTACAAGGAGATAAGTATGGATCAATTTGCATTCTTCTACAAGTTGACCTCCAGTTGGACCAGCACCATTTGTTGAAAATGCTGTCTTTTTTCCACTGGATAGTTTGAGCTCCTTTGTCGAAGATCAAGTGACCATAGGTATGGGGGTTCATTTCAGGGTCTTCTATTCTATTCCATTGATCCTCCTGACTGTCTCTGTTCCAATACCATGCCGTTTTTATCACTATTGCTTTGTAGTACAGCTTGAAATCGGGTATGGAGATTCCCCAGAAGTTCTTTTATTGTTGAGTGTAGTTTTCGCTATCCTGGGTTTTTTGTTATTCCAAATGAATTTTAAGATTGCTCTTTCTATCTCTGTAAAGAATTGAGTGGGAATTTTGATAGGGATTGCATTAAATCTGTAGATTGCTTTTGGCAAGATAGCCATTTTTACTATATTAATCCTTCCAATCCATGAGCATGGGAGATCTTTCCATCTTCTGAGATCTCCTTCGATTTCTTTCTTCAGGGTGTTGAAGTTCTTGTCATACAGGTCTTTTACTTGCTTGGTTAGATTCACCCCAAGATATTTTATACTATTTGTGACTATTGTGAATGGTGTTGTTTCCATAATTTCTTTCTCAGCCAGTTTATCCTTTGTGTAGAGGAATGCTACTGATTTGTTTGAGTTAATTTTATACCCAGCCACTTTGCTAAAGTTGTTTATCAGGTTTAGGAGCTCTCTGGTGGAAGTTTTGGGGTCACTTAAGTATACTAACATGTCATCTGCAAATAGTGAAACTTTGACTTCTTCCTTTCCAATTTGTATCCCTTTGATCTCCTTCTGTTGCCTAATTGCTCTGGCTAGGACTTCCAGAACTATATTGAACAGGTAGGGGGAGAGTGGGCAGCCTTGTCTAGTCCCTGATTTCAATGGGATTGCTTCAAGTTTCTCTCCATTTAGTTTGATGTTAGCTACTGGCTTGCTGTATATTGCTTTTACTATGTTTAGGTATGGGCCTTGAATTCCTGATCTTTCCAAGACTTTTATCATGAAGGGGTGTTGAATTTTGTCAAATGCTTTCTCAGCGTCAAGAGATATGATCATGTGGTTTTTTTCTTTGAGTTTATTTATGTAGTGGATTACGTTGATGGATTTCCGTATATTGAACCAACCCTGCATTCCTGGGATAAAGCCTACTTGATCATGGTGGATAAGTGTTTTGATGTGTTCTTGGATTCGGTTCGAGAGAATTTTATTCAGTATTTTTGCATCGATATTCATAAGGGAGATTGGTCTGAAGTTCTCTTTTCTTGTTGGGTCTTTGTGTGGTTTAGGTATAAGCGTAATTGTGGCTTCATAGAATGAATTGGGTAGTGTTCCTTCCGTTTCTATTTTGTGGAATAGTTTGAAGAGAATTGGTATTAGATCTTCCTTGAAGGTTTGATAGAATTCTGCACTAAAACCATCTGGACCTGGACTTTTTTTGGTGGGGAGACCTTTAATGACTGCTTCTATTTCTTTCGCAGTTATGGGACTGTTAAGATGGTTTATCTGATCTGATTTAACATTGGTAACTGATACTTGTCTAGGAAATTGTCCATTTCATCCAGATTTTCCAATTTTGTTGAGTATAGGCTTTTGTAGTAGGATCTGATGATTTGTTGAATTTCCTCGGTTTCTGTTGTTATGTCACCCTTTTCAGTTTGGATTTTATTGATTTGGATACTGTCTCTCTGCCCTCTGATTAGTCTGGCCAAGGGTTTATCTATTTTGTTGATTTTCTCAAAGAACCAGCTCCTGGTTTTATTGATTCTTTGTATAGTTCTCTTTGTTTCTATTTGGTTGATTTCAGCCCTGAGTTTAATTATTTCCTCCCGTCTACTCCTCTTGGGTGTTTTTGCTTCTTTTTGTTCTAGAGCTTTCAGGTGTGTTGTCAAGCTGCTAGTGTGTTCTCTCTCCAGTTTCTTTTTGTATGCACTTAGAGCTATAAGCTTTCCTCTTAGCACTGCCTTCAGTGTGTCCCATAGGTTTTGGTATGATGTGTCTTCATTTTCATTAAATTCTAAAAAGTCTTTAATTTCTTTCTTTATTTCTTCCCTGACCCCATTATCAACGAGTAGAGTATTGTTCAGTTTCCATGTGAGTGTGGGCTTTCCATTGTCTTTGTTGTTATTGAAGACCAGCTTTAGACCATGGTGATCTGATAGGATGCATGGGATTATTTCGATTTTTTTATATCTGTTGAGGCCTGTCTTGTGACCAATAATATGGTCTATTTTGGAGAAGGTACCATGTGGTGCAGAGAAAAAGGTATATTCTTTTGTTTTTGGGTGAAATGTTCTATAGATATCTGTTAAGTCCATTTGGTTTAAAACTTCTGTTAGTTTCACTGTACTTCTGTCTAGTTTCCGTTTCCCTGATCTGTCCAGTGCTGAGAGTGGGGTATTGAAGTCTCCCACAATTATTGTGTGAGGTGCAATATGTGCTTTGAGCTTTAGTAAGGCTTCTTTTATGAAAGTGGGTGCTCTTGCATTTGGTGCATAGATGTTCAGAATTGAGAGTTCATGTTGGTTGACTTTTCCTTTGACAAATATGAAATGACCTTCCTTATCCTTTTTTATATCTTTAAGTTGAAAGTCAATTTTATTCGATATTAGTATGGCTACTCCAGCTTGTTTCCTAGGACCATTTGCTTGAAAAATTGTTTTCCAGCCTTTTACTCTAAGGTAGTGTCTGTCCTTGTCACTGAGGTGGGTTTCCTGTATGCAGCAAAAAGTCGGATCCTGTTTGCGTATCCAGTCTGTTAGTCTATGTCTTTTTATTGGGGAATTGAGTCCATTGACATTAAGAGATATTAAGGAGAGGAGACTGTTGCTTCCTGTTATTTTTGCTAAAAGGGGAGGCATTGTTTGTGTGGCTATCTTCTTTTGGGTTTGTTGGAGGTGGATTACTTTCTTGCTCTTTCTAGGGTATGATTGCTCTCCTTGTAATGGGTCTTTCCTGCTATTATTCTTTGTAGTGCTGGGTTTGTGGAAAGATATTGTGTAAATTTGGCTTTGTCATGGAATATCTTGGTTTCTCCATCTATGGTAATAGAGAGTTTTGCTGGGTATAGTAGCCTGGGCTGGCATTTGTGTTCTCTTAGGGTCTGCATGACATCTGACCAGGATCTTCTGGCTTTCATAGTCTCTGGTGAGAAGTCTGGTGTAATTCTGATAGGTCTGCCTTTATATGTTACTTGGCCTTTTTCTCTTACTGCTTTTAAAATTCTTTCTTTGTTTTGTGCATTTTGTGTTTTGATTATTATGTGACGCGAGGTATTTCTTTTCTGGTCTAGTCTATTTGGTGTTCTGTAGGCTTCTTGAATGATTATGGGCATCTCGTTCCTTAGGTTAGGGAAGTTTTCTTCTATGATTTTGTTGAAGATATTTACTGGCCCTTTAAGTTGTGAATCTTCACTCTCTTCTATACCTATTATCCTTAGGTTTGGTCTTCTCATTTTGTCCTGGATTTCCTGGATGTTTTGTGTTAAGAGTTTTTTGCATTTTTCGTTTTCCTTGACAGTTGTGTCAATATTTTCTATGGTATCTTCTGCACCTGAGATTCTCTCTTCTATCTCTTGTATTCTGTTGGTAATGCTTGCGTCTGTGACTCCTGATTTCTTTCTTAGGTTTTCTATCTCCAGAGTAGTCTCCCTTTGTGATTTCTTTATTGTTTCTATTTCCATTTTTATGTCCTGTATGGTTTTGTATAAATCCTTCACCTGTTTGGTTGTGTTCTCTTGTGATTCTTTAAGGGCTTTTACCTGTTTACCTGTGTTCTCCTCGGATTCTTTGAGAATGTTATTTATGTCCTTCTTAAAGTCCTCCATCATCATCATTAAAAGTGATTTTAGGTCTGACTCTTGCTTTCCTGGTGATATGGGGAGTTCAGGACTTAATGTGGGAGAACTAGGTTCTGATGATGACATGTGTTCTGGGTTGCTGGCCCTTGTATTCTTGCTCTTGCCTTTTGCCATCTGGATCTCCTTGGTGCTACCTGTGCTGTCTCTGGCTGGAACCTGTCTTTCCTGTTCTCTTGGTTGTGTCAGAACTGTTTAAGTTGGGTTCGCTGCTGAGGTTCGAGCTACGGCCCAGGATCTGCTCAGTGCTTTGGTCCGGACCAGAAGGAATCAGTGCTCTGGGCCAGGAGTGAGTTCCTGGATCCCTGTGGGCCCTGGTTACTCCCTGTTTGGGGCAGGTGTTGCTGCCTCCTTGCTTAAGAAGCTGCTGGAGTTAGAGCTCCTGGGAGCCACGCTTCCTCTGGGTTCTGTGAGATTGGGCGCAGAGTTGCCGCCCGATCTGCTGAGCGCCCAGGCCCAAACTGGAAGGAACCAGTGCTGGGGCCCGGAGTTTGTACTTGGGTCCCAGTGGGTCCCGGTTACTCCCTATTTGGGGCAAGTGTTGCTGCCTCCTTGCTTAAGGAGCTGCTTGAGTTGGAGTTCCTTGGAGCTACGCTTCCTCTGGGTTCTGTGAGATTGTTTGCAATATTGCTGCCCGAGATCTGCTGCGCGCTCAGGTCCAAACCGGAAGGAACCAGTGCTGGGGCCAGGAGTGAGTACCTGGGTCCCGGTGGGTCCCAGTTACTCCCGGTTTGGGGCAAGTGTTGCTGCCTCCTTGCGTAGGAAGCTGCTTGGGTTAGAGCTCCTAGGAGCCCTGCTTCCCTGGGTTCCAGGGGATTTGGTGTAGAGCTCCCGCCTGGGATCTGCTGGGAGCTCCGACCCAGGCCGGAAGGAGCCGGCGCTCCGGGCCGGGAGTAAATCCCTGGGTCTCAGTGGGTCCCGGTGGGTCCCAGTTACTCCCTGTTTGGGGTGGGTGTTGCTGTCTCCTTACCAGAGATACTGCCTGGGTCAGAGCTGCTGGGTGCCCCACTTCTGCCGGGTTTTGTGAGGTTCAGTGCAGAGCTGCCTCCAGGGATCTGCTGCCTGGGCCCAGACCGTCCCGTATTTCTTAAATGAACAGAAAATCATGAAAGTACAGTGTAGTGGTTATTTTCAACATACAAAAGATATTTCAGAGTTTTTAATAAAGTGTCTATCTGCATTGTTAAAAGCTTAAAATCATTTCCCTTTTCTCTTTCTCTTTTAATCTCTCTCTCTCTCTCTCTCTCTCTCTCTCTCTCTCTCTCTCTGCCTGACTATCTTCACAGTCACACTGCTATTGTCTCAACTGTCCAAGTGCTGGGATTATAACTGTGCACCAACATGTCTATAAAATTTTTTTAAAAAATCATTTATATGGGACAGTGAATGAAGGAGCAACTAAAGCTAAAATTATTTGCAAAAATGCTATGGGAGCCTAGTATTCTATAAACTTTATATATATATATATATATATATATATATATATATATATATGTATTTGAAACTCACAAACATACAAATATATGATATTTAGTAGAATTATCCAATAAAATGGAATTATGTTATTTCTAGAAGTCACAGTTTGCCAATGAAAAACTTTCCTCAGTTGATCAGAGGTATCTCATAGACCCTTAAAGCCACATAGCTTATTACCATTGTGCTTGCTCGCCCAGTAGACCTTGATGGTAAAAGCCTATTGTTGAAGATGCTGGACGTGTTGATCAGAGAACATGGAGCAATCAAGTTGGCACTGACCAGGAAGTTTCCCCTTGCTGACTAGCTTTACTGTAACTGCAGGATCCTATGGAGATTGCTGGGAGGAAAAGTAATAATTAGTCTTCCTCAGCTGCAAACCTTGCTAACTACAGTTATGAACGGAGTGGCAAAATACACCCATGGATGCAATAGTGGCATGAACATCAGGACCATACCAGTCACTTTCTGATTGGATCTAAAGCCTACTCTGCAGGAGGGAACTCATGCCTGGTACTGTAAGTTTGGCCAGAACCCATGGCTATAGAGTTCATAGGTCTCAGGGTTGGGCCCATTACAATTATAGTAGATAGACATAGTATCAATCTGCTCTCTAAATTCATTACTTTCTAACCACAGATTGGTGCAGCTCTCAGACTTCATCAGAGGAGTATCTTTGTAGGGTGGACAGTGGTCAGTGCCAAAAGTCACAGTCGATCAAAGTTTAGAGAATAGGTATCAATGAAGCTCTCAGCCACAAACAGGTACAAATGATCCCAGTTCTCAGAGATCACTCTGGAAGAGTAGCTGGAAAGGTTGTAAAAGCCAGAGGTTTCCAGGACTGGGGTGAAATGGGGTCTTCTGTAAATGTCAAGATGACTACATACACGTACTCACAGAAACTGATTGTCAATCTGCGCAAGATTAAGCCAGTCAGTGTTCTAGCCTGGAAGGAGGAAGGTCTCGTAAACTCCCACCAGAACATAGGAGCTAAAGGCATTTCATAGCTTCTGAGGGAGGAAGAGCTAGTTTGCCTTAAGGTTGTGACCCTGCTATCAACTATGCTCCAGCAAATGTCCCCACACCCAGGAATATTTGGGTAGCACAAATACCACTGGGTGAGTTCAAAAGGAGAAAAGATGGCATAAAATTGATGGGACGGGGGTAGGAGTAGATCTTAGAGGAGTTAGAGGGGAAGTAGTGAATAAATATGATCAAAATACATTATATGAAATTCTAAAAGACTTATAAAGATATTATGTATTTTAAAAATACAGATTAGCGCAAACTCTATGAGAAACAGCAGTATTTTTTTCTTTTAAATCCCCCACATGACAACAAAAAGAGGCACCATAGAAAAGCAACGCACAGGAGTGAACAAGCTAACCAATAAAAACTCTTCAGAGAAAACATGGCAATGTTTTTATGAGGTCAGATTTGGTAATATCATGGAGTGACACAGAAATCAGAAACAATCAAAGAAAAACAGGGGGAATGGACTTGCTCAAAATACTTTTATATAAAAAAGAACACTAGCAAGGAAGCAAACAGATAACTTACCAAATGGGAGAAAATCTAGAAATCATATCAATACCAAGGGATCAATATCTAGAATATATATGTACGTGTGTGTGTATGTATGTGTGTGTGTGTGTGTGTGTGTGTGTGTGGTATGTGTATGTGTGTATGTGCACAAATTAATAGCAATATTAAATCCAATTCAAAATTAGACCAATTACTGAAGCTCATCTCTTTGCCAAGAAGCCTGGGGAATGACCTGCAAACCACTGGAAAGACCCCAACCTCACTCATTCTTATAAAAACACAAAAAAATTCACAGTGAATTAGCACTGTATACCCACGCAGAGGCTAGCACTCAAAGGTGGAAACCCACTTTTTGCTGACAAAGATGTGAACTGTCATTCTGTGTGGCTGATGGCAATGCGGGAGAGTGCAGCTGTTGAGGAAAGCAGCTTGGCAGCTGCTCAAATATTAAAAATAGAACTAATGTGTGATCCAGACATTCACTCCTAGGTAAATGTCTAAGAGAGTTGGAAGACAAGACTCAAACGGAATCCCACTCCTACCTACAGGAGTATTACCAACAACAGTCAGCGGAAGATGCAGTTCAATATCTATCAACAGATGAACGACAGCCACAGACTACTGTGTACACAGAGATTTATCCTTCAGCCTCATAAAAAGGTTGAAGTCTTTGTGTACGTTCATGTGCGTATAGAGTGTATGTGTGTATATGTATGGTGTAGATATGTATGTAGTAATGCATGTATATGAGGGGCATATGTCTGTGTACATGTGATATATGCATACGTGTGTATATGCTTGGGGGGTGGATGTGTGTATACATGTGGTATAAGCATGTGTGTGTGCATTGCATATTTGTGGGAGGCGGGTGTACTTGCCTATACATATGTCAAACAGGCCAGAGGAAGACATAGGGCATCTTATCCTATTGTTGACATTTAGTCTGTTGCTATGTATTGCAATACCAAATTCTGTATCCTAAGGTCTAGTTGCCTCATGATGAGTGAATTCTCACATATACCAGCTTCTGTTGTGCAAATCTCACTCCTTAATGAAAAACTTAATGGTTGAATAAAGAGACCTCTAGCCTGTAGCTGGACAGAAGGATTGGGTAGGGGGTGGGCTTCAGTTCCCATTGGTGTCTGAGGCAGAGAGTCCAAGAAGGAGGATGAAGGAAGAAGGCACCGTGGAGTAGGTGGATGGTGAGCATATGGCCATGAGGGCCAGCCAGTTGGAGTAGGAACAGCCTAGGTAGAACATGGCAAGTAATACTGGGATTAAAGAGAGGGAAATAAATATCATAGAAGGTTGATATCTACCCAGATCTAGTGCTTTAAGGCTTATTATAAAGACAATGGTTTTATGTCTTTGATTTAAGAATTAAATGATCTAAGATGAGTAGAACCCCCCCCCCAATACTATTTACTACAATACCTTATTATTCTCAATTATATTTCTTTGGAACATTGAAACCAGAATCCTCTGACTTTTTTGTTGTTGTTTTGATTTGTTTTTTTCTCTTATTTTCTTTTTTCTTTTTTTAAGCTAAGCTGGCTGACCAGTAACCTTCAGTGGTTTTGCTGTCTCTACCTCCCAGGTGGCTCTGGGGTTCTAGTCACATGTGCCCTTGCCTAACTTTTTCACATGAGTGCTAGGCATAGCAACTCAGCTACCTATGCTAATGTAACAAATGCCCTTTCCCACTGAGTCATCTCCCCAGCATTAATGACTGATACCCTAATACAAACCCCTTGTTTGAACTTTGAAGGAATTATTTAGATGAAAGAAGACAGACATAAGAGGGCAAATTAATAAATCACAAGAGATGCTGGAAATGTGCCAGTCTCAGAGTGAGTAGGCTAGCAGCCCCAAGTGAATGAGTGGAGAATTAATGTTGGGCTATACAGAATTTCTGTTTAAGATAACTGAATGCATTCTGGGGATGTAAAGTGGTAATAGTCACACAGCATTGAGAGATGTTCTTAACACCATTGAGTCACAATTTCTCTAGAGAAGGATGAGCATGTATTAAAAAAGGATTAGATTGGCTTACACGCTGTGGTCTGAGTAGTCCAACAATGGCTATATTCACACTGGGGAGACTGACAACTCTGGATACTTGGCTATCTCAATATGGCTCTGAAGGTTCTGAGGATTGTTAAGAGTTGTGGGTCTTCAGTTTTGTTGAGGCCAAAAGAGCTGGTTTCCAGAGTCAGTGAAAGACAGAAGCATCGAGCAGCAGCACCAGCAACAACAACCAAGTTGATGTTCCTTCCAGAAGGGAAAAAGGTGGGCCAGCACCCCCTTTTTCCTCAGGTCTTTGTACAGTCCAACACACCCTGTTGCTCACTCTGTGTTCCAGGAAATTCCCCCAGAGACCCATTCAGAGTGTGTGTCCTAGTTAATTCAAGACCCAGTCAAGTTGACAACCAAGACCAACCACAAGGTGATATATATTCTACAAAATTAAAAAAAATACATCAGTTATCCAGAAAATGGAAGTACAGGATAGAAAACATACAGAAATTTCATACTGTATAAGTCCACTCAGAATGGGCACATGATTAGGTGGCATTTGGCTGATGGGCTGAACTCTATAGGGATCTTTGTTTTCAGACCGTCTAGTCCTCTCACACCCTTACACCATGTGGCTTTTGCATTTAGCTCTTTCTGCTTACGTTTTGCTTTCTTCAATAATTTTGCTACAATCAGCTCTCTCTTGTCATCTGGGTTAGGTTTTCTGGACTCTTACAGGCAGCTTAGGTTAGTCACTGAGCCACTGTCTTATGGTCATTCCCATCGCTGTCTGATGCACTTTCCTTTCAAGCGTATGTTTACCACTGCTTTGATGTTTGAGTGGTGGACCCAAAATTACAAGGAACAGCATTTTCCAATGTGCTGATATGTGCCTGGACACAAAATCACATAGGCATACTGTAGAAAATAAACATCATTACTTTCTTAGATGAGAATATTAATGTCCATCAGATTTACTTATAAAAGCAGAAAGACAATTTATTCGGTAATATGAGGATTATAATTATTAAACAGGACATACTTATTTGAGCCAACTTGATTCAATGTTCTTATTTCCATCTGTCAGTTTAGCCAAAGAGTAAAGTTAAAATCACAGTAAGTTTGTTAATCTGAAGACAGAAATAATCACAGGGAATGGGTTACTTATGAAATATCTGCTTATCTAATTAAAATTTGAGACAATGAAAGTCAGGTTATTTTGTGAGTTGAGGAAGTGGAGGATACAATGCCTCTGATATCATATGTAATACATAGTTTCATAACAGAAATGAGCTGTTGATCTCCAATTGTTTTGTTTGCACACTTTAGAAATGAAGTCTTGACTTAAAATTAAGGGTTGTTAGGTGTTATTTGCTAAACCCTGTATGTAGCTAGCATGTTAGATACATTTTCTTATATGAGACTCCCAGAAGTCTGAATTTTACATTCTTACATTAATGAGGCTTCTAATAGGAAATGCGTTTTTCCCTAGACTGTGCACCTGGGAAACTTCCATAAGCCTGTTTCCAGAGCCCTGAGGGAACCAGGAAGGGAGAGGGAGACACCCAGAGACCAACAGCAACAAAAGCTTGTTATGGTCTCTGAGGAAATGGCAAGAGAAAGGAACTGTTTTGGAGTCTGGTGGGAGCTGGAAGCACAGAGGATCTGGGGCCAAGCCACAGGGTAGGTACTCCACTGCTATTCAGGAAGGGCTCAGCACCTGCAAGCACAGCGGAGCCAGAACCTGAGTATGGTAGTGTGTGTGAGGGAAAATCCTGTTGCCATTGCCCTCCTCCTTCCCAGTATTTTCCAGAGACTGAACCTTCTGGAAGGTTGCTGTCAGAGTAGTGACAAAAGGCAGCTTGCTAGAGGTATCCTCCTGAGCATCAAGCAGCATGAAAAGGGTGGGCAGCATAGTGGGCACAGAAGTTTGTGGCAAACGAGGTAGTATTTTTTTATTGAACACTATGGAAAAGTGTTAACAGAAATAAATGGTTTGCCCAATTTCACAAAACAAACTCCACTGGGATGCAGACCGGCCTGGCCAACAGGAAACTATCACAGGATGCTATGTCCATGTGGTTCTCCCAGAAACACAAGGATACCTGTGTCCTCTCTATATATCTTTACTGATGCCCTGATCCCTGGTAGGACTGTCTGTGGCTTTATGCTATGATCACTTATTTTTTTATAGTTTGTGTTATATTTTATAATTTTTTTATTCATTTTAATTTTCCTTTCTAATTAGATTTTAAAGGGTGTCATTTCTTCTACCATATTTTGCTGGCTTCAGGAAAACACATTTGGTTACCTGCCAAGAGGATACTGTCTTTGGGAAGCATTTTCAGGAGGGTAATGCACTGTGGACTGTTTTCTAGCTAAGGAGCTGTAGATGGATTCTGATTTGCTTTTTCCAAAAGAAATATCCACCCTGAAAAGTTTAGACACTGATTTGTCTTCTGGTATGAATTCTTGGATTTCATGGCTGATGTTTTTTAAATTGTGTTTTAGCTAGAAAGTAGAGCAAAAAGATAGCATACTCATCTTTATTGTAAGATATAAGATATGTGTACATATTAGATTATATGTAAAAAATAAGACTACAATAAAATATTGGAAATGTCATTACCCAGAGATTCCATTCACTGATATTTTATGAGCATTTTTGAGATAAGCCTACATATAATTTTATACTACAACATTATGTCATATATTCTCTTCATGCTCTCAAGCACTGTAATGAATTGTTGTTTTTTATTTCAATGCTCTGTACAGTTCTGGGACTCAAACCCAGAGTCTCAAGCATGTAAGTATTCTTCTATTGAGACTATCCCAGGCCTCTGTACATGAGAATGTGATTCTAGGCTGTGTTAGCCTCTTTTACTATATACTATATTAGCCAATTTGAATTGTTAATACTTGGCGTTATTTTGAGCTTACTAACTACTGTTAGTAGCAAATCTGCAGTACACATACTTGTACTTTTTTTTTTTTTTTTTTTTTTTTTTTTTTTACTGGTTTGTTATACTTATCTTGAAGTCTTCTCAAGTTAGATTTCTATCTATACATGTAGTTTTAGCCTCCCACACAGTCTTCATTTTATTATATGTCACCAAATTGAATCACATGTGTACATGAAATGCAAGCTGTTATTTAATGAATTGATATTTAAAACATGTAAACTTCTACTCATAGGCATGAATTGGTGGATTAGATAGACCACAGGGTATAATTCATTCAAATAAATCCCATATGTGTGTGTGGTGGGGGGATGTGTACATGCATGAGAGAGAGAGAGAGAGAGAGAGAGAGAGAGAGAGAGAGAGAGAGAGAGAGAGAGATTCATTAGAGAACCCCGGCTAATATAATTTTTGGCTCCAGAAGTGGTTCTAGAGCAACAGAAGTGTTAGGATGAATATTTTAAGTACCTGGAATAAGCTTTCTAGTTTACCAACACCTACAATTAATGAAATCTCTCCAGTAACTGAGAGACTCTTCTAGAATCCTCTTCTGGAAGCTTAGAGAGTATGGAAAGCCCAAGATGTTAACTATTTTACAAATTTAAGGAGGCACTACCAATTCTGCAATGGTAAAAAGCAACTAATTTGGTGAGTCTGTATACAAAAATTTTGATAATTTGTAGAAAAATAGGAAAAATCATGATGCTAGCCAGTTGCTCCTGTCATCTTTAGATAAATTGACAAAGGAGAAGAATGATATCGTTGATAAAATTGATCAGTTATTGTTATCTCAGTATATGGTGAAAGACAAAAATGAATTTAGGGATAAAACTGACCAACAATGAACAATGCATATAGTGATAAAATTGACCAGCTCCCGATGTGTATGCAGATTGTAAAGGTTTCTAAGTGTGCCCTGGAAGACAATCTTCTCTCGGGCAGCCATAGAGCTCAAGTTATGGAAAATCGAGCTAAAACCCTCATTATGAAGTTGGCTGAATTACAGCAAAAATTTAAGTTTCACTCTCCAAGAGTGTCACAGGTCAAAGTAAGGGCATTGATTGGTAAAGAACAGGATCCTGAAACTTAGGATGGGGATGTGTGGGAGGGCCCTATTAAAGCTGAGAACGCTGAATCTTCAGATTCTTAAGGGCTTTCTCACCTGAGGAGAAGTCTCTCCACCTCAGCACAACATTTACTCACACTCCCACTTGATAAATTGTCTTTTTCACCTTTGAGTGAGAAAATTAATTTATTGTCAGCTAAACTATTGGGTTAAAGTGTGTCCCAGACCAGTTGTTGGGTTAAAATGTGTCCTGGGTCTGTTCCACCACGGGGCTAGGGCCACTCAGGAAGACAGAGGCACAGGAGGTTTGACTGCACTCTTTCAGTGCCAGCCGGTGTCCGCTACGGGAAGCTGCAGAAATGTGCCCCAGGGGTGGGGAGGGTAGTCTGAGGTTCCTGGGGACTTCTAGAGTTGGCTAGGGGGTGGCCCAAAGGCAGCCAGAGGCTGGTTGGCTGGTTCTCAGACTCTTGGGCCTCCAGGCACTGCTGGGAGCTGTGATAGAGCCGAGAACGAAGTGGGGGCGTACAGGCTGGATTGGCTCACGGCCGAAGGAGGAGAAAGAGGGAGAAACTCTGACTGTCTCCGTGGGGATGAGAGTTCTTGGCTTGGTCATAGCAGTTCGCATGGCTTGGTGGTCGCTGTGGCTGGGAAAGCAGAGAGGCTGGGAACGGAGAAAGGTCTTCTGCAGGAGATTAGACAGTGGCTCTATAGATGAAGACCTCCATTGTTTCCCATGGTGGATCTTGATGAAAGAGAAGCAGTCCATAGTTTTAAGATGTTTATTGTCATGGCAGAAAGATGAGAAACTGTACCCTAGTTTTCTCAGGGTGGGCCTGAGGTTAAATACCTTTTGCAGGGAGGAGGGTCTGGGAAGGAATGCTTAATTGGCTATGCCCCTCTGGTCTTTAGGTCATTAATATGGAGGTCTGTCTTGAGTGGCTTGTAGCCACGCCTCTACCTGTAGAGGGGCTAGTAGGGGCGTTGCCCTGCGTGACTAAAGGACACAAGTCTTATGAAAGATTGCAGCCTTGTGTCAGGAGCCTGGAGTCCAGGAGCATGGCAAAATGCATGCTGTCCCTTAGGATCTCCTAGGGTCTCCATCAATTTTAGCCTATGTTCAACCACAAACCAGGCTGCCTTTCATGGTGCTAATGAAACCACCAGTGACTTTCTCTGAAAGATGCCAGACAAGACAATACTGATCCCTACCCCCCAACCCCTCCTCCGAGCGCACAAATAGTTGCCCCCAGGCTTGTAACCAGGCTTAAAAGCAAAGAAAGCAGGCTTTTGAGGGAAGGTTGAAAGCGTAGTCCATGAGGAGGTAGAACACACTACTAAAGGTTTAATGAGTTTTCTAATTCATTCAAATAGAGGTCTGGGGAGTATGTGTGGGAATGGATTTTAAGGTTGTGGGTTAATTGTGGAAGGAACATAATACTAGATCAGGCTGAGTTAACTGATAGGGTCCACTGAGTGGAGATTCTAGGTTAAATATGGAAAATATGGAAACTCTCACAGCTAAGAATGGTGTCAAAAGTTTGTCTGAATGGTTGGCTGAAGCATTTATAAAATGATGGCCTACTGAAAAGGACTTGGAGATGCTGATATTCTTTGGCTTTGTGTTGAAGTGATTTGAAGGCTCAGAGCAGATACACGGTATAAAACTTAATCCTCCATAATGAGAAGACCCAGAAGATTAGCCCTTCACTATAAGACATAGACTGGTGAGAGAGGCACCTGCACATTCGAAGAACTTTGTTGTTGTCCTATTCCTAGGGCCAGACCTGAGGGTTGGAGATGCTCCTGCTCGGTTGTATGAATTAAAGAAAATGAGCTTAATTGGGTACTGAAGAACCTGGGACCCGGTGGCAACACTGAATTGCTCTTGTAGATATCACAATGGGAAGCATAGACAAAATAGTGCTCATAAGACTGGCCCATCATGGGCAGCGCAGGCAAAATGGCTTTAATGGTAGCATGACTCCTATGGACCTTCGGTACTGGCTAATCAATGATAGCATTTTCAGAAATGAAACACATAAGACATCTACTGAGTTTCTGTTTGATGTGTATAAGAAGAACAATTCTCAAACAAATAAAAGAAAGGTTCCATTAGATCATAGCCAAAGGGAATCTCCACCTATGAACCAATTTCCAGACTTGAGCTAGTTTGTAGTCCCCAAACCCCTTGAAGGAAAGGACAGCTTCTGAGGAACAGCCTTGATAAAATACCTAAAAATTTTTACTGTCAGACTTTTTTCAAACACTGGTTCCAGAAGACCCCCCAAAGCATCATGGCTCTTCGTTTAAAGTAGGGGCTTACAGAGGTCAGGTGATTAATGGAGTTTGGTTGAAGTCTGACTCAGTAGATCTAGTGAGTCTCAGACTTCATCCTATGGTTATTTCCCCAATCCCAGAATGTATAATTGGAATAGATAAAATTAGAAGTTGTGGTGGTGTGGGGCATGGAGAGATATATCTTCTAAGGTGGAGGATAAGTTATTGTGCTTGGCCTCTCCCACCACCAAGAAAGAAGCATAAAGTTTAATGGGCCTATGTGGATTCTGGAGACAGCACATTCCTCACTTGGGTGTGTTACTCAGGACCATATACCAAGTGACTCTTGATATTTTCATGTGGATGTCTTTATATCTGCTTTCCTCTCCTCCAACAAGGCACAGTGGACATTAAAGAGGAGGAGGAGGAGGAGGAGGAGGAGGAGGAGGAGGAGGAGGAGGAGGAGGCAGAGGACTGCTGGACAGAGGAAGGGGAGTAATGCTGGTAAATGTTTTCTAGACAATACAAAATTACTACACTCACGAAGTCACAGCAGCTGATTACCTGTGGAAGAACTTCACATGCTCAGACCATCCAAAATTCTAACATGGAGTGGGGAGGCACTATAAGGCCTCACCCTAACTGAGAGCTATTGGCAGTTGATGGCGTCTCAGGATGGTCATTCGTCTTTGGGGATGTGGCTACTGGTATATCTCCATGCGCCAGTGACTGGCCATGCACGTATGTATATGCTGGCGGCACTAACTGAACTTAGTGTGTTTTCAAAAAGAAGACATGTAATTGAGAGGGAGGAGAGAAACTAAGGTTGCTATGACAATATTTCATATGATGATATGTATGAAATCTTAAAAATAATTTTTTAATCAAAAATACTTTTGAAAAGAAAAAGTCCTAAGTTTTGACTTCCTAGCCCTGCCATTGCTCCTTTGCTCCACTACATCCCTTTTTACCCTTCCTTAATTTGTTTATGAAACAGTCTCGATGTAGCCCTAGCTGGCTTGGAGCATGATATGTAGATCAACTGGTCTTGTACTCCTAAAGATATGCCTTCCAGTGCCTCATGGGTGATGGGAAAGGGTGCATGCCACCACACCTGGCCATGCTGTTACTCCTGTACCCATGCTATTTTTATCACCTTTGCTTCATTTTCAATAATTTTTTTTTACACCTATCTTTTCATATCTTGATTTTCTTTTACTCTTGGTAAATGACTCAATTACTGTAAAGAAATGCTATGACCATGGCAATTCTTACAAAGAAAAAAATGTAACTGGGACTTGCTTACAGGTTTAGAGGTTTAGGATATTTTCAGCAAGGCAGGTAGCATGGTGGCACCCAGGCAGGCATTGTAGCTGAGAGGTCTACATCTGGATCTCTGGCAGTAGGAAGAAGAGAGAGCCACTGGGCCTGGCTTGGGCATTTAACATCCCAAAGTGACCTCCAATGACTTACTTCCTCCAACAAGGCAATATCTAATAATATCACTCCCTGGTGACCAGCCTTCAACTCTATAAGCCTACAGGGGTCATTATTGGTCATTCCATGGCACTGAGATTCAGCATATAAGAAATCACAAAGACATCAGTTTATAGCTTTCCTCCAGATTCTTTGCCCCATAGACTACCAATTCATTTGCATTTATCATACACTGAAACAGTGGTGAAATCTATCCTGTCAATTGTTTGTCTCCATTCCTGAAAGAGACATCAGAGGAACCATCAGGATTATCAGTATAAAACTCAGATTATATTATATTCTCTCTGTAAAAACAGAGGGAACTTACAGGAACAGCCCACAGAATAACAATGATAGAGTTTTGCACAATTAATCTCTAACATTAAATATATATATATATATATTATATATATATATATATATATATATACATTCATAATAAGATATGCATGACACTTTTAACAGCAACTTGCTATAACATAAATTCTCAAGAAATAAGGAGCCTTTTTGCTAGGAGACGGTTCAATGGTTCAACTGGTAAAGGTGCTTTCTGCCAAGGTGACCTGACCTGAGGTTGTTGTCTGGAACTGACAGAAGAAAACTAGGGAAGCGATACCTCCACGCTTCCCTCTGACTTCCATACTGTGGTGCACACATCTTTACATGGATGCACACCCATTAAAATACACATGAAAAATGTGTCATCTGGGCACAGTGGTGCACACCTTCAATTCTAGCACTTAGGAGGGAGGCAGAACCAGACGGATTTCTGTGAGATCAAGGCCAGTTTGATCTACATAGCAAGCTCCAGGAAAGCCAGGGCTATGTAGAGAGACCCTGACTTTAAAATAAATAAATAATATTAATGTTGATAATAAAATAAATGAAACCTTTCATTACAATTATTTCATTACAAATATTACTGTTTCAATCCTGTGGTTTTTATGGTAACCCTTTCAGAAAGATGTATTGGCCATCACATTTGCTCCATGCTGGAGACTGATTCTGATTCCAGGTCTCATAGATATTGATCTGATCAAGCAGGACACCACTCTTCCTTTTGAGTATTTATTTACTAAAAGGGGAATTTCATTGTTCCATGAAGGCTTGACACATTAGACAATGTTTCCCCAGTTATTCCTAGGCTTCCTTGCATTCACAAAGATAGATATATTAAGACTTTAATAAATAATTAGCTAAGTAACCAAATAAACTATTTTTGAAAGGATTTGTAGTTGTTAATGTTTTCATATGTTTCTCTTCCTAAGGAGATTGAAGGATATTGTAGAACAATGTAAATTGGAACTCCAAACTGGGTTGACTAAGATTTGAATTTTTAGATTGAGTAGAGATCCTTTGAAATATTGTTGAACATTGATAGGTGAGGTATGGAATACTGTAAGATGTACAGGGCCAGGAACATCACATTAAATGTGACGTCTGCCTTTGGTCCATGCTTTCTTGTTTCCCATTTAGATAAAAGTAACAGGCACTCTGGCATCTCATTTTGCTGTTGGTTCTTCAAGACATAATGTAGTGAATGATCTTAAAATTTACACAAAGTATCAAATTATTTGTTAGGATAGACCTAATTATTTGAAGATAGTATCTCCATGCCACAGGCTTCTGTATAAGGACATTCAAATATAATCTTTTAAGTTTAGTTAAGTCAGAAATATTAGTGTATATAAGCTGACTTTAATGTCATCAGTCAAAACTGACTGAGCTGACACAGCTGATTGCAAACATCACCTCATTCACTGAAGCTTAAGTATGCTGATAGGATACTGAAGTGCCTAACACGCATCTAATAAATTTACATAATCTCATGTGTAGTCATCTCTGTGGCTGTATTTCAACCTGACTTTAAAAGAAGTCAAAAACTGTTCATGAATCCTTCTTGCCTGAGCTAGATTAGCGTCTAATGTAAAAATGACGGAGAAGTGGTCAAGAGAAGCAGTGAGCACAACACTGATGAGGATGGGTTTGCGGAGTTACAGCAGCCCAGAGTCACCAAGTGCCCCCAGCATCAGCGAGAGGGTCTGAACTACGATGCCAGGGCCTTCCTTCCTGTCTTGTAAACCTGTTTGCCTTGCAATTAAAATGAAAGAGGAATAGAAATCAACTTTGGACGTATTCCAAAAGTTCTTTCTTTAGGTTCCAGTCTGGAACAGTCTTCTTGTGCAAAGTCTAAGGAAAAATTCCTAAGACTTGGTGGGTATCACCTAACCATAGCCCACTGACCTCTTAAAACTTAAAACTTAAGAGAAATAAAATGCAAACCCCACATAGCACATTGCTTATTCTGTATACACTCAGGCTACTCATGAATCCTTTAAACTATTTATTTTGCACAGTTTTCATCTCTCTCTCCCTCTCCCCCTCCCTCCCTCATCCTCCCCATCCCCTCTCCTTCCCTTCTCTTTCTCTATGTCTTTACCTCTCTGTCTCTCTGTCTCTCTCTATCTCTCTTGTCTCTCTCTCTCTCTCTGTGTATATACTCATGAGCAAGTGCACAACAACTTAACCATGGTACTCATGTATTTTCGTAGCTGATTCTCTCCTTCCATCCAATGGGTGACTGTACTGAAGTCAGGTGGACAGGCTTAGCAGCAAGCCCCCATACCCACTGTGCCATCTCATAACCCATTTCACCTTTTCTTTTCTCTAAGCATCAGCCTTCTAGACATGAATGTTTTGGAATTAGCTTCAAGGTCTCTATTAAGTTCTTACACATCTGCATTGGAACAGAGCAA
This sequence comes from Mastomys natalensis, assembly GCA_021653895.1. Lineage (NCBI taxonomy): Eukaryota > Metazoa > Chordata > Mammalia > Rodentia > Muridae > Mastomys > Mastomys natalensis. The sequence goes on along the minus strand of JAJTUV010000126.1, from coordinate 622,895 downwards.
CATATCTTCTTTACAATTTTTCTTCATATCCATCTCATAAATATAAACATGAGTATCCGTGTTTTAGAAGCGGGGTCATTACTGTGTTACCTGCTTTCTCTGTGGTATCTGGTTCTGTACAAACACTTCTGTACTGTGAAGGTAAAATGATAGTCTATTGAGTTGTGGGCATTTTCTTATTGCTAATTAAACTGTATGGGGACTGTGGTTTAACTTGGCATGCCACACTGGCTCATTTGGAGATGGTCACATTGTGACCGAGAATGTACTTTAAGTGATGTTGAATTAAAATTATAGCTCAGCTTGAGTGAAAGAAGAAATTAATATAATCAATAGTTTATAATGTGCTCAGAGATTGAATAGGAAAATATACAATGAAACCTGTAAAATAAGCCTTTTAATTTCTTTTTGAAACTTTCTGAACTATGTTAGTGGCATCTATGTGACTATACTCAAAGATAGTAGGACAAAAGTGATTGCTTCAAGGCTTTTTTGGATTATTTCAAAAATGTTTAACTTTTCAAGATACTTTTTCTGGCCAAATAATGTGATTAATTTCGTTTTCTAAAAATAAGTGCATTTAATAGGAGGAACCTCACAGTAAAAAGACAAAATGTTTCTGCAGTCTCGTGATTTAAACGTGCCTCCCAGGCACCCCAGAAATTCTCCAGCACAAAATTCTCAAGTTTCTAAATGGAGGATCGTGTATCATATGCCAGAGGTCTCATTACATAATCGATTATTCGTAATTCCCTTTCAGAGAGCACACAAAGTTTCTGTTCCCTGCTTGAGAGCAAGATCTTCCAGGGTAAGTCAGTCCAGTTCCTATACACTGGGTCTGGTCAGAGGCTCCTCTGTCAGGGTTCCCTCAAGTTTGTTCAAGACACTCAACTAACAAAGGGATTTTTCACTTGTAAATAATGGCCCTCTCCCCCTCCTCACAAGCCTTGTCAAAGCCTCGTCCTTACACTTCTTTCTTGAGGCTGTTTGTTCTGCTTTCTTTTTTCCATGGTTAGATCTGCTGGCATATAAAATAGCAGTTTCGAACATTCTTTGTGATGGGTAATCCTATTAGTTTGGAAAAAAAATGATTTTCCTTAAATGTGGAAGCAGATAATTTACTTCATGCCATGTTCTACACATGCCATTATTTTTTTAAATTAAAATGTACATTTTAATTGCTACAAAATAAGACAGACCTTGTCCTTTTTTTTTTCCTTAAATAAAAAACACATTCTTTTCTTCTAGCTTGGAAGCTTCATTAGTCCAGATTGTATTCAAATGCTTTGTTTGTGCAGTGCTTTTTTTCCAGGGAGGGCTTAGAACACGCTGTTTCTCCTGGTAGGTCACAGGCTGGAGAGGCTTGACCCTGGGAATCAAATGTCTGACCTGGCCTGACCCCAACCTCTGCTTAAAATCAAGTCTTCATTTTTATTTAAAAACAAAGGTATATTTTCCATGTATCTTTTTCCCACTCTGTTCCAGCTGCTTGGATGAAGTCATTGCTGTTCATTCATCTAAGACCTCAGGGTGGGAAAGGATGTTTTCCAGTCTTCCCAGTTTGGAGAGGAGAGTCCAGGCTTGATTTACTTCTATTTATTTAGTATAAACCGTATTGAATTTCATGTAAGAGAAAAAGAATTCAGGGTACACAGTTAGGTGATGTGTGTGCTTCTCTTTCACAACACATAAAATGTAAACACTTATTTTAAATAAATCCCCCTTTTTAATAAAAACTAATTCATGATATCACTTCTGCAATCCCAAAGGACAATGTGGCAGATCAAATTTTAAAAAGTTGAACATTGGTTGAACATTTAAAACTATTTCAGTTTTCTGTTGGAAATTTTTGGGGTGGGGTGGATCCTCGAATAATGCTTCCATTAATCACATCATGGTTTTGTGCTCTTGTTTCGGAGGAAATTTATCAATACCCTTAACTTCAGTTTTGCTTTGGGGGCCTGCCTCTGTGGGGTTCCTTTGCTCTGTTTCTGTGGTTGTTACAGTAAATAGAATTTATGACTGTGGAGGGCCACATATCCTGTAAGTCATGTGGAGAGTTCCCACGGAGTTCTGTGAGCTTTGATGGAAGACCCCTTTGTTTTTACTTCCAAGATCTCTACGTTTGGGGAGGTAGAGGGTGAGCATCCCGCTTTACAGTGGGTGAGCTTTTGTCCACTCCCTGGTATAGCTGCCCTGGAACCATCCCCCCCCCCACTTGCTGAGGAGGATGTTAAGGGGCCTCTTTTTACTTGGGAGTTAATCATTTGTACATGTGAAACTAAAACCTTGGTAGGATCTCATAGTCTCAAATGCGAGCCTTAGTGATAACACAGAATACAGATTTCTTTCTTCTCTTTCTTTCTTTCTTTCTTTCTTTCTTTCTTTCTTTCTTTCTTTCTTTCTTTCTTCTTTCTTTCTTTCTTCTTTCTTTCTTTCTCTTTCCTTTCCTCCTTTCCTTTTTCTTTCTTTCCTTTCTTTTTTCTTTATCTTTCTTTCCTTCCTTTTTCTTTTCTTTCTTTTTTTTTTTTTTTAAAGAGCAAGGCACCTTGTTATACTGACATTTTTAAATTCAGTTTTTGGGACTGTAATCTAGGCTAAGTTGCTTGTGGACAACCGTGATTATTCTCTTAGGTTAATATAATCACATGCTGAAGAAAAAAAGAAAAAGAAAAAACAGTAAAGATGCCCTTGAAAATATAACTCAGTAATATGTCTCAGAGTGATAATGTCTTCACTTTCAGCTGCCCTGTGTGAGGTCAAAGGCAGGAACATGCAAATCTAAAATCACAGATAGACTTCAACATTGTGAGATTCTCCAGTTTATGAGGCACATAAACCCTGAGCCATGTGCAGGATAATTTAAAATTATTCAAGCTCTTCACATTTTACAAAATTATTCAATTTGGACACTCTTGGGGTTCCAGGAATATATAATGTACAGAGCTTTGAGGCTGCTGAATATGAGGAAATGCTCTTTTTAGAAAACCCTCTTTCACCGGTGCTTTGGTGGCCAGGTATGCATAGACACTGAAGAATGCACTCCTTTAATTACCACTGTTTGAGCACTTCAGTGTGTAAGCCATTTAAAACCAGTTCGGGACCATTCTATAATTATTCACATAGTGATAGGAAAAAATGAAATCAAACATTCACCAGACGAGAATCAACAGAGGGTCAGGAATTCAGGTACTCTCAATACAATAATTTTGAGAGTGATGACTTGAAATATGTGGAAGACAACAAAGAATAAAGTCCAATGAGCTTTTTCTCAAAACCTCCTAATGTTAATTTCATACTATGTCATTCACAAAGGTTACTCAATTATACTACGTTGTTAAGGACTGATATTCAAGTGTCCTGTAGTTACTACTCTTGGGTTGGCTCATCCATACACATCCTGATAGCTGTGAGGCTCCTTTGTCTTATTAATATTTCAAGAATGAAATCAAGTTCAATTTTCCTACCCATGGAGCATAGATCTGTGTGGAGGATTCAGGGGTTGCATTAGGTCTCAGCAGTAAAAGAAGATACAGCTATGAGCATGTAGAACCATAATCTGCTTCCTCCCTTTTCCCTAGATGGGACTGGACTTTCCAAAGATTTGGTTCAGAAAAGATCCTCAAGTTTTTCAAACATATTTGAAGTTTTCAGTAAGTCTTTTGACTTTATCAGCACAGTGCATTTATTACTTTAATATTAAAAGTTTTGGATATGTGAGAAATAAAAATTTAAAATAAATTTCTGTTGTAGGTAATATATGACAATCCATCATATTTCGATCTTACAATCTGTTTAAGAAACACTTCAGAGTGACAAAGTTTCCAAGTATGTTGATGTTGTGGACACCTTGGTCTGCTGTCCATGCCTTCTTGCTCTGGGAAGGACAATGGTTTCACTGGATTCCATTTACTCAGTTGATGCAAGAAGGTTGAGTGTCCTTGGGCTTTCCCACAGAAGTGTGAACTTCCTACCACTGAAGGGTTGATGGAGGGGCTCCTCTCCCACCCATCCTGTGCCAGGGAGGTGTCACACTGAAACACCTCCCTGGGCAATAGAAACACTGTACAGGAGAGTGCTCCTTCTCTGTATTCTGGAAAAAGTCCCCCTTTCAACTGCTGGACTTTCAGGTCCTCTTGGCAGCAGGGATGAGAGAAGACTATGTCAGACTTCAGTGATGTCCGTGCTTCTGAATGGTCCCTGTCATCTTAGTCTCAAAATCAAAAAGAAAAATTCGTGGGCAATAAAAGAATCCATAGATTTGTGGGACAGATGGATGTCATCTGAGCCCTACCATTCTCCACCTCCATCAACTGCCATGCACTGCTTAGAACCCCTAAGCCTCACATTCCTCATATGCGAAAGGCGATAGTAAACCATCTCCCAGGATTCTAGTGAAGGAACAGAGGTAGGACTGGGCATAAAATAATTAGTGTAATTAAAGCCTGAATATGTGTGTCTTCACAGAATTCATATGGCACACCCCCCTTGACATAGTATTAGGCAATGAAGATCATGGGAGGGCATTAGGTCATGAATGAATGACATTAGCACTTTATTTGTTAATTAATTAATTTATTTACTTTACATCCCAATTGTAGTGCCCTTTCATTTCCTTCTAGTCTCACCCTTAAAAATCCCTCCCCACCTTTTAAAGAATAGGAATAAGTGACTTTTCTTTCAAAGTTGTACTGGCATAACAAGAAACCAGCCAATTGCACACTGTGGAGCCAGCACTCACTGATTCCCTATCTATCCACTCCACAATGGTGAAAAATAAGTTCCTATTGTCTAAGCCAGCCAGAATATGGTCATTTACCTGAGCATCCTGAGTTAAGACACATAGTCCACTTTTACTAATTATTTGTCAGCTGCCATCTCTTCTTTCATATGTACAAACATTAGTACGAAGTGTCACTTAGCTCAAGGATGGCTTCACTTGCTGGGAGAGTGATACTGAATGCTACCGAAGCAGCAGTGGAAAGTCCTGTAAACGCTGAACAATGATTGATGTGTTTATGATTTCTGTGACAAAATACACATAGCAATGGCAGACAAGACAGTGCACACTATGAGTAGTAGTGCTGAACAGAAGAAATGGTGCCACTGAATAAGACAAGCAGGTGAGGGGTCTCCTGGGAACATCATTTTCAAGGGTTTTATACAAGGTAGGAGAGGAAAATAACCATAGTAACTAGGGTTTTTCATTTCTTTTCTTTTTTACCAATTGGATCCCAATACCAGAAACAATTTTAAAATCTGTCTTGATAGAGTACAAGCTACTGGTTAAAGGAGCTCAGACCTTGTATCGTGGGAGGCTTTAATATGATCCATTTTTTACATTTAGTTTGCTAATTCTACATGTGTTAGATATTTCCTCGTGAGAAGTCACATGGGCCACTTTTGGAGATGAGATGTTAATGACTGTAGTCAGAGCCATGGCCTGCAAAAATTAAACACAAAGCCACCAGAAGTGGGTTACAAAGATGCAAACATTTGATTTTTCTGTAAACCCAAGGAGAATGAACAGCTCTAGTTCATCCTTGGCTAAGCACAGTGGCCAGGGCTCAGCAACACTGAATGCTACTTTGTCCACTTCCCAGAGCTGATGTCAGTTTTCAGCTTGACCTCAACGTGTAAATCAGCAGTGCTCAGACTTCTGTATTTCACGGTCCAGATGATTAAAAGAGGAAAAAAAAATCAAAAACAAAAGACTATTCAACAGAAAGGATCAATTTTATTTTGACAAGCACAAATTTAAATAGCAAATAGAAATAAACCAGAAATCCCTCCCATCTCTGATTCCTTTAAGATTACAAGAAGGAATAGCTTTAATGTTCCCAAAGGAAATAACGGAGATAACATTAAAGCAAGGAACCATTTTTGCATCTAATATTTGGCTTAGACATGGGGTGTCTCCAGGAGTTCCTTGCTGCTTGTGGGGACCTCAGTGTGACCTAATGAAGGGTAGTAGTCTTCATAGGAAAAAGAGCTTGTGGGAGTTTAAGGACGATGGAACAGCTCTTTCCCATAATTATTAATACCGTTATAGGGACATGAGTTAGTTCCCATGTAAGCTGATTGTTACAAAGGTGCTAACTTCCTCAATCTCTGGCTTCTTGTGACACATGACCCATTCTAGACAGAATCAAACCATTTAATTCCACCAGCTGTGAGACCATCCACAGAGTCAAACGGAAGCTGCAACTTGCCATCATGGATTAACTAAACCTTTCTAGTTTCACGGTGGCCAATTTATGGTATTTTGTTGTAGAAATGGAAATGAATATTACAGAGCCTTATTTAACAATGCCAGTACTTATCACATCATTCATCAAGTATATGTTACCAATGACCCAGATCCACAAATGATAACTAGAAATCCTGTTCTTTGCTGTTGTCTACTTAGGCAACGTATATGATGGCAGTATCATTTTGATAATGGGATATGTAGCTTAAGAATTTTGAAGCCTTTATTAGCTTATATTGCCTGATTTATATGGTAGGCACAGAAAAAATTATTTGTTACGTGACTGGTGGATGAAAAATCAGACATCATTGAGCTTGGGTATGGTCAGGGGTTCTGAAGTTTTTGGCAGGATCTCTTCAAGGATACGGAACAACATGGCCTACTCAAGTCAGTGAGGATCCAAAGCAAAGAGCTGAAGAGGAGGAATTCATAGAGAAATGTCTGTGAAGAGACTGTTCCAAAGAATAGGTTATAACAGCAGTAAAGATTTTTTCTGTGCTCTGAATACCAGGGTAGGAAGTTGTTTCTAGAATTAGAATAATGTAGCAAAAACGTGAGAGCTCACAGGTCTCAGGAATGAACTCACATTGGGTAAAACAACTCAGAAAAGTAAAATAATTCAGGTGAACGAAAGAGCAAGTTTCATTTTCAACTATACACACACACACACACACACACACACACACTCACGCTCACACTCACACACACAGAGGGCTGAATTTATTTAAGATGCTGCCCTCTTTTTTTTTTTTTTTTTCTTGATTTTTTGGTTTTTAGAGACAGGGTTTCTCTGTGTAGCCCTGGCTGTCCTAGAACTCACTCTGTAGACCAGGCTGGCCTCAAACTCAGAAATCCACCTGCCTCTGCCTCCCAAGTGCTGGGATTAAAGGCGTGTGCCACCACTGCCTGGCTGCCCTCTTTTTTTTTTTTTTTTAAAGATTTATTTGTTTTATGTATATGAGTACAATTATAGCTGTCTTCAGACACACCAGAAGGGCATTAGATCCACTACAGATGGTTGTGAGCCACCATGTGGTTGCTGGGAATTGAACTCAGGACCTCTGGAAGATCAGTCAGTGCTCTTAACCACTGAGCCATCTCTCCAGCCCGGGGATGCCACCCTATTACAAAAGGTCCACAACCAGCCAGTGGAACCTTATCCCCCCATTTCAGCATCATCTTCTTGTGCTTGCATCACTTTGACCCAAGACTTGTAGTGATCCAGCACTTCTTTTATTTTTCTCTGCCTTCCTCACTTGTCTTCACCTTTTTGTTGTTTTTCAGTAGCCCAGCACTATGCAGAGAGGGCAGCACCCTTCCAATAGCAGCTCCCAAATGTGGACATGTCAAAATTATCTCCATAAGACTTCTTACTGCATTGCAGAGTTCCCCCTCAGGCTGGAAAAATGAAATTATTCATGACACAAATTTGAACATGGGTCTCATGTTCTTTTTTTGTAGGGCTGTATTAAGATAGACAAAATTTATTTTTTACTGTGTGGATAATATTGATTTATTTATAGAAAAATGATAATTTGCCAACTTATTAAAAACAACTTCCAGGGCTGGGCGGTGGTGGCGCACGCCTTTAATCCCAGCACTTGGGAGGCAGAGGCAGGCGGATTTCTGAGTTCAAGGCCAGCCTGGTCTACAGAGTGAGTTCCAGGACAGCCAGGACCAGAGAAACCCTGTCTCGAAAAACCAAAAAAAAAAAAAAAAAAAAAAACAAAAAACAACTTCCAATATTTCTTGCTTGTTCTGCATTAGTACTAAGTGTCCAATGCATACTCTTAATTCATAAGATTCATAGCCTTCATGGTCAAGATAGTGCCTGACTCTAATGTGTATTACCTGGAAGGAGAAGTTGGAAGGTCAGAAGGAGTATTTGTGATTGGGGGTGGATCTCTTGAGGAAATAGAAATTTAGTCCTAGGCTTCATTTTGCTTTGGATCAAAGCAATTAAACTGCAATTTCATTATCCTCTGACTTGCCTCTTATCTCTCAAGGTGTTTGGGTAACTTCAAACACGGGACAGCTAAAGTTCCAACATGATTTGAAGAGACAGAGGATTGACTGGATTAGCCCCTGCAGACAGACCTAGCTTACTTCTCCATACTTTTCTTTCTTTTTTTTTTTTTATTCCCATCATTTTCTCTGTCATGTTGTTAATGTGTTTGTGAGTATATATTATTATATGTAGTATTATGTGTTATTAGAAGAAGGAAGACCAGGAAAATCACTCTTTTCTGATATCATTTCTGATGAACAAGCTTAAAATAATTCTCTCCTGTTATAATTTGTTAGGAACCTTGTATGTATCCTTGTATCAAGATGATTTTGTGTCTCTGCTAAACAACAAACTCTTCATGAAGAAGCTATCGTCAATGAACAAAGTGGTTGTCATTCAGATCTGAAGCAGGGTGCCTGCACCTCAATACTACTAACAATTGAGGACAGACTGGTGTTTGCCATGAGTGGATTGGTAGCATTACTGAACTCTGCCAGTTAAAAGTGAGCAGCCATCTGTGCTACTTAATGTTTTTCTCAACTTGACACAAGCTAGAGTCATCTAGAAAGAGGGACCCTCAAATAAGAAACTGTTCCATCAGATTGCCTATAGGCGAGACTTTGGGGAGTATTTTCTTGACTGATAATGAATATAGGAAGGCCTGCCTTATCGTAGGCAGCACCACCCTAGGGCAGGTGGCCCTATGCAGTGTAAGAAAGGTAGAGTCTAATTTCTTGAGTTCTTTGTATATATTGGCTATTAGTCCTGTATCGGATGTGGGATTGGTAAAGATCTTTTCCCAATCTGTTGGTTGCCGTTTTGTCCTATTGACAGTGTCCTTTGCCTTACAGAAACTTTGCAATTTTATGAAGTCCCATTTGTCAATTCTTGATCTTAGAGCATAGGCCATTGGTGTTCTGTTCAGGAACTTTCCCCCTGTGCCTAGGTATTCGAGGGTCTTCCCCACTTTCTCTTCTATTAGTTTCAGTGTGTCTGGTTTTATGTGAAGGTCCTTTATCCACTTGGACTTGAGCTTTGTACAAGGAGATAGGAAAGGATCGATTTGCATTCTTCTGCATGTTGTCCTCCAGTTGAACCAGCACCATTTGTTGAAAATGCTGTCCTTGTTCCACTGGATGGTTTTAGCTCCTTTGTCAAAGATTAGATGATCATAGTTGTGTGGGTTCGTTTCTGGGTCTTCAACTCTATTCCATTGATCTTCCTGCCTGTCTCTGTACCAATACCAGGCAGTTTTTATCACTATTGCTCTGTAGTACAGCTTGAGGTCAGGGATGGCGATTCCTCCAGAAGTTCTTTTATTGTTGAGGATGGTTTTCGCTATCCTGGGTTTTTTGTTGTTCCAAATAAATTTCAGAATTTCTCTTTCTAGTTCTGTAAAGAATTGAATTGGTATTTTAATGGGGATTGCATTGAATCTGTAGATTGCTTTTGGTAAGATGGCCATTTTTACTATATTAATCCTGCCAATCCATGAGCATGGGAGAGCTTTCTATTTCCTGAGATCTTCTTCAATTTCTTTCTTCAGAGACTTGAAGTTCTTGTCATACAGATCTTTCACTTGCTTGGTTAGATTCACCCGAGGTATTTTATATTATGTGTGACTATTATGAAGGGTGTCATTTCCCTAATTTCTTTTTCAGCCTGTTTATCTTTCATGTAGAGGAAGGCTACTGATTTGTTCGAGTTGATTTTATAACCTGCCACCTTGCTGAAGTCGTTTATCAGGTTTAGGAGTTCTCTGGTGGAGTTTTTGGGTCACTTAAGTATACTATCATATCATCTGCAAATAGTGATATTTTGACTTCTTCCTTTCCTATTTGTATTCCTTTGACTTCTTTTTGTTGTCTAATTGCTCTGGCTAGGACTTCCAGTACTATATTGAATAGGTAGGGAGAGAGTGGGAAGCCTTGTCTAGTCCCTGATCTTAGTGGGAATGCTTCAAGTTTCTCTCCATTTAGTTTGATGTTGGCTATTGGTTTGGGGTATATTGCTTTTAGTATGTTTAGGTATGGGCCTTGAATTCCTGATCTTTCCAAGACTTTTACCATGAAGGGATGTTGGATTTTGTCAAATGCTTTCTCAGCATCTAATGAGATGATCATGTGGTTTTTTTCTTTGAGTTTGTTTATATAGTGGATTACATTGATGGATTTCCGAATATTGAACCATCCCTGCATTCCTGGGATAAAGCCCACTTGATCATGATGAATGATTGTTTTGATGTGTTCTTGGATTCGGTTTGCTAGAATTTTATTGAGTATTTTTGCATCTATATTCATAAGAGAGATTGGTCTGAAGTTCTCTTTCTTTGTTGGGTCTTTGTGAGGTTTCGGTATGAGTGTGATTGTAGCTTCATAGAACGAATTGGGTGGTGTTCCTTCTGTTTCTACAAGAAATTAGACTCTAGACAACCAAATAACCCTATTAAAAAATGGAGTAAGGAGCTAAACAAAGAATTCTCAACTGAGGAAATGCGAATGGCCGAGAAGCACCTAAAGAAATGTTCAGCATCCTTGGTCATCAGGGAAATGCAAATCAAAACAACCCTGAGATTCCACTTCACACCAGTCAGAATGGCTAAAATAAAAAACTCAGGTGATAGCAGATGCTGGCAAGGATGTGGAGAAAGAGGAACACTCCTCCATTGTTGGTGGGATTGCAAGATGGTGCAACCACTCTGGAAAACAGTCTGGCGGTTCCTCAGAAAATTGGACATACCACTACCTGAGGACCCAGCTATACCACTCCTGGGTATATATCCAGAAGATGCTCTAACACATAACAAGGACATATGCTCCACTATGTTCATAGCAGCATTATTTATAATAGCCAGAAACTGGAAAGAACCCAGATGCCCTTCAACAGAGGAATGGATACAAAAAATGTGGTACATTTATACAATGGAATATTACTCAGCTATTAAAAACAATGAATTTGATAAATTCTTATATAAATGGATGGAACTAGAAAATATCATCCTGAGTGAAGCAACCCAATCACAAAAGAACATACATGGTATTCACTCACTGATTATTGGATTTTAGCCCAGAAGCCTGAAATACCCAAGATTCAACTCACAGACCACATAAAGCTCATGAAGAATGATTACAAAGTAGTGGGGGCTTCAGTCCTTCTTAGAAGGAGTAACAAAATACTCAAGGGTGCAAATATGGAGACACAGTGCAGGACAGAAACCGAAGGAGAGACAGACCATTCCACCTGGATATCCATCCTATGTGCATTCACCAAAGGTAGAGATTGATGTGGATGTCAGGATGTACATGCTGACAGGAGCCTGATATAGCTGTCTCCTTAGAAGTCTGCAAGAGTCTGACATACTCAGAGGCAGAAGCTCACAGCTAACCATTAAACTGATCATGGGGTTCCCAATGGAGAAGATAGAGTGAAGGCTGAAGGAGTTGAGAGCATTCGTGACACCATGAGGAAAGCAACAATCCCAACCAACCAGAGCCCCCAGGGTCTAAACCACCAGCCTGGGAGCGCTTAGGGAGGGACCCATGGCTCCAGCTATATATGCAAGGGAGCTATATATATAAGTGGGAGAAGAGATTCTTGGTCCCATGAAGGCTGGACATGGGGGGGGGGTCGATATCCGAGGGTGGGGAAGTGAGGTACGGGGGAGGGTGGGTGGGGGTACACCAATGTGGAGGCAGGAGGATGGGGGAAGGGATAGTGAGTTCCTGGGAGGGAGGGGGGGAAATGGGGTAAGGGGAGAATATCTGAAATGTAAAAAAAAAAATTTCCAATAAAAAATAAATTAATAAAAAAAAAAAAAAAAGAAAGGTAGAAGAGCTGGAGTCTAAGGCACAAATCAGTGAGCAGCTTCCCCTCATGTTTTCTGCTTCTGCTTGAATTCCTGCCCTGACTTCCAGTAATGTGAACTGTGACCAGGACCTGTAAGACAAATAAATGTCTCTCTTCCCAGGTTGCTTTTGGTCATGGTGTTTGTCACAGCCACATAAAAATAAACTAAGACACTGCCCTTTAGATTAGAAAAAAGGCGGAATTTCCTAGACTTTAATAAATATCTCTTGTATAAAATAATTGTATATTGAAGATTATATTTATGTAAGTAAATGTCTCTTTAAATCAAAAACTTGTAGCTTTGACCAAGAACTCATTTCTGAGAGACTTTCTTTCCTTTCTCCTCTTCCCTTCTTTTTTACCTTCTTTCCCTTGATGCTAGAGATTGCCCCCAAGGCTTTACACATGCTAAATTCATGATGCACCACTGACATCCACCCAGTAACTACTGACACCTAATGTGGCATTTCTAGACCTTTACATTTCCTCTCTTATATTCAATACACCCTGTACTGTCACAGAACTAATTTTCCTGCCACAAATGTCAGGAAACACACACACACACACACACACACACACACACACACACGGAGCTGAGTATTCCAGAGAATTAGTTTGGTAAGAAACCAACACAGTTAATTCACTCACTGTCAGGCTTACCCAATCACTTAGCTCTGCTAATCTACAGTAATATTCAAGATGAGCAAAAGTATGGCATAACATACTTCAGTATATTTGGCTATGCTCGTAGTAAATTGAGGAAATTGATTTAAAAGTGCTTTTAACTATTGAATTAGACACAGTGAACAATTTTTTTTGCACACATGTCTTTGTTTGTCTAGGTGTGTTTGCTCTAGAGCAGCACCTTATGTGATACGAAGCTAAGCAGTTGGTTTTACAGTGTCTGTGCATGGAGCAAGGGATTGACAGAAGATAACCTTAAATGAAGTTAGTTTGATTGCCGTTTCAATGTAAGGTTTCAGAATTCAGAACTGCTTTAGACTCTGACATAAACTGGTTGTGATAATCAGTTGTGATTAAGAATCAACCATCAAGCCTTCTAGTAGTATTTACACAATAAGTAAATGTAAACTCTTGGGTAAATAGTCATAATCCTTAGGTCTGGTGTGTAGCAAACAGCAAGATTGGCCTGTCAGGAAATCTTCCAGTTCTGGATTCATCAGATAACCTCTGAAAGTAGGAAGGAAAAAAAAGGAATACATGATTTACTTAAAAGAGGAGCAAATGAACGAGAACATACGTGGTAAGCTTTATAAAAAGTGAGTCAGGAGGACAATGCAGTGATGGTTACCAGACGGTCAGGTCGCAGAGCAACTCCACTGAGCAGCTCCAGAATCTGCACATTTGAAGAGGGGACAGCAGTGATCCCTGGAGCCACGTTGAAGAACTGACTTTATTTTATCCTTAGCCAGTGTGTGGGAAGGAATTTTCCCATTGTTGACTGATGCCTGGACCCTGTGGTACTAGGGAGCCTGGAGACACGGTCTTGATTGGAAAACAGGCACTTGTAAGAGACATGTAATCTCTCTTAGCTAATGTGGGGCTTATAGAGATGCATACTCAGACTCTCCTTCCAGGAGGGACAGGCTGTCCAGTCACAGGCTCTATTGCCAGTACTTTCAGGTCTGCCTCAGCTGCTGAGAGCCCGAGGAAATGTGGAACGGAAGGAACGGTGGCAGCCTGCATCTGCAGCCTGGCAAAGGGGATAGGAAGGCCAAACTCATTAGTCCAACAGGAGCCCTGTGAAGGAAGAGGCTTTGATGGGTCAGAATTACGGTTCACATGGTTTTATTCCTCTGCCTGCCAGAGGCGGAAACTTTATCTTCCTGTCCATAGAATTTATAATAACATTGTGCATCTCAAAGTACACCCCCAACATCTGCTTCTAAAAACCCAACTCGTGACAGCTGTACCACATGCAGAAACGATAGTGTGGAAGTTAACAGCACTTGGCAGGTCTCACCCACCCTTCCTCTTGTGCATCCTCAGTCCCAGATATAGGAACTTTTATGTTGCCTTTGTTTACTTGGAGACTTGTCTTAGAAACCTTTGCAACACTGCTGTGCTGTTAGCAGTCGGGTGGCCATTTGTAGATCCTCAAAGCCCATTTCCATGTTTGACCATTAGGATAGTGTGGAAATGATCTGAAAGGTACACATTCCCATAAACACAACGTAGCACAATCCAACCCAAAACTGCGGATACTCACAGGATTCATCGCATCCTTTCACTGAATGTTAGGAGCTATTTTACATTGACTTTGACAAGTTTTTTTTATTATATTTTGCAGTGAAAGTATAATCCTTTTCCTTAGAAACAGAGACAGCCTGTGTTTACCAACACGCATCTGAGAAATGGGGTAACTGGGTACACATATTCTTGAGGTTGGTGAGCAGAAAGGAAAAGAAACAAAAAGAAACATGGAGGGAGCAAAGCACATCCATCAATCTGATCAGCAAGGAGAACAAGAGTGCAGGAGAGCTTCCTATAGGACAAGTCACATGGCTCTGCAAAGTAGTCCTCAGATCTAATGGAAATATCTGAGAAGCTTGTTTGATTACTGGATTAAGGAAATAGCCATTGCTATAGGGAAAACTGGTTCCATTATTCCAGTAGTCCTACACTTCAACACGTTTTTAGAAATAATAATGTATCTTGAAGATACTAACTTTACAACTGGAAGCAATTCAGTGCCTTATGATAAAATCATGCTGCTTGCGGACTCAGAGCAGAGCGAGCACTGTTGGTTGGTATTGACATTGTTCTCTCTACTATAAAGAACACATGGGAAGGGCGCATAGAGCTTGCACATGTATGTAAAAGGAACTTAGATGGAAGGCAAAGACCTCTGTTACCTCTCCTACCTCCTAAAATACTGAACCTGTCTGTGCAAGGTCTTAAGATATCCCTTCCTACAATTTGTGTGTTGGCATCAAGGCTAAGCACCTATATTGGAGGGGTTTTATTTAGGAGAAAATTATACACTATGACCTTTTAAAATTCTGCATATATTTGTACACCAGAAATCAACTAAAACAAGAATCAACTATATTTTGCCAGTGACTACGTTTCGCCAAAGTGATCTTCTGCTGAAGAAATATTTGGGTACCTGGTAGAAAAATTATGTGTTACATTTACTTTAGTGATTGTAATTTATGTGATATATAGCCAATTAGTATTATTAATAATGATAGAAAATTCATTCATATATATATATGTGTGTGTATGTATATATGTATATATATCTGAATGAATTTTCTATATATGTATATATATCTGAATGAATTTTCTATCATTTCTAATAAGGTAAGATCATCTAATTTCTTTCTTAAAACATCTCTGTACTATGCTGCACAGAGCTTGGCATTATTAGTTTTCTCGCTACAGAGTTAAGTATGTCCAAAACACACAGATACTGCAAGATCTTCTTGAGGATAAAGTAGCTAAGAAGTTAGAATGACTCACAGATCTTGCGGAAGGACAGAGTCAGCATATCTTGCTGAGCTCCAGGAATAGGATGTGAGCTTCATCAGGGTAGAGATGAAAGTGACTACTGCCGAATCAATAAACATAAGCAGTGCCAAGCACAGAGTCGGTGACTATTGGATGGATTAATTTGCCATTGGTTAGTAAGTGTGAACGGAGTGTTCTGCTTTCCAGCCTTTTCCTAACATACCTGGTACAACGGGATTGCAGTACCATGCTGTAATGATGATTCTCCATGGATACCAAATTGCTAGGAAATAAATAGCAAGAACAAAGATGATGAGAGCAGACAATTCAGAAACTCAGCTTCCAAGTAGGGTGCTGAAACAGCCCATGGTCTGAAGTAGCCGATAGTCAGCCGTTTTCACCTACAAGCTCTGCTTGTGTGCAGTACTCACATTTGGACTGAGTCTTTCTAGTTACATGTGATTAGTTTGGCAGTACAGTGAGCTACATTTGATTAATCATTTGTTTTCCCCCTACCGAGAGGCACTTTAATTGAACAGTTAATAGCTACCTTACAGTGTGAGAAAGATTCACAGTCAACCAGGAGCCCTTGCAAGCTGGAACTGGGGTAACACTGAGCACAGTGTGTGTTTGAGCAGTGATCAAATGAAGGTACAGAAGAATTTTCCAAGGACAGATGCCCCGTTTGCAGTAAGGTGATCACTCCTACAAGTAGCCCAGATTACAGGGCTCCAGAAATCTGTTTCATGAGATTTTTGTATGAAGGTTTTAATTAAAATATATTCAGGGAACTTAGTGCAATCTTGTGCCAAAAACCAAAGTCAGAATATATGTCGATTTTTTTCCCAATGACTTTAAAGGGAAATTAGTTATGGTAGACAGTTTAGGGTAAAAAAAGACTCCCCCACCTCCTTCAAGGACGTGGTTTGGTCTATATAAGAACTACCACGAAACCAAAATGAAAGGTTTATTCTTCATGACTGAAAATACTGATTATATCTCAGACAAAACTGACACAGACCTGGTCTTTTTCTCCATACCAAAGCAAACTGTGATTTTTTTTTATATAATGGCTCCAGCCAGTAATCATATATCTTTGCTTCAAGTTGTACTTCACTCAAATAGAGTACTTTAAAATATACCATAGCACCATTAAAGTGATTGCTGCCTGCTGCACACCAGCACAAGCAGAGAAGCAAGACTTGCTGTGTGATTTGTCATAGGGCTCACAGCCTAGGACAAGCAGAAATAGTAATTTTTCAAGTTAACCAAGGGGCAGTATTGCAGCCATCCAAATTCTGTGATAATATAAATAGAAAAAAATATAATTATTTATTTATAAGATGTTTCCTTCACTGTCTTTCATGTACTGGAAAGTACCAAATTGTGGTCAAAGAGAGGGATTCTTCCTAAGTAGGTGTCTATAGCTTAACAACTATGAAATTCTACATCCTGGGCTACCTACCTCTGTGTATGCAACCAAACCTTCTAACTGTCAGATTTGAAAAAGCATAGATTCTCAGATTCTAAGAAACCATATGGTATAGATGTTCACTTAACTCTGTTTAGCGCACTGATTTCATTGTGTTTTGAATTTTTCATGTGTAAACAATGGAATTCTTCAGTGTTGATAAAAAACTGCTAAACCTAGAGGATTAGAGAATGCATAATATACTAACCTTTCTTTCTCTATGTCTGTCCAGGTCAGACAGATCTATTTATAATAAAATACTGCTAATGATATGATAAACAATGCACAAAGAACTAAAAATTCATTTGACCTAAGTGTTAGGGACAGTCTTGTATAAGTCCTAAGATTATATTTGGATTTGGGGAGGATGTCAGATACAGAGCAAAATGTGACAAGCCTATGGACGGAGTCTATACCCAGAAAAAACTGAGTAGTGGATGTGTCTGGAAAGGGGGATGGTAAGAAACAGGACCCCAGTCAAGCTCTGAGGAGTCATTCTGAGTCTCTAAGATGGGACAGTAGGTATTTGGACTTTTGCAGAAGCCTGGGTTAAATGAAGAACCTGTGTTCTGGATGCTGATAAGACGTAGGGAGTTAACATACTTGTTTTGTGTGTTTTTCCTCATGTCCAGCTTCCTTTTACTGTGCCAAATAACTTTTTTTTCTCCACCAATATCCTGGTTCCTCTGGAGGGTGCTCCTGAAAGGAAGCACCTGGAGTCTGCACAGCAGCTGGAAGGAGGTGGTTCCGACTCCCACACAGCTTCACTAAGATCAAATACATTCTCTGATATGCCACATTGTTTTACACCCAGTCATAAGCTCTTGGTCAAAATCAGTTTTTTCAATGTTTCTCCTTAAAGAGTTTTAAAACTTGCATGTGATAATATTTGCAGAGTATCCAAATGCATTCTAGAAATATGTAGTCTGTAGATTTTCCTAAAAGGTTAAATGCCTCCTACTAACCTGTTCACAAAGGGTCACAAAAAGCAGTAAGGACACATTAGTATTTTAAGGGAACTCAGATGTCTCAACCTTTCAATTTTTCTTATCATTAATTAAACAAGTTATGAAGTGGAGACAGGTCATTTGCCAAGTCTCTACGTGTCCAATTTGTCTTACTTCAACTCTAATTTTATTTTATTTAAATGTCTCTCATTTTCTCTGAATACTAAGTAGATGCATTTGCTGCCTGGACTTTGGCATTTCTGAAACGCCTTCAGTATCCACATGTAAATGTGCTCCAGAGACATTTGCCTGTTTCCTAGAGACTGCAGCTTCTGTTCAGACTCCTCCTCCACTTTGGGGATGTGATGGAAGGTGAGAAAGGTCACGTGGGAGATACTAGTGTTTGTGCTGATCCTTATCATAGTAGATATGTTAATATTTCACACTTATTTAAATCACACCATTATGTGAAATAAATTAGTCTTAAATCTAGTTTGAGACTAAATCAGAAGGGTTTTTTTATGGTTTTGTTAAACTATTTATTCTATACATATTTCTTCTGGATGTCCCAGTCGCTACCCAACCAGCTTATTTTAATTACGAATGCATGTGATTCCACCTTGTGTAGATATAATTTCATGAGATCAAAAAGGGATCTAAGCATGCTGAAATTTAAAAACCATGGGACATCTTTGGTGTGTTCCATGTACTTTAGAGAGGGTTACCTTCTGTGGTGATGTAAATCAAATCTAAATTCTTTATCTGTTATTCTAATTTATGTATTCAAATTAATATTAGATGTATGCTAAAAATTATAAGTCTGTCTCTTAAACAGCAGCACATTGTACTTACATTGGTTCTGTTGCTATATTTTGAAATATATAGTTATTGATTCTTTGCTTTGTGGTAATTTTTATGTCCCCTTTGTTTTTTTGTACTGACCATTTCATGAACTGTCAAATGAGCTGAAGAAAAATTGCCAGCTGCAACTATTCAGTACATAATCGAAAAGAATGTAGATGAAAATAAGCATATAATATGCTTCTCCATTTTTATAAATGATCAGGGGGAATTCAACCTGTTTTCAATTCTATCCTGTCATTACATAGCATAGCGGAAATTCTGAATGGGGAGGTTTTTGCAATCTTGGAAATAATTAGACACGCCCATAACACATTACACATACTCATATACTCTCACATGTACAGGCACAAACACACACATACTCCCTCACACACACATCTAAATACTTACACACACACACAATCCGTATACAAAACAGCTCACAGATGTATTTATCCCTTGTGAGTTTAGCACTTACTGAGTCAGAAATGTAAGCTATTTTAACAATATTAACATGGAGTTTGTTTCATTTTCTCTCTTCAATATCTTTCTTTAGTATTTCATGATTCTGATTCTACAGAGTTTTTGTCTCTTTGGCTAAGTTTTTATGTATTTGGACTTGAGGAGCATTTCAGATAGATTTATATACATTCATACTACACACACACACACACACACACACACACACACACACGTATGCGTATATATATAAAACCTTCCTTCACACACTGGGACCCATCCACAGTGGAGGAGGAGTCTGAACAGAAGGCTCAAGAAGCTGCAGTTTCTGGAGCATATTTACATATGAACACAGAAGGAATAAGGAATTTTAGATTTCAGAAATGCCTATCTATCTATCTATCTATCTATCTATCTATCTATCTATCTATGTAAAATTTGTGTGTGTGTGCGTGTGTGTGTTCACTCTCTAGATATCGTTTTCACTCTCTAGATATTTTTATTAGTACATACTAATTACAGAAAGTAATAGGTTTTGTTGTGGCCATTTTATGCATGCAAATGAGATATTCTGATTATGTCTATCCCTCCTATTACCCTCTCTCCTTCTCTGCCCCACCCTCTTCCTCATCTCTCATATCACTTCTACTTCCTCCCTACCTCCATCCCCAGATTCTACATAAAAAGAATATAAAGTCTGATAATTTAGATTTTTTTATGGCTGAATAAAAGAGTGTGAGTGTGTGTGTGTGTGTGTGTGTGTGTGTGTGTGTGTGTGTGCATGTATGCAAGTATATGTGTGTGTGTGAATATTAGGGATTAATATTAACTAATATTAATATTGTTAAAATAGCTTATATTTCTGACTCTGTAAGTCTAAATTCACAAGAGGTAAATAGGTATCTGAGTCCCGTGTGTGTGTGTGTGTGTGTGTGTGTGTATGTCTACATATATAGTACATGTATTTGTAGACATATATGTTCACATATACATGTATCTGTATTTATACATGTATGCATACATGTTCAAATATATGCATATATGTATGTATGTACATACACATACATCATATACATATGCATGTGCACATGCACATACATATACTTATTTATACATATGGAAGCACTGAAATTCAAAAATAGACAAAATAATCCTGAACAGCAAAAGAAATGTTGCAGGTATCACAATATTTGATTACAAATAATATCGCTGAGCCATAGATGTTAGGAATTGGTCCTAATATTTTGTCTTATTTCGTCTCCCAAAAGCCATGTTTCCAGACCTGAAGGTCCTTGATCCCCGCTGGCTTCGATTGGTAATAAAGAATTGCCATACAGTCAATGAGAGAGAGGAAGAGAAGGAATCTCGATGACTGGGAATGAGAAAGATGAGAATCCAGGAAAGTGGCCCTAAGGGCTACTTCCCTGATTTGGTCTGGGGTAGCAGAGATGAAATATAGATTTTAAAAGATGTTGTGCCAATAATACTGGAGGGGAGTGTTTGCTAGCCACGGGGAGGTTTAGGTGTGTGTGGTGTATGTGTGTCTTTCATTTGTGAATTCAGAGTGTTCTTGGGCTGGTGCAGCACCTATGTGACCAGTTAGGAGCCAAAGTGGTTTAACTAATTCACTGCTACACATAGATACCAAAACAACATGGTGTTGGAATGATAAATAATGCATAAACAAGTGAAACAGAATATAATAGATCCTCATAGTTCCCAGCATCAGATTCTTTTTTTTTTCTTTTTTTTTTTCTTGGAAATTTTATTTACATTTCAGATGTTTTCCCCTTACTCCCTTTTCCCCCCTCCCTCCCAGGAACTCCCTGTCCCTTCCCCCCTCCTCTTGCCTCTATGATGATGTACCCCCCACCCACCCTCCCCTGTACCTCACCTCCCCACCCTCGAATACCACCCCCCATGATGTCCAGCCTTCATGGGGCCAAGGATCTCTTCTCCCACTTATATATAGCTCCCTTGCATATATAGCTGGAGCCATGGTCCCTCCCTAAGCGCTCCCAGGCTGGTGGTTTAGACCCTGGGGGCTCTGGTTGGTTGATATTGTTGCTTTCCTCATGGTGTCTCGAATCCTCTCAACTCCTTCAGTCTTCACTCTATCTTCTCTGTTGGGAACCCCAGGATCAGTTTGATAAAAAGACTAAAAATAAATTACACAAAAGGTGGTTTCTTTAACAAATACTGTTGGAAAAGCCTAATTTACACATGTAAAGACTCAAGGCAGTTTTTCATTGCCTACTCTGTACAAAATCCAACCAAAAAGAATGAAATATCTTAATATACAACATGTCTCATTATAATTCTTCAGGAAAACATAGAAGGGACATTTCAAGATATTGACATATAAATATAAGATTTCTATTGTTTTGGAAACAATAGCAATAATTGATAATCCATATTATATAAGACTAAAACTATAATGAGAGTAGAAGAAACATCAGAGTGAAGACAGCCTGCAGAATACAAGAAAAAATCTCTATAGTTTGTAATTTTAAAAATAGAATATTATCCAGCATATATAAAGGAGCAAAAATTGAAATGTCAATAAAACAAGTTTTAGCTAATCAATAAATGGGAAAACTAAAATCTACTTTTAAAGAAAGAAGTTCAAGTTGCCAGTAAATATATGAAAAATGGGTTCAAAATGCTTAGTCATGAGTGAAATGCAAATGTCACCCTAGTCAGAGTCACTAAGAAGTGAAGTATGTAAACTCTGGTCAGATGTGAAGTAAAAGAGTCTTATATATCATTAATGGGAGTAGAAATCAGTCTATCCTTATGGAAATCAGTATGGAGTTTGAAGTGGAACTCCCAAAATTAGGAACAGCAGTCCCAGGAATGAGGAAAGTCAGCAGACAATGGCTGTATGTACATATCATGTTCACTGAAAGATTATATACAATGGTAAAGTCATAGAGTCACCTAAGTGCCCATCAATGGATGAATGGATAAAGGAATCACACACAGACTACATACACACAGAGTACCCCCCCACACACACACACGCACATATGTGCACACTTAAGTACACACGCATTCATGTACATTCTCTCTCTCTCCTCTCTCTCTCTCTCCTCTCTCTCTCTCTCTCTCTCTCACACACACACACACACACACACACACACACACATTTAGCCATAAAAAGTCTAAAAACCACTTTATTTTTCTTTTATATGGAACTGGGGGTGAGGGTTGGGAGGAAGTAGAAGTGACATAAGAAATATAAAGTGGAAGTCTCTGGATATCATGTGATGCAGACTCATTTGTCATTTTATCAAGACAGACTCAGGTGGTTTTTGCTGAGGCAAGACCAGTGGGAGGACATGTGATGTTTGGAGAGAGTATAACTAGGATCAACAGACAGTGACAGCCCTCTTGCATAGCTAGCCTTGCAATGCTTCCTTGGTCTCTTGTCTTCACTTCGCTGAGAGAGACACAGCAGAGAACTTCTGGCTTCCCTGGCAGATCCTTGTTGCTCCCGCTGACTCATGGGTGGAGGCCTGGCTGTTTCTGTTGGATTGTGCCACAACTGCTGATTTGTGTTTGGTATCCTGACACAACTGAATTGGACTACTGGTA
>JAJTUV010000124.1:1967500-2169303 GCA_021653895.1 Mastomys natalensis | reverse complement strand
AGAAAAAAGAATGGAGCTTGGTAAACAAAGAAATACTTCTGCTCCCCAGCACTTGTGCTGCTATGATAAAGGGCCTGCCTTCCCGGGGCGTCCATACCTCAGGAAAAAAAGAAAGAAACTAATTTCCTATTTTCCATGCTGAACCATGAATCCATTCTAGAAGCCCTATCCAGAGACAATAACTGAAAGGTAGAACCCAAATCACAGCTGAGTATCCTACTCTGAAAACTTCCAAGCACCTGATGCTTACCAGGAGTTTGTGACCAAGACCAACAGATAAAGGCCCTGGCAATCACAAGAAATCTAGAGGGCTTACAGTAGCAATGGGAGGAGAACCTGCGAGTATTGCCCTAAGCAAAGCAAATCGCTGTGAGAAGAGCAGGGAGAGTTCTAGAAAGGGTACTTAGCCAAATCATCACAACACAAGAGATGCACATTGATGTGCTTGCCATACAGACATGGGAAGAAGGGATTTCCCCAGAGTGCTAGTACTGGAACCCACATCTCCTGCTTCCATAATTAGACGAACTTATTGGTTATTTTGCAATGCTGTTAACCTATAACCATCATGCCACTTGGAGACCTCTTGGGATTTGGAAACCCCATAGCTCTCTCTAGAAGAACTCCAGGAAGACCCTTGCTCTGTGTGACCAGGTAGTCACATATGCCTGGCAATGAGTCATAACAATAAGACGTGTTTTGAGGTCTCCATCTCTAATTTTTAAAATACTTTAAGTCATTATGTACATTTCATCAAAAATCAGGATGTTTTGCATGCAAATAATAAGTCTTAGCTTTCTCTTTTTTTAAGGAGGTCTAGAAATCATAGACCTGATTCCCCTAAGTTGACAATCACCCAGAGGTGAGTGACAATTGTCCTCAGAGACAAGACATGTGTCTTCCAGGTCCCACAATGCCTCTTTCCTATTTTTCTTCTTTCTGGATCATGTCACTCATTCAAGACATGCTCCTGCACCTCCTAAGCATCCGAGTTTAAATTCTTGTCTAATACATTTTCAAGACTTTGATTAATTAGTCCCTCAATCATTCACCCATACAAGTAGATGGTCAATGAGCAACTGTTCCAGGCTGGGTTTGTGCTAGACAATCAAATGAAATCAAGGCATTGCCTTGCCTTCAGAAAACTGAGAGTCTGACAAGAAGACAAACACAGAATCACTGTACAGGGCACATTCTGTATAAAGTACTTTGGAAGGCAGATTTGTTAAGTTTTGTGCCAATAACATCATGCCTAATTCACATTCTCTTGGCATCCCCCATTCCCATGAAAGGTGGTAGCTGCCTACCACCCGACACTCCAATGCCACTGCTGTGTCTTTCATACAAACTGAAGGACTGAGCAATCATTTTGTCCCAGACGTGGTAGCACACACCTGTGATCTCATACACTTTGAAGAACAGAGCGGGAAGACCCAAGTTTGAGTCAACCTGAGCAGCAAAGCAAAAGGAATAAAGGGAAGGAAGAGAAGAAAAACAGGGAGGGGAGGAAGAGAAGAAGAGGAGAAAGGAAGGAAGGAAGAAGGAAGGAAAGACAGAGATAGATAGATAGATAGATAGATAGATAGTAGATAGATAGATAGATCGTGTTTTCAGGAATAGCATTCAAATGATAAATGACCAGAGTCAGACAATAAATACCCAGCTTCCTCAGGCCTTGGTAGCATGGCCATGGCATGTGTTCTATGCTGCCCACAGCAAGTTTCCCATTTGTCAGTAGATATAAACTGCTGACTAACTTACCTTGTTTGTTCTATCCCTGATCTCACTTCCAAGCCCTATTGCTGCTTTCTCACCTCTGGATCAGATCCAAGAATTACTTAACATCCTTGCCTTAGAGTCTGTTTCTGTTGGAGCCCAATCTGAGACATGCACCAATAAACAAGTAGAGTGTACAGCCCTCGCAGCCCTTTAGAGTCCATTCAGCTCAAATGGAAATGTACTGTCCATTAACCTAAAATGGGTCAGGAAATAAGTCCAAACAATTCATTGGCTTTCCTTGAAAAATAATCCTAATAATCAGGTTAATGAAAATGCTGCCTGGGAAAACAGGAGTGAACATTTCAGCACTCGAGACTGCTGTGCTCTCTCTCTCTCTCTCTCTCTCTCTCTCTCTCTCTCTCTCTCTCTCTCCACACACACACAACACACACACACACACACACACACATGATCTAGTTTGTCTCATAAGTTAGATCAGACTGTTATGGGCACAATGACCTTCCTTCCCATGAAACCCTGCACATGGCTGCTTTGTAGGAGACAGGGGGTTCATAAACATCTTATATCCAAAACTTGGAATAACTAAAGATGATTCAGCAACTCTTCCTGACAGACCTTCAAAGGAGACAGTACCACCTCTACTCCCAAAGAGACGACAAGGAAAGTGAGGTGACCTGACCTAGTTTGTGTGGTTTAAAGCCTTTTGGCTTACAGCCACACCAGCCTTTGTGTGAGGGGGGAAAGGTGTTCCTGTGTCTATATGGTGGGATGAGGAGAGAGGATAAAGGGAGACCTTACTTTGGGTCTTCCAGCAACCACCATACACCTGGAAACGCCCTTAGCCTGTAAGTTTCCTTCTGGTTCCAAATGGGGTCAGAGAGGAACTGACATAACACAGCCAGTGGAATGTCAGCATGAGAATATGAGACAGAAAGCTTTGGAGATCATGAACCAGGACTTCTCTTAAGGGAATTCAGAAGTGTCTGGGACACTTTAAAAAGAAGTCGATCTTTTTAAAGAAACAGATGTGGCTTCCTGCAGTCATGTTCAAATGTACTAAGGAAGTGGAGTCACTTTGGGTTAGCCTCCTCTTCTAATCCCATTACTTGATCAAAGGCAGGTGAATCAAAATATAGCATCTTGCTGTCCTGGAATGATGTAACCAGTAGGAAAACACACATACTAAGGGTCAGACGTGTGGAATTGACTCAAGAATGTTTGCTAGCTCCTTCTGATCCCCAAGAACTAACTCAGAAGGTCCTAGCCAGGATCCCACACTGGCTATGTTTCTCAAGAAGCTGTGCCAGTATTCCCAGCACATCAAAACTTAAACACAAGCTAGGCAGTGGTGGTGCACGCCTTTAATCCCAGCACTTGGGAAGCAGAGGCAGGCAGATTTCTGAGTTCAAGGCCAGCCTGGTCTACAGAGTGAGTTACAGGACAGCCAGGGCTATATAGAGAAACTCTGTCTCGAAAAAATCCAAAAAAAAAAAAAAAAAAAAAAACCCTTAAACACAAGCTGATTTGCCCAAACCCTTGCCTATTTGTTTTCCAGGCTGCAATCCTTATGATGCATATTCCTGAGACAGCTAATCTGCTCTTGAATAGATCTCTTTGTCTATTGGTTACCCATTTCATTAGCTTCGATATTGAGACAGGCTGGAGCATGGGGGGGGATGGATTTTTTTTTTTGCAGAGTGAAAGAAGGTTTTTAATAAGCCCCATCGTTGCCAGTTTTATGGTGCTATTTGATGAGCAACAAATGTATTCATTTGGCAGCTGCATTCCTTAATCAGGTATTCACCGGATAACAGCATATATAAATATGGAGAAACAGAGAAATTTAGGGAACTGAGCACAGTCATGTCCCACAGGGCCTGCAAGCACAGTCTGTTTTCAAGCAAGAGCCCCTCCTGGTGCATGTGGGATTCAGTGCTGAAGGATGCGACCCCAGATATGACTCATTGCCATCTCTTGGGAGAACTCCTCTTCCAACCTAAGGACCAGACCCTGCAAGGAAGCATGTCCCTGCCTCCATATCAAACAAGCATCCCATATTGTGGTACTAAATCTTTCTTGTGGCTACCATCCTGTTTGCCCTCAGAAT
The DNA here is from genome assembly GCA_021653895.1 of Mastomys natalensis. Classification (NCBI taxonomy): domain Eukaryota; kingdom Metazoa; phylum Chordata; class Mammalia; order Rodentia; family Muridae; genus Mastomys; species Mastomys natalensis. The sequence goes on along the minus strand of JAJTUV010000124.1, from coordinate 2,165,456 downwards.
GTTCCTCAGATTTTTTTGGTGGGGGGAGGGAGCTAAGGGCTAGGGAGATGACTGCTGCACAGGCATGAGAACCTGAGTTTGACCCCCAGTACCTGGATGTGGTGGCACTCATACGCGTAATCCCAGCTCTGGAGAGGAAGAGACAAGCAGGCCCCTGGGGCATGCTGACCAGCCAGTGTAGAGTAGTCTACTCTCATATCCCCATATCCCAGTAAAAGACTCTTCCTTAACATAACAAAACAAATAAACAAACACAAAGTTGGATGGTGTCCTGATGAATAACACACACAAGAAAATGACCCTGCACACACACACTGGTACACACACACTCAAGACACACAACACAAATGTCCCTCCACAAACACACATACACTGCATACACACAAATACCTCTAAATATACACACATATACCACATACACACAAATGCCCCTGTACATACACACATAACACCATATACACACAAATGTCCCTGCATACACATACACAAACAGAGAGAGAGAGAGAGAGAGAGAGAGAGAGAGAGAGAGAGAGAGAGAGAGAGAGAGACTACAATTGGGCAGCTCTTCAACATAAACTATACTCTGATGATCAAGAAAATAAACTTTCAGTTTCCCAATTTTTCACAATTTTTGGCATGTGCTGCCTCAGTGCTGGAGCTTTTATCCGTTCCCATTTAAGGAATTAGATGTACCCTCGACACTAACAGTCCCTCTGCTTTTTGGCTAAGACCAGGCGTTGAAAGCACTTTCATTAATAGATTTGTCCCACTAATCAGACTGAGTGGCTTTTGACCTTAGCTATAATGTTTAAAATATGAGAGAGATTTTTATCATGGAGTCCCTCCTGCTTGAAGATGTTGCTGGATGCACTGTCTATGGCAACTGCAGAGCTGAGCATTATGGGAGGTCAGCCTTCTCTGTTTATCATCCCAGTGGCAAACACTAGAAGCCACATTCCTTTCCATGAATATTTCCTCCAAACATTGGTTCCTCCTTCTTCAGCCTTGCCTTTATGTAAACAGGGCCATTGTTCCCTGTTATTCACGTCAGAGTCCTTTGCATTACCTCAACCTGACATCTAATCAACTACTAAATCCTATGAGGTCTAACCTTTAACTGCCTCTGACATGGTGGCTCCTACCCTGGCCTTCATTCTTACCTGTGGATGATACACAGCAAGGTAACTAGTTCACCCCATCCTTTCTTGTCACTGAACCCAATAGCCTATTCTGCACATGGGAGCCAAGGAAAAGCTTCAAATGTCAGACCACATTAGTCCATGTCTACATTTACCATGGGCTCCCCAGTGACCATAAGACAAAGTCCAAAATCTGCATGTCGTGGCCTCAGCTCTTCATCCCTGTCCCCTTTGCAGACGATTCCCTCTATGGCCACACTCAGGTGACACCACTCTCTCCTGGGATGCTCTTTGCTTGCCCTTTAACCTCCTTGCCCTTGCTATAGGTTTTCTATCTCCCAAAAGCCTCCATAGAGGAGGTGGCAGAAGTGACATTTAGGCACCAAAGCCACTGGAGCCTTCAGCATCTCAGTCTAGAGCCCCTGTCCTGAAAGCAGAAAAGTTACTATTTTTCAGGCCTTGGGAAGTTATATAATGATATAATACAATAGGGTAGAAAGACAGCAATGAACAACACGTCCCCCAATCAGTCAGACTTGTGACACAGCCTCTGTGCACACACTGCTAAGTAATACACAGCAGCATCCAACTCCAGGAGTCTCTGCAGAGGCAGGGGTGACCTTCATGTGCCTTCCAACCCCAACCATGGTCACCACACATATGTGGATCTAAGTCAACATATTACAAAGATACTTGATCAGCAATGCTTAATACAGCAAACTAGAGCAAGGTCACAGAATCAAGCTAAGTGTCCAACAGCGGGTGCACCATTCAGGACAGTGTAGTGTCCATATGCAATGGAATTGGTTTTCAACCATCAAAGAGAACCATCAAAGTTAGGTCACCTGTAGGAAAATGGGTGCAACCAAAGCTAGTTATGTCAAACAAATTGAGTCAATCTCAGAAAAACAAGCATCACATTTTCTCTCATTTGTAGATCCTAGATTTTCGGCATATAAGTAAAATCCTGTATGAACATATGACATTAGAACAGAGGCGGGGCTGTCTAGGAGGAAACGGGGAGTAATGGGAGAAGGAAGAGCACAGAAGGGAGTGCAGGCCATGGGGGAGCATGGGCTCTAAGTACATACACCCATGTGAAAATGGCTTTATATAACTCAGTAGAACAAAACAGAGACTTCCTCAGCCAAAAATCCTAACCATGTGGTCAGCAGGTCACAGAAGGCAATGTGAAAGGAGAGGCTAAGGTTCTCCCAACTGGATTGATTCATCAGAACCATTTCCACACCACCATCAGCCTGAGGAGTTCTCTGGAAGTGTCTACTGAAAAATGAACCAAAATAGAGACCTTGAGTTAAAACAATCTATTTCTACTTTGCTTCTCAGTAGGAGGCAAATTCTCCGATTTCCTTTGGACCTAGAATTAAGGTAATTTCCCTGATAACAGTAAGATTTGGTCCCTATGGAAGTGAAAAGAAGGATGGGGATGGGGGTGGGGTGTTAGGTGTTTCAATTGGTAAGAAAAGTGTAATCTACCCTGTGAGATTGCTGGCCAGGAGTCGTGACTGGTTGCTGGTTCCCCTTTCCCGCTGCAGTGCCTGGCACATCCGGATCCTCCATGCACATCTATGAAAGGATTAAGCAATCAAAGGCCTATCCTCCAGCCAGTAACTTCAAGGCTGTAAGGGAAAAAAGGGTATGCCAGTTGACTAGGAGGCTGCCTGGTCTGCCTTCTCAGGCATCTGCGGCCCTGCTGAGGCAATGCCTTCACTCTCCCAACCCCAAGGGAAAGAGGATGGCAAAGAGGCAAAATGAACAGATGGAAGGAAGCTAGCCCAGCTGCTGGCTGCAATGAATGAAGGAACCAATCTCAGTCTGGAAAGGGGAATGTTTGTAGGGGCTCCGCCAGGATTATAATGAAAGGGAAGAATCTATTAAATGTGGAAATTACACCAACCTTGTGTTCATCTCTGAAACTGTGGGAGCCTCTCATTGCAGTCACAGGACATCAAAATAATGTCAGGAGCTATGAGGCCTAAGGCCACAGCAAAGGGACATGGTGGGCTCAGGTGTGCATGGTCTCATCTAGAAGGCAATGCACCTGAACCAGAGTCCGGCCAACAGGAGGTAAGTTGCCAATTAATTACAGTGCTGGCATTGAGGCCTGCTTAGAGGTCCTCGCTTAGAGGATCAACAGGGTAGGACCAGGAGCTATCCAGGAAACACAATAGACCAACAGCCCACCTCCCTCAAGGAGACCTTCCTGACATCCTAGCCAGAGGCAAGTACTACTCCCAAACCTCCCACATCCATTCCAGTTAGCTCCACTTATGCACCACACTTGATGGTTGATGACTTACCCAGCCATCTCAGCCTCTAAGAGGACTTATCCATACAGACAAGATGTATATTTCAGGTTATACAAACTAGAAGAGACAGGAGCTTACCATTCACATGGACTGCTGGGAGGAAGAGGGCCACTCTGGAACCAACAAACTAGACCATAGCTTTGCTGCTTAGAGTTGTGCTATTGTCTGGACCTTTGTTACTGAAGGCAGTAACTCAAGCTCTGCACAGACCCTGTGTTGCATACTAGCAGACTGTGCATGTCGACAAGATCCCCCAAGTGATGGATATATGAATATCACTTGAGAAACAACAGACTAGAGAGACAGACTTGGGTTGTGGGGGTCTCTTGGGGAAAAAAGAGAGTGAAGAACCTGGAAAAGAAGGGGAGGAAGAACCAAGCCAAGATGAAGACCAGCCCCAGCCTTACCCACTGAAAATTCAAGCGCAAATGCTATGCAGAATTGGCCTTTCTTGAGGCAGAGAGCTTGCCCTTCTGTATACCCAGTGTCAGTCAGCCAGCAGCTGCCAAATGTTGGTGAAGGAGGCACTAGGTCACCTGGTCAAGAATTCTCTAGAAGATAACAATACCTAAGACATTGGCAACCAACACTCACAGCAGTTGGGGGGATGGGGCACTGACAGTGTGTACATGAGTCAGGGTAATTCTTTGGAGACACACTCAGTTCTAGCATGATGTATCTCTGGATCCTCGTGGCTGGCTTCATTCCACTTTCAGAAAGTCACCTTCCTTCATCCACTCTGTCTCTTTTCCTTCTAACTCCATGTGCCCCCCTCCACCAGAAAAAAATCAAAAGGTTACAGTCCCTAGTCCTCACTGAATCCTCTTACCAAATCCCTAAGAGAGAACCCTAACTGGTCCATACGCATGGCCGGTCCCAACAAGCCAAAGGGACACCCTCAGGTCACATATGCACCCTAGCCAATCAACTATGACCTCACATGATATACCAGAACATGTCCAAAAACCTGGGGGATGAACCTGTCATTCTTAGGGGGGAAAAAAACTGTACATAGGACAGTTGCTTGTACATAGGACAAGCAATAGCAGATATGTCTAGCTCTACTCATTAACCAAAATTCAAACTCAAGTTCTCTGACTCAAGAGTTTATACTCTTCCTAAGACTTCTCCTTCTCTGTGTGATTGCTCAGAACAAGACTCTATCGGGGTCAAATCCCAGATGCCCCACTTGCTGGTTGTGAAACCTCAGGTTAAAGACTAAACTTTTTTCCCTGTGCCTCAGTTTCCCCATTAAGGAGTTAATGATCGTACCTGCCCCCAAGGAGTCATTAAGAGAAGGAAGTGAGTTACCATTTTGCACACCACACAGAATAATGCCTAACTCCTTATAAGCTCAACAGAAATGGTTGCTAAACAAATGGATGTAATAATTGAGGAGTATTTCCAACAATCAGCCCGAGGGAGGGGGTGAATGGTGTGTCTCTGGGAGAGTAAAAGCTGCCCAGCAATCCAAAGACAGCAGCCACATTGAACTGTCTGTGACAGAGCCCTAGGAAACAGACAGGAATGTCAGCGCAGTGGCTCAGGCAAAAAAGATCATACTGCATCCTTTGCCAGGAAGCTAGCACCATGACAATCCAAGATGATCTGGAGCAGCTCACAAGCCTCCTTAGTGGTCGTGAGGACTAATGTTCTTCTGTAAACAGCTATAGGCTCCATTGTGGGCTACGCTCCCCTTAAAGTTTATCTATTGAAGTCCTCTCATTTGGAGCCAGGGTCTTTGCAGGAACAATCATGTTTAAAAGAAGGTATCAGGGTGGGTCTTAACACAGCAATGTGGACTTAGAAGAAGGGGAAATCTGAGGGCAAACCAGATGGCTCAGTAGCACTTGCTGCCAAGACCAATGAGTTGAGCTTGGTTCCTGGAACACATGGTGGGAAGAGAGAACCTACTCCCACAAGTTGTCCTCTGCCCGTCACACTGGTGCTCTGACATGGACACACCCTCACACCTACACAGAGATAAATAGTGTAATTGTAAAATGCTATAAAATAAAAAGGGATGAAATCTAGACACAGACATTCCCCAAAGAGAAAAGGTTAAGAAGATCCACAAGAGGAGACTTTGGCTAAGACCCTTGGAGTGGACTATAGCTCAAAGCCTAGAACAGACGCTGCCTCACAGCCTTCAGATCCAACCAAGCAAAACACCTTGACTTCAGAGTTCTAGCATCCATGACTGTGTACCAATAAATCCCCATTGTTTAAGCCATGAGGTTGTGGTGCCTTGCTACGCCCAGTCCTGAGATAGACCAGACGCCACATCAGGTCCTGCAACTTCCTCTTGGCCTGGGGAGTAGAAGTCATACTGCCCAACTTTGCAGGAAACTGAAGCATAGGGCAGGTGAGTGTTGTCTGAAGTCACATAGTTATAAAGATCTGAACCCCAGGCCAGCACTGGTCTAAGAAATGCCTGGAGTATGGGATGTGCTCACCTGTCATACAGAATCATGCCCAAATAAGGGGCACACCTGATACAAAGGAGGCATTCACCTGGAACATGGGAGACACTTGTGACACTCACCTGGTACAAACGGACAAAAAAACAAACAAACAAACAAAAACCCACTTGCATTGCTGTTCCTGAGACACCTTCCTTAGACCAATGGTCAAGCTGACAACCAAACATCAGAGCTTTGAAGAAGAATCACAAATGTGCCAATTCAGCCATGTCAGAAAGAAGCCAGGCCATGGAGAGGCCATGGGGAGAACAGGGCTTGCCTGGAATCTGACCTTTTCACCACTTCCTATTTTCTGGACCCTGCCCTGCCCTTCTGTTCTAGTCTGTGTGTAACAACCTGCCTCTAATTTCTCCCTGTCATAAAGAAGAAACTCTTCTTCCTAAGAGAACCCCAGAAGGCCACATCCCAGACTGGCTTTTATTTCCATGGAAGCACTGTCCACACTAAGCTAAGCTCAGCGCCAGCGTCTCCAGGAGACACTGCATACCTGAGAGGCCGAGTGGACAATGGTATCCTTTGGTGTGAGCACCAAGAGATCTACCAACAAAGGGAGCCAGGAGGACAACGGAGGAAAGTGGCCGATACACCCACACACTTGCTTTCTTTCCTACTCAGTTTTATACAGTGACATTTTTCTGTCTACAAAGAAAATGCTAATTTGCAGGAAATTTGGGGAAAAGACAATAAAAGCACAAAGAAGATAATTTTAATCATTCACAATTTTAACTCTCAAATAAGACTACTATTTATATAGGAAAAAGGAAAATATTGTACATATGGATACACCCAGCTATGTAAAATTGGTTCTGATTTGTTCCCCACCTTTTCCCACTAAATACGTTGTTTAAAAAAAGTCGGTGGAAAAGTCAAAGACTGCTATTGCTATCCAATATCTGTTTCTTCATTCTCCTTTAGGAAACATAATCTACCAATATTTTTACTACTCTCTCTATTTTTTTTAACTACACTTCCCAGCCTTCCTTGCAGTAAGGTGTAGTCACATGACTGAACTAAAGAACCGAGGATGGGTACGGTCTATGTTGGCCTAGGCTCTACATGAGAACAAGCCAAAAGGAGAGAGATGACAGGAGAGACTGAGACACAAAGACAAGTCAGACTCTCCCAAGATGGCAGGATAGGCAAACTGATAAGGAGACAGTGTGAGGAGCAACAAGACAAAAGAGACGGGATCTCCGAGTGACTTCATGGAGCAGAGCCTCTACAAGCCTTGCTGTTTTCTCAGACCGCTGCAAGAGAAAGAAAAGAGCTTCTATCTGCTTGGTTAGGGTTAGGAGTAACACACTTAATAACAGCTTATTAATCTTATGACTCTTAATAACAGCTTAAGCTATATCCCGACACATACCTTAAGATTTTTCTCTACTATATGCTTTAAATGATTGTTTTCCCATCACGTGAGTGTTCAATATCAAAATTGACCACAATTTGACTAATTATAAATTGCTGTTCATTCGGTGGCCTTGTTGATCATTGGTGTTGCTTGGATATTTTTCTTCCTAAGCACCACTGCAAAATTAATACTCTTACATATAAACTATAAATATATTGCAGATCATCTCTCATAATACATTTACTAAACTAGCATTGCTATGTCAATAATTAAACTTGACAAATACTTTTTTTTTCTTTTGCAAGTCTTACGGTTGCTGTAGCAGGGTAGCTTGATTGAACTTACTCCCATATAAATTTTTATTTGCCTGGATTACAAGGCTTTCTACACACTGGTTTTTATTACCCTGTTCCTTCCACACATATAGAACAGAGCACAGTTAGTCATGAAGCCTCTAGAATCATCATTCCTGAGTTCATGCACATGTGTCCTTGTTAAAACTACTTTTCCTATTCAGTTTCTTTTATTATGAAATAAAAAGGTACCTGGAGAGATGGCTCAGCACTTAATAGCAGTTGCTAATCTTGCAGAAGACTGAGATTCAGTTCAGTTCCCAGCACACAAATATTTCTGGGACTAGGGAGAAAGCTCAGTCAGTGCTTTGTGGACAAGCATAAAGACCTGTGTTCAATTCCCAGAACCCACGAGGAAATCCAGGCATGGCAGCTTGCCCTTGAAATCACAGTGCTGGAGACGCAGAGATAGATAGATTCCTGCCAGTTATTGGCCAGTCTCACCAAATCAGCAAGTTTCAAGCCAGTGGGAGTCCCTGTTTCTAAAGACAAGATAGATAGTGCCTGAGGAATAACAGTCAAGATGGGCCTCTGGTCTCTGCATGCGCTCACATGCATATGTATGTCCCATGTACATGTGCACACACGTACGCCCACATACACACACTGCCTCTTCAGACCAGGAAGATAACAGAGAGTACATTTACCGAGCACCTTCCATGAACAAAGGCTCTAAGTTCCTTAGGGGCAAACACATTTAATCTTCACATACTTTTTAAGTCTCATTTTTGTAAAAAAAAAAAAAAAAAAAAAAAACATGAACTTTGAGAAGACGCATGCTTTATCAAAGATCCCATAGTCAGTAAGAAGTGGAAACAAAGGTAAAATTCAGACTGGCACAGTTACAAGATTTATAATCTTCCCACTCATTTTATGGCCTCCTAGACTGTGACTCCTAACATCCTGCGAGAGACAGAACCACATGGAAATAGGAGACTTTCATGGGTCCTCACGACAGAGCCACATCCTTACATTTCTCTGAAGACCTTCAGTTCTTATAGTAGTAAGAGAAGGCAAGGCTTGGCTGAAACAATCAACAGGCTCCAGAGCATGGCAATCCAAGCATTCATGTCCTATAAGAGCACCGTCTCCTATACCGTCTCCTATATCATCTCCTATGGGTCCACCAGCCCTGCAGCTGGTACATTTCTTCCTGGTAGAAAGAAGTCCTTCATAACAGACTTTGGAAATAAAAGCATCCCAAAAAAGCAGAGAGGAACTAGAGAGATGGCTCCTGGGTAAAGTGCTTGCTCTGCAAGTATGAGGACCTGAGTTTGAATCCCCAACACCCACATAAGCTGAGCGTGGCAGTCTGTGTCTGTAATCTCAGGGTGAAGACAGGAACAACCCAGAGGCTAGTCCAGCCATAATGGAAAGTGTCAGATTCAGTGATGAGACCCTGACTCTAAAGATAATGCAAAGTGCAACAGAGAAAGGCACTTGACATTGGCTTCTGACCTCTACATGAACTTACACAGACAAGTGCACCTGTACACACACACACACACACCACACACACACACACACACGGAACAAAAAGATGCCAGTAGTACTCTTGGCTCGGAGTCACTATGGGAAAGTGTCTGGTTGCAGCAATAAATATGCCATTTATTTTGAAATACCACTGAGATTTTGTTTACTGCAGCATGAAGCATTAGTTGATACTGAATAATACACAAGTAATGTCCTAGACAAAAACCTGAGAATGACGAAGCAAAGATTCATTTTCAAGTCAACTGGGGTCAGTTTCAGGGCTCCTTCCCAATGCCACCTGTTCTGGTGAGCTCCAGCCAATCCTGCTTCCAGATCTAGCTCTCTGTAGATCTCAGCCTTCCATTCTGCAGATAAGAGCTCCATCTTGGGTGATGGTACAGACACCTAAAAATCAAGCTTTACCGTTCCTGCAGCCCACACGAATCATGCTGCAAGACCCCACGTAGAGTCATCACCATTCTAGGGTCAGGTTCCTTGTAAAAAGAGAGAGAAAACTTTCTCTTCCCAAACAGAGTCATCCCAGTGGATTATATAACCGTCCACATTTAGAATGCCTTTGCAGCGACCATGGCAACCACAGCATGTGTGAGCTTCAAACTTTGTTCTAAATCTGCTGATGAGGATGAAGGAACAGCTCCTTGCGTGGACCTTCCCAGAGCTGCTGTTGTGCTGCTCTCTCCCCTGGTGGGGTCCAACTTGGCAGCTGGCCTTCAAAGCCAAGGACAAGAAAAGAAGTACTTTCTTGGGGGGCAGTGAGCAATGTCTAGCTGACCTTGCAAGATGACCTGAGATTTTCCAGGCAGCGGAGGAGGGGTGGAGTGGAGACCTCAAAAGAATGACATTTCTCAGACCTGCATGTGTGAAGACAGACGGCGCAAGATGAGAGAGCTTGGGAGGTTTATCAGAAGTAGATCATCAAGGCATGAATACTCCTAGCTCAGTAAGTTAGACTATGGGGTCCCTAGAAAGTAGGGTTTTCCAGGGAGGCTTATTAAAGTTCCTCCTACCGTCCAGATCTACTAAGTCAACATCCTCAGGGCAGAACTGAAGCTTCTACATTAAAAAAAAAAAAATCTAATAACATGGCAGTTCTTCAGAAAGATTAAAACAAGAACAACCAGATGATCCCGCCATCCTACTTCTAGCTATGTAGTCAAAAGAACTAAAAACCAGGGTCTCAAAGAGATACGAACATGCATGTTCAAGGCAGAAAATTCATAGTCACTAACCAGTAGAAGCAAACGAAATGTCCATGGATAGAGAAAGTGATAAAGCGTTCTATATACATACAGTGGAATACTGTTCAGACCTAACAAGGAAGGGCAATTCTAAACACTGCTACAGATGGATGAATGTCATGGGCATGATGCTGGATGAAATAACCCCGCCACACACAATAAAACAAATACTGTGTGATTCCACTTACTAAGGTACCTACAGTACTCTGATTTGTGGAGACAGCAAGTGGAGAGTGGGTTTTTTTTGGAAAGTGGGTGTAACAGGATATTTAATCACACTGTGAACTCCAAGATTGTGTTTACTGGAAAAAACTGTTTCTAGTTGTGGTGTATGTGGCTCGGCCTTAGCACAGACCTTTAATCTCTGTGGCTGACACATCCTTAGTACACACCTTAAATCCCAAACAATGAAGGTAAAGTTAGACTGGAGAAGGAAGCACCCATGTTTGAAAATGACATCTAATTGAGTGGCAGACAAAGTGACAAATCAGAGAAAGACTTGACAGAGTAGTATACGCCCAACTCTCACAAGATAGAGGGGAAAGAGAGGCTACATAAAGAGGGAACCACACAGAAAGAGGGAAGGCAGCTTTACTAGGACAGTTGTAGAGAGACAGGTTGCAGAGAAAGAACAAGCTAGACACAGGTGACCATAGAATGTGCCAGAGAATGAGAAGGAGACAGAAGATTAGAACATATTGCCAAAGTTAGTATGAGGCCAAGACAGAGAAGCCAGATCGAATCAGTCAGCTTGGAGAGGAGTTTGAGCCAGAACAGCTGAGTTGAACCAGCCAGCCAGAGTTCAGAAAGAACTAGAAAGGGTGAGCTTATCCAGCAGTAACTCTCAGAGGTTAAAAACATTCTAGGCCTAGATAAGATTGTATGGAGGCTAGAAGCTTCCAGGACTAGGCCTAGGTCAGCAAACCGAAGCAGTAAGCCTCTGAGATGACAATTACATCAGGCAAATAAATGTTTCCTTTACACTGGGGTTCCATGGGTATTGCCAAAGTTTGGGTCTAAAAAATCCCCAAAGGGGCCTTGTATTGAAAGCTTTCTCACCAGCCTGTGACACCATGGATTGGTGGCAAAACCATTGGAAGAAGGCTACATCCCTGGGGCATGCTTGGAGGGGATATTAAGATTCCAGACCCTTCCTCTATTTCTTGTTCTGGCCAAGATAAAAATGAGCAGCCTCCCCTCCCACATGTGTCTTGTCATAATATGGTAGTTAGAGTTTCTATTCCTGTGACAAAGAAAAAAAATATGACCAGAAGCAACTTGGAGAGGAAAGAGTTTATTTGATCTTACAGCCTGTAACCTATCATCTAGGGAAGTCAGGGCAAAGCTCAAGGTGGGAACCTGGAAGCAGGAGCTGATGCAAGGCCTCCTAGCATAAGGAGTGCTGCTTACTGGCTTGTTCCCTGTGGCTTGCTCAGCTTGCTTTCTTACACCCCAGGGTCACAGGCCCAGGGATGGCACCACCTAGAAGCAGCCCACTCACCACATCCATCACTAACCAGAAAAAATGTACCTCAGGCTTCCTTCCCTGCAGGGCCAATCTTGTAGGGGCATTTTCTCATTTGAGCTTTCCTCTTCTAAAATGACTCTAGCTTGTGTCAAGTTGACTAGCCAATACACACAGCACACTGGACCACCTCAAGATCAAACCAATACAGCCAATCAACCATGGACCGAAACCATGAGCCAGAGCAATGTTTCCTCTTTTAAATTGTTTGCCTTGGGTATTCTGTCAGTGATGGAAAGCTGACTGGCGCAAGTACAGAGTTTCAGCTTTGTGAGATGACAAAGTCCCGCAAATTGATGGCAAGCAATTGGAATGTGCCTAACATCTGCTGAACTGAACACTTTAAAATAGATACGATGATAAATGTGTGCTGTGTGGGCTTTTAGCAGAAATTTCAAAAATCTAGGTGTCGGGTAGATGAACCTCTACCTAAGCACGAGGACCTGAATTTAGACCATTAGCACCCACATGAAGAGCCTAGCACAGCAAGATTTGCCTGTGATACCAGCACTTGGGAGGCAGAGACAGGTGGATCCTGGGAACTCACTGACCAGCCAGTCTAGCTGAATCAGTGAACTGTAGGTTCACTAAGAAATCCTGCCTCAGAAAATAAAATGAAGAGCCATAGAGAAAGACTCACAGCATCTATCTCTGTCCCCAGACACCTACATGCACATGTGCACATATGAGTGGATACATATATACATACATATGTAAGTACATAAATACATATATACACACACCAAAAATAATCTGAGATGGGAATGTGTGTAGAGTACTTGCTTACCGCACACAAAGCTGTGTGTCACACAATCCCCAGAGTCATAAACTGGATATGGCATACACATATCATTCTAGCTCTTAGAAGGTGGAGACAGGAGAATCAGAAAGAAGCCCAATATCATTCTCATCTACCTAGTGAGTTTGAGGCCAGCCTGGGCTACAAGATACCTTGTCTGAAAACAAACAACAACAACAAAAAGGCTCTTCCCAGGTGTGTCCATAAAATAGAGAGGACCCTGTGGTCTCAAATCAGAGACAGAAAGTAAGCGGACTATTTTGAATCTTGGAGACTTGTTACAAAACTCAGACAAGAAGGCTTGAAGCTCTGCAGTTCTAAGACCTTGAGAGAATGCACTGTGTGTGGATAGGGGATACTGAGGCAAGCTCTGAAGCATCAGTCAGTCCTGTCATTCCCATATAGATCCTAATAAAACTTAAAAGAAAGAAAGATGTATTTTGGCCCAAAGTTTCAGTGTAATAGTTAATATTGATCACCAACTTGACAGGCTCTAGAATCAGCTATAAGTTTCCAGGGATGCCTGGGACAGATTATCTAGATTAGGTTCATTGAGGTGGGATGTCTCACGTTAACTCTGAGTTAAGGTATCATTTTGTAGGATGAGATCCTATACTAAATGCAAAGAAGAAAATGAGCTGGACACTAACATTCATTGTTCTCTGCTTCCCGTCTGTGAGCCCAATGTGACCAGCTGCCTCATGTCCCTGCCCCCATGCCTTCCCCTCCAGCTATAAGTCAAGGAAAAAAAAGAAAAAGAAACCTTCCTGTGCTGGTTAGTTTCAAATACCAATTTGATACAATCTAGAACCACCTGAGGGAAAAGCCTAAGTGAAGAACTATCTAGAACAGATTGGATTGTGGCATGTCTGTGGAGGACGGTCCTGAATGTTAAGTGATGTAGGAGGACCTAGTCCATTATGGGTGACACCATCCCTTAGGCATGGGGTATTCAACAGTGTAAGACAGAAGAAAGCTGGATCAGAGCAAACAAGCAAGGGTGTGTGCACTTAGTTATCTGTGCTCTTAGCTATGAGTGTAGTGTGACTAGCCATTTGAAGTTCACACCTTGACACACATAACCACAATGACAGATAATCCCCTGGAACCAAATGAACCCTTCCTCCCGGGCATTGCTTTTTGTCAGAGTATTTTATCACAGCAACAGAAATGAAACTAGAATGTTCCCTTGAGTTGCGTCGTTCAGGTATTTGCTGCAGCAATGAAGAAAGTACAGTCAGCGGGATCCATTGCTATGGCCCTGTGGTGACAGACTAGCAGGGCAGGGAGAGGGGGTGCCAGAACAAAGTTACTCACCTTTGAGACAACCAGGAAACGGGGGCGGGGGGAGCCAACTTCTAACTCTCCAGGACATGCACCCAGTGATGCTTCCTACAACCAGACCCCACCCCCTCACAAGTCTACTACATTCCAATAGTCCGTTCCGATTTTAACTCCTTCAAAGGATGAACCCATTGAGGACAGAGCCCTTATGAGCCAATCATTTTCCCCTAAAGCCCCACATCTGAGCACTGCTTTCATCAAGAGCCAAGGCTCTGAGGAAAATACTTCATAATGAAAGCAAACACTGGCTGAATCAGGTTCCACAATTCCTGCCTTACAGGTCACGATGCTCTTGCAGCAGCTCAGCAGTAGACTTCCCAGCTAGTTACTCCAGGTGTCACCCATACACAGTTTACGGCCCATAAAGAAGACAGGGAACCCACTCCCCCATCCAGGAAGCACATCAAAAGATGCACATGGGCTTCAGGGAAATGAGCTCTCTTGTTACATACAGGAAGGTCCAGTGAGCTCTGGGGCAGGCCACAGGATTCAGTTCAAGTCCCAGATAGAAGATTTGGTCTTGAATGGCAAAGATGCACGAAAACAAAAGGCTTCTGGCTTCTAGAAGACCTCACCTGCTTCAGGGATGAGAGCTGTCCCTGAGCTTGGCCAGAGGAGGTACCAGATGCCAGCAGGAACTCAGCCTCCTTCAGAGTCTTAGGCACATCCCACTCTTCCCTCCCACCTCAAGCCTTTACACTAGCTTTGTCTTTGTGGGAAAACTCTGCTCCCACCTTCCTGCTTGTTATGGAACGGATGTGAAACGTTCCTCCACAGGCTGCTGATGCTATTTTGGAAAGTTCTAGAAACAGGTGCTGTGGCTCAGCTGGAGGATGTAGGTCATTGAGGATATACCTTTGAAAGATACACTTGGTCCTCAGCCTGTGTGTATAGTCCTGCCTATTTCCTGGATGCCATGACATGAACTGCTCCTCTGTCATAAAGGACTAACATCTGTAAAACTGTAGAACACAATCCCTCATCCCTTTAAGCTGTTCTCAGGTACTTTGGTCACCATGATGGAAAGAGATACTAATACATTGCTTAGCCCTTAACCTACACTTCAGATCTCACCTCTAACTGCAAAGAAGCATTCTTGCATGTATGTGCATGTATGTGCATGTATGTGCATGTATGTGCATATATGTGCATATATGTGCATGTATATGCACATACACACCTCTAATGCTCTTGCCATCCAGGCAGTTGGTGGCCCAGAGGGAACACAGCACAGCCTGACTGTGGAGCTAAGGACTTTAAAAAGAAGCTAAGCCACTATGTCAGGATGGCCAAGTAGTCTAAGGTGGCAGACTCAAGCTTGTGCTTCCTATGCTCAGGATCCCTGGTGTCTACATGGAAATATGGGTTTAAATCAGGTATAAACCGAATGATGTAGTGCACACCTACAATCACAGCACTCAGAAGGTTTTGATGGGAGCAGTGGGGTTCCGTTACAAACCTCAGATTGAAGGGCAGGAAGCCTTTACCAGACCTGGAAAGGCTGTGCTCATTCATGGAACCCAGGGCACCTGGAAGAACCAATGTCAACTGCATTTTCTTTCCTCCCTGTTTCCTTCCTATACCCCCTCTCCCGATTTGTACCAGTCCTGTCTGAAGACAGGACAGAAGTGTGCTGATCAGATGCAATCCACTATGACACATCCAAGGCCCAGGGGAGCAAGGGAGCAGTGGCCCAAGGGTCCCGAGAAGCAAGTCGAATGTGCCAGCTCACACTTAGAGAGCTAGTCCTGCCATGTGTTAAACAGTGGGTATCCATGCCTCTGTTCCACTTTACCCCTCACGCTCTGCACAGCGCCTGCACACAGACAGTCCACACCAAACATCTACTGGGTGAGCAAATGAGCACACAGCCCTGGTACAGTCAGAACTAATGATCCTTCAGACCCAGAAAACTGCAGTGTTTGTCCCTGAGCATCAGACAAGTCCCTTGGCCTCTTGTTGTCCAGTGAGGGATGAGATCCAACATCCTGTATCCTCCCCACCAACCCCTGATTTGATCTCCATGCCTATACCTCCTGACACAGTGTGGGATCCCAAGGACCCTCAGGCCTGCTGCACACCAACTCCTCTGAGAGACATAGCTACCTTCCACTTCAACCCTTACACGTGAGCACCAATTCCACTGACCTGACTGCCCATGCTTTCTCCTACAGTGTGATAAGAATCATGGACTTCCCCTGCCTACCACCCACCAACCCAGCAGAGAGTCCTGTGATCATATTACACCCATTTTACTAGCATCCAACCTAGTCCTTCCTTCCCTCAGAGGCCTGTAATTCCTGATTGGCCATCTCTGCATAGATCTCTGCATACCCTCCAACCAATCAAAATACCTGGCAAGAGAAGGTATTTTGTCCCAGACCTGGAAGCTCTGCTCCTGTGACAAGGTTTAAGACGATAAGGTATCTCTGTGCTTTTCTGTCACCTCGTTCTACGTGGAGTCGGCTATGTCCTGTGGTAAAGGCTGTTCCCTGAACAAAAGTACCCAGTAGAGTTGAACAATGAGAGTTGAAATCCAGCCCAGGCTTCCTTTGCCAAACTGTACATCTTAGCACCAACTGTGTCTTCCCAGAGGAAAGCATGCCTCTTCCTAGTTGTCATGAATTTCCATATGGGCTGGAGGGCCACCGTGAAATAAATCCTACATGAAACATGAGCAGGAGGAGACTGTATACCCAACCTAACAGGAGCCAGGAATAGTCTCTTTTTATCTCTCATTTTCAGGAAGTCAGATGGCTTCAAGGCCAGTCCCTCCCTGTGGAAACTCATTACATGAAAAAGATGATTTCTGGAGTAACAAAAGATACCACTGCAATTGCATTTATCAAAGAAGCATGGCAATCAATGTCTCATGCCCGGACCGCATCCGAATGCCCTTAATCGATGGCTGTGCTCATTACAAATTTATTGCAATTAATTTCATTTCAATTATACCTTAATTACTAACCTTCAGTGAAACTGGCCAGCTCAAAGTGTCTCTCATCACAGAGCTAGGACCCTGAGATAAGCTGTCATGTCTGGATTGAAGTTGGGTTGTTGGCTCATAGCTCCCCACCCCCACCCCTTTTTTGTAGGAGGGGGCTCATTTCTCCAAGGAGGCAATTCATAATGTGAGTCTGAAATTGAACGCAGGAAGACAGGCAGCTGTGCCTATGAATTAACTGGAGCTGGTGTTTAATTTGCTTCTTATTGATGCCGTTTCCTCGCTGGTTCATTAGCTATGGTTGCAGAACAAATGCCTTCAGAGCCCAGCCTTTGAGATGTCCTCAGGCTCTGGGTCAGCCCGTTCACTCCTGATCATTCCGCTTCTTCACAGCTTGGGGACTCAACTCTCTGCATCCGGGGCAGGGCTGTCCTCAAAGAGTTCTTAGAACAAGGGCCTCTTCCCATCAGTGGTTGGCTTGTTGACACACCAGGGGACAACAGCAGGGGAGCAACCCAGTCAGGGATGTTGAGGGAAAACATCCTGCGACAAAGCTGGAGCATCTTGTATGTAAGTAGGTTTTAGACTTGAGAATCCCTCAGATAACTTCTGCTTCTGATATGTTTTAGCTCTGCAGACCTGGGAAAGCCGTTTATCTTCTGTTCAAGTAAATGATGGTCTCTGATACTTAGAGAGTGAGTCACTGGACTTCTGCTGCCAACTTTTCTCCAAGCTCCCAGGAAGATTTCATAGAATTTCTCCCTAAAACTTTTCTTTAGCCAAGAATGAAGGAACTTTAGAGATTTTCTGACTCTGTCTTTTATCTCAAAGAGGGAAAAACTGAGGCCAAGGAAAGAGAAGCCCAAGGTGACGGGGTATATTGCTGCCACAACTGGATTAGAATGAATCCTCTGGCTCCCAGTTCTAGAACAGTCAGACCACATCACCAAAAGCTGGTTGTTAGTGTCTGGTAGTACAACTAAAGACATACAAATATCTCATTTGTATGCAAATGAAAATAGTTAGTACATTAGCATCTATGAGGCCCACACAGATCAGTGCCCAGCTAGCCTGAAGTAAAACTTAGCATGGCACCATTTGTCACAAAAACAAGCAAAGTATTGAGCCAGCCATGGGGGTGCACACCTAAGATCCCTACATTAAGAAACCTGGGCAAGAGGATCATGAATTCCAGGCTAGCTTGATCTACATAGAAAAACCTTCTCTCAAAGAAGAGAGAGGGGGAGGGGAGATGTAAAGAGGTAGACAGGTAGAGAGGGGGCTGAAGGGGTTTGCAACCCATAGGAAGAACAACAATATCAACCAACCAGATCCCCCAAGAGCTCCCAGGGACTAAACCACCAACCAAAGAGTACACATGGAGGGACCATGGCTCCAGCCGCATATGTAGCAGAGGATGGCCTTGTCAGACGTCAATGGGAGGAGAGGCCCTTGGTCCTGGGAAGGCTCAATGCCCCAGTGTAGGAGAATACCAGGTGGGAGGTAGGTGTGGATGGGTGGGTGGGGTAGTATCCTCATAGAAGCAGGGAGAGGGAGGATGGGATAGAGAATTTCCAAAAGGGAACCAGGAAAGGGAATAACATTTGAAATGTAAATAAATAAAATATCCAATAAAAAAACAAAAAAGGGGGGAGAAAGGAAGAGAGGAAGCAGGGGAGGGAGGGAGGAAGGGAGAGAGGGAGGGAAGGAGGATGAAATGATGGAAGGAAAAGTATCAAAAACCTAAATAACTCTCCTTATGAAAGCACACAGGCCCAGTAACAATGCATTCCGTCATGGCTTGAATACTATACAACAGTTTAAACAAATGCTTTTGATCTACATCGTCAACCTGAAACAAACTTCTAGACCTCGGTGTTTTAATTTTTAGTAAGTTGCAGAACGTTTGCATCACAGCATCCCATGTTTATTTTTAAGTTCACAAATACAAGGAGAAAAGGAGATTCTCAATTCAGCCACATGTAATGTGAGTATCCAAGCACGAGGAGAAAGAACCTCTCAGCCCAGACAGAGCAGGGTCTGCTCTGGAGAAGAGGGAACAAGTGCAAAGGGTGTGTGAGCTTTAAAAACAACATTTGCCTTATTTTTTTTTTTTGAGACAACATGACTCCTATGTGCAATTTACATGTATTGCCCAAAGTGTCATAAGCTAGAAGCTTAACCTTCACAGTGTTGGGGGGTGGAGCCTTGATGATATGGGACACAAGGGGAGATCCTCCAATCCCGGGAGAGCTGTTCCTCCCGGTGAGATCACCTCATGGTGTGGTTCTCACGGTGACTTGAAGACCCCCTTGAGACCATGTTAAGAGCGAATCCAAACCCCAAATCACTCTCTTGAATCCAGTTTTGCAACATGATCTCTCCTCTTACATGTGTTCCTGACATTATCATACACCATGAGGTGATCTCACCAGGAGGAACTGTTACCAGAGATTGTGCCTTGCTGTTTGGATCTTCAACATCCAAAACTATGAACTAAACATACCTCTTTTCCTGGTGTTACACTACTCTAAGTATTTCACTATGTAATGAAATGGATTAATATTAGTGTCAAGTTCTTAGTTTTCTTACTTTCTAGGTTCTTCTTTCTGTTTAAAAATTTTCATCATTATTCCAAAAATAAAATGGTTGATGCAATTTCTTCTTTCTAAAAAAAAAAAAAAAAATCTGAATGATCATCACTGGCTTGCCAGCAAATACACTCTAAGCTGGTTCTGAGCTAACACTCAGTGCTGTCTCTGTTAGGTGCAAAACAGAGCTTACAGCATACAATTGCTGTTGCATATGTATTCAATGAACACATTCAAATACAGTGAAGAAACTATCAGCAACCAGTGGCTGCTAGACTTAGGGAAAGTTCACATTGTGTTAAGGTATGTCTCTGAATTTTCAATTGTCAATACTATACTAGCAGAGAGCTAAGCGCTGGCAGGATTTTGGGCATTATTATTTCTATAGCCCATCCCTGGGTTTTCTACTTTGTAAATGTGCCTCCTTCCTCACTTGCCTAAAGGCAATTTAGAGATGTATCAGGGGTTGTGTGGCTGCTGATTGGTTGTAATAAAGATATGATGGCCAATAGCTAGGGCAGGAAATGGAAGGTGGAACTTCCAGGCAGAGAAAGGGATTTAGATAGACCAAAGCAGGTATGGGAGAGTCAGGTGCAGACATGAGGAGAACAGACTGACTGGACTGGAGCAGAAAGGTATAGAGCAAGCTAGCCACATGGCAGATCATAGGCTAGAGTAGTCAGGTTAAGTTAGATGAGCTAGCTGAGGGACTGACCCAGCAAAAGGCCTAAGCTTTAAACTTTATTAGAAGTCTCCATGTCTTATTTTTACCTCAGGCAGGTTTGCCAAAAGTCCCAATATAGAGACACTTTTCCTCAGTGGTATGGCCACAGACAAGTTGCCTGTACTTGGGCAAATAGCCTTATTCCTGTGCTCATGGAAGCAACCTTGATTTAAGTCAGTGGATGATTGAAAAAGTAAAGTCATGAATGTAGGAGGGTGTGATAGCTACACTTGGTTGTCAACTTAACTACATCTGGAACTAACTAAAACCCCAAAATGGGGCCACACTAAGAGGTATTTTGTTTGATTTAAAGTGGAAAGATCCACTTCTAATTCATATCCTTTGAGATGGGAAGATGGCCTCAAATCTGGGCCACATCTTCTGCCAGAAGCCTACACTGGGACAAAGAAGGAAGTTTTTGTTCTTTGTCTGCTTGTTCTTCCCTCACCAGCAAGTTCATTCCTTCGCTAGCATTAGAGCCTACTTCTTTGAAACTCAGGCATATACTGAAGACCAGCGGAGATATCCAGCCTTGTGGACTCAACAGCTACTGGATTCTTGAACCTTCCATTCATAGGCAGTCATTGTTGGATTAACTGGACCACAGCTTGTAAGTCATTCTAGTGAATCCCCTTTCCATAGATATAGAGAGATTCTGTAAGTTCTGTTACTCTAGAGAACCCTGATTAATACAGATTTTGATACCAACAATAGTCCTAGAGCAACAGAAGTATAAGGATAGATGTTTTTAAGTCTCTGTTAGAAGCTCTCTAATTTACCAAACACCTACAATTACCAAAGCCTCCCTGGCTCCTAACCCTCTCCTAGAAGCTCAGAGAATAGTGAAGGCCCATGTTGTGAACTATTTTACAAACTTAAGAAGATAAATGTTTTTGATTATCCTGGTTCACACTAATCATGAGAGGCAATGAATGTGGTGACTTTGTACATAAAATTTTTGACAGTTTGTGGAAAAATGATGATGTTGGCCAGTTGCTCTGGATGAATTGACAAAGGAAGGGAAAGAGCTCCATAATAAAAGGAACCAACCTCTAGCATCTCAGACTACTGTGAAAGACAAAAATGAATTCAGTGATAAAACTGACAGACTCCAGACGCGCATAAACAGGCTAAAGGCTTCTAAGTGTGCCCTGAAAGAGAATTTTCTCTTCAACAGCCACAGAGCTCAAGTTGCAGAAAATCAAACTAAAGTCTTCATTATAAGGTTGGGCTGAATTAGAGCTAAAATTCAAGTCCTAGCCTTGGAGGGTGTTGTGTTTAAAGTAAGGGCATTTAATTACTAAAGAACGGGATCCTACACCTGGATAGGGATATGTGGGAAGACCCCATTGAAGCTGAGAATTTGGAGCCTCAGATTCTCAAGGGCTTATCTCACCTGGGAAGTAGTCTCTCCACACTCAGCATAAAATGGACTTACACTCCTGCCCTCTGAAATATTGCCTTTCCACCTTTAACTGAGAAAATTAGTCCATTTCTGCTAACCAACAGTGACTTTCTCTGAAGAAGATGCCAGGCAAGACAATCCTGATGACCCTCAGGGCCCAGCAATAGCTTCTCTAGTCCTACAACCAGACGTAAGACAAAGCAAGCTCCTTGAGGGAAGGTGGAAGTGGAGTCCATGAGAAGGTGTGCTATACTACTAAAGAACGTAATGTTTGATAATTCATTCAAGAAGAAGTCTGAGGAATATATGTAGGAATGGAGTTTAAGGGAGTAGGATAATAATGGAAGGAACATAAAATTGGATTGAGCTGAGTTTATTGACACAGGCTTTCTGAGCAGAGATTCTTGGTTTAATATGGAAGTTCACGCAGTTTTAAAAGGTCTCAAAAGTTTGTTTGAATGGCTGGCTGACGACAGGAGGACCGGAGCCATTACAAGGTCCCCTTCAATTATTGGAGGTCAGGCCTCTATTCCCGCCTTTGCAAGAATAGAATCGCCAAGGCCCTTCTATACTTAGAGAAGGGAGGAGATGTCAGGAGCAACCCTGCATATACACTAAAGGCCTAAAATCAGCCATAGGCCTAAAATCAGCAATAGGCCTGACATACATGCATGCTAACACAAAGTCTTGGGACTCTGTGGAAAAACACTGAAACAGCAGGCTATAAGCTATTGTAAACAGGCAGCTTCTGTGGAAATTTACCAGACCGAGTAGTCATAGGTCTTATAAATAGGCAGCCTCAGTGGACAGTACCAACTTAGATAAGGAAAAGTGAATCATAGGCAGAGTCATAGTGACCTGTCCCCTGAACCTTCACCCAGCCAATACCCTGTTCTGAAAGATATCTGTACTCTCCCTGAACACCTATGCTCCGGTGTCATTCCCTTCCCCACATCCTGCCTTTTTGTGTTTATAACCCCTATGTGAATAAGTAAATCATGATTTGATTTAAATAATTAAATAAATTTAAAAAAAAAAAAACTCTAACAATTCTCTCAAAAAAAAAAAAAAGAAAGAAAGAAAGAAAGAAAAAAAGAATGGCTAGCTGATGCATTTGTCAAAAGATAGCCCACTGTTTGAGGTCAGCCTGGTCTACATAGATAGTGAGTTCCAGGCTAACTAAGGCTATTGTGAGACCTTGTCTAAATAAAGCACAAAACAAAAGCTTAAAAAATAAAAAAAAAAAAGACGGCCTACTCAAAAAGAAGTTGGAGATGCATGATATCCCTTGGCTTAGTGTTGATGAAGAGCTTTTAAGGCTCAGAAAAATTGTGATGCTTGATTGGGTACGGGATCTAAAACCTAATCCTCACAGTGGGGAGGCCCAGAAGACACGCCCTTCACTAATCCTATAAAATGCAGAATAGTGATAGTGATAAGGGCACCAGCACATTTGAAAAACTTTTGCCAATTTACTTGTGCCAGATCTTAGGGTTGGAGACACTGCTACTCAGTTGGATAAATTAAATGCAATGGGTTTAATTGGTCCCTGAGGTAGGAGGGGCCAGACAGCAGCACTGAACTGTCAAAGACAAGATGGTCATAGCTACCATAATGGGCAGAATAGACAAAATAATGTTCATAATGGCCTGACTCATAATAGTAAACACACAAAAAAATGAATTTTATGCTGACATGACTCATATGGACCTTCAGTACTGGCTAAATAGTCATGGTGTTTCCAGGCATGGAATAGATAAGAAACCTACTTTGTTTCTATTTGATCTGTATAAGGAGAAAAACTCTCAAACAAATGAAAGGGCTCCCTGTATCATGGCAAAAGAGAATCTTGACCTGTAAATCAATTTCTAGACTTGAGCCAATTGCAGATCCAGAACCCCTTGAATGAAGGGACAGCCAGGCTCTACTGAGGAAGGACCTTGATAAACTACCTAAGAGTTTTACTGTTAGCTTTTCCCCAGTTGGCCCCCAAGCAGGACCGATGGCCTTTTAAAGGGCAATCATATGCTGGGGGAAAGGGAAAAAAATCAGACTTTATTGGATACTGGTTCTGAACTGATGGTGATTCTGGGGATCCCGAGAAACACTGTGGTCCTCTGGTTAAAGCAGGGGCTTATGAAGGTCAGGCTGATGAGTTTTGGCTGAAGTCTGACTCACAGTAGAGCCCCACTGTGTCCCCATGGTCATCCTGTGGTTATTTCCCCAGCCCCTGAATGTTGGAATAGGGCATGTTGGAAGAAGGGGTACATAGGGAGTAAGAGTTGATAAGAAAAGATAAAGGTTGAATATGATCAGAAAGTATTATATGCATATGTGAAATGGCCAAAGAACTAAAACTTAAATGTATTCAAGTGTACTCTCTGTCCTTTGGTTACAAAACATTCCTAAGACAATTGGTGAAATGGGAGGAATGAGCTACAGAGCCCCTTGTGAGCCTATTCTTCAGGCCTAGACCTTGGCTCTGGAGAAAAAAAAATGGTGGCAGCTGGGACAGAATGATGGCAGTGTCCATGGAAGAACGACACTGATTGCAAAGACAATGAGGAGTCAGACGAGTAGATGAGATGGCTGTGAAAACTTCTAGAGGACAAGCTCATCTATGATTCTAGCTTCACTATTCCCTGTGAGAGAGTAGCTCAGAGAGGAGATCCCTGATTCCGCCTTGGACAGGGCATATGGAAGACCTGACTGGATCACCAAGGAAAAGATATTCCTTTTGGTGACAATAAGCTCCCTTCTAGGGCTCTGTGTAATGGCTTCGGCCCTACACCAAGGCAGTGTGCATCTGTGTTAATGCCCCAGAGCCTCTCAGCTTCTATTCCTTAAGTTCTCCAGAAAGTTCTAGTAATTCATATTGGTTTGACTGCTATCATAAAGACATGCAACAGAAGATCAGCTTAAGCTCAGGGAGGAAGGACCCCTTCCTCTTCCCTTTGCATCGCCAAAGCTCTCACCATTAAAGTGGCTTAGAAGAACAGGGAATATGGCTCAGGGGACAGGAAATATGGCTCGATTTGAAGAATGCCTGCCAAACACACACAAAGCCCTAGGTTTGATCCTCAGGACAGCATAAGCCAAGAGCACTGGTACATCCTATAATCCTAGCACAGGAGAGAGAGATGCAGGAGGATCAGAATTCAAGGTCATCCTAGGCTACATAACAACTTTAAGGCTGGCCTGAAACTCTGTCTCAAAAAAAAAAAAAAAAAAAAAATGTGAAATGGATGCAAACACGCGTATTCCTCAAGCCACTCCTAGGCTTTCCATCCCACCAAGTTTGACCCCTGGAGGAGTCACAAGAGCCAGTCTGTCACCTAGGAGTAACAGAAATATGAACAAGTCCTGAGCCCTGCCTTCCCAGGCAACACACAGCTCTGAAGCATTGGCCCACAATCAACAGTCAGCAGCTGCCCTCTCGGCCTTTCTAAGGGAACAACGGGAAAATCCTTCTGTGAAAGGGAGCATTTACAATGCCAGTGGAAAGTATTCCAAAAAGTCATGAGCATAATAAAAATCTCTGTGGGTCATTCAGAAAATACCTCTTATTCAAACATTAGTCTTGCTCTTGGGACTCGTCCATTTTTTTCCCCTGGTCTTGGATGGTGTGAAAACGTTGGTGTGCTCCAGATGGCTGACTCTGTGCCCACAAATGGATTTCCCCAAAGGCTCTGCACAGTTGGTTTTCTTTCAGCTTTTCTTAATTTTCATTTATTTTTCTTCCATCCTCACCTTGGCATTGGGCCAGTGCTTTGGGGTTGAATACATTTCAATCCCATTACCGATAAGTAGAGAAAGCCAGCCCACCTCGAAGTCATATCGCATAATGAAGACTTCTCAGATGAGGGGATTATAGGTCATCAATATTCCCCAATTCTCATTTGCCCATAAATCCATCCAGACATCCGCACACCAAATCCCCAGACAAGCTTTGTTCAACTCCAGGGTGCCTCCAATTTTCTTGAGGACTCTTTCAAAGTTCTTGAAAATTTCTTGAAACAAATTGAATTGTCATTCGGTGCACAATTAAAAATAAATACATATCACACAAGATTCTGAAGCAAGGTTTCTGAACCTGGGGCTTATAGGTCTATGAATTAAAAAGTGAACTATTTGTACTTGAGCAAAACATTACATCATTTTTCCCATGAATCTCTGACTGAAGTGTAGCACTTTCTCCGTTATGAATGTAGGCAACAAACCACAATAGCAGCAATAGGATCTAGGATTTTCACTAATAAAATCCATTGATATTTTTAGTCACCTAACGATTGCTGCATGTATCAAATGTTGTTAAATATTTATGCTCAATGTTGCTCTGAAATCACAGTAATTATTAAACCCTCTGCTAGCTTGAGATTTAAAATGTCAGTAAATATACACATTTATTATGACATTACAAAATATTTCTTAGCTCTTGGATAGCTGTGTTTCAATATAATTATTTCCTTTGGAATTCTTCATATTTTTATTGGTGTATATTTGTTGTTAATGGACCGGGCTTTAAAAGGGTTTTACAGTGGGCATATGTTCCTGCACATTATTTGTTATATATTTTAAAAGTTTATACTGAGTAGAAGTATATGAGCCATGCAAAGCTGATGATTGTAGGGGGTCCACATAGAATAAAAACATATGAATCCTGCTTTGGAGGGGGAAATGAGGTACAGGATGGAAAAACTGTAACAGGTGAGCAGTCTATTCCTAGCCATTCTATTCTGAACTTACTGAGGCCAAGAAGTGTCTGAAGTTAAAAAATAATCCACCCATCCCTAAAACCAACACTTTTTTTGTTGTTGTTGTGGTTGGTTTTTTTTTTTTTCTTCACAAAGCTATCTTTTTTTTTTAATTTATTTAGTTATTTAAATCACATCATAATTTACTTATTCACACAGGGGTTATAAACACAAAAAGGCAGGATGTGGGGAAGGGAATGACACCAGAGCATAGGTGTTCAGGGGGAGTACAGATACCTTTCAGAACAGGGTTTCAGCTGGGTGTAGGTTCAGAGGACAGGTCACTATGACTCTGCCTATGATTTACTTGTCCTTATCTAAGTTGGTACTGTCCACTGAGGCTGCCTATTTATAAGACCTATGACTACTTGGGCTGGTAAATTTCCACAGAAGCCGCCTGTTTACAATAGCTTATAGCCTGCTGTTTCAGTGTTTTTCCACAGAGTCCCAAGACTTGGTGTTAGCATGCATGTATGTCAGGCCTATTGCTGACTTTAGGCCTATGGCTGATTTTAGGCCTTTAGTGTATATGTAGGGCTGCTCCTGACATCTCCTCCCTTCTCTAAGTATAGAAGGGCCTTGGCAATTCTATTCTTGCGAAGGCAGGGATAGAGGCCTGACCTCCAATAATTGAAGGGGACCTTGTAATGGCTCAGGTCCTCCTGTCGTTGTCCAGTGAGGCATGAGGGCCATACCCATCCGATGTATTTTTCCTGGAGAGGGGATACTTTTAACATCAACCCCTATGCAGTCAGGCTTGTCCCTCAGGGAACCCAGATAGATATTTTAAACTTTTATTTATATTCCCTTGCAGTGCTTAGCCTCGCAGCCTAAGCAAGAATTCAGATCGCCAGACAGAGAAGGTTCTGGGTAGCCCCTCTCTGCTTAAACCAACACTTCTTAAACTATTGCTATCATTCCCAGAGTGAAGTCTGCTGTTTATTCCTGGACCCAGGAAGGGGACTTCTAAGTCTCTGATAGTCCCTGATTGTCTTTAGGTGTTCACTGTGGCTCTTCTGACCACTTCTGATGATTTGGTGGTCACAGGGTAGAGACTGTGGATAACCACCCATATTAATGTATGCTGCCCCAGTTAAAATCCCTAATACCAAAGCCAGGTGAGTTTCCTGTTGGGATTACCCCACAGGCAGCATGCCCTGAAGATGCGGTTTCAGCATAGGATGCTTTTCGAGGTTCACCTATGGAACTCTTCCTTTGTGTGATTTTAATGGTTTCCTTCTCTGCAAGGCACTGTATCCACAAGTAAAATAGCTACCAGTGAATTCTAGGAGACCATCCAGAGAATTACTGAAACTGAGGCTGCTTTAGAGAAATGTCCAAATTTCACAATTTGTGTCAGAAATGGAGGTGCAGTTTGGGGGACTCCTCCCTCTAACTTTCTAGTTGAATTATATCTTCTCATAGCTGGGGTCTTGGACAACCTTGGTGGTCTGGAGAACTATGCCCTCATGCCTTTTGGGCTGGCTGAAAGGGGAAAATGCTCACAGAAGTTACATGGAAAGCTCATTGTGCCACAGGTTCTAAGTCAGTAGGTCAAGACTGGACCAACAAGGAGATAGATCCTTGTTGATCTCGTTCCCCATGGAATACATGGGATGGTAAGATCCTAAAGCACACCTCTGATCACATCTCTTCCCTCCTTCAGACATATGTGGTCATCTAGGGAAGACCTAAGAAAGCACACATTCCCGAGACCAGAATTCTAGGCCTCCAGGATCATCCAGTGACTTCATCACTCTTGGATCTAACTATGTCACTAGTAACTAAGCTGGCTGACCAGTGAACTCCCAGGGATCTGTCTGTCTCTTCCTCTCCAGGACTGACATTATGGTGAAGTAAGTGCCACACACACCAGCTTTTCTGACACAGTTTCTGGAGAGCTTTGTGGTTGTCAATACCTGATTCACTAGGCCATCTGCTCAGCCCTAGACCCAAGCTCTTTATGGAACAAGGCTAAATCCTGAACTTAGGTTATCAAATAGCTTAAGCTTTTCTGGTGTTTGTCCAACTCTTGGACTTGGAAGCAGACACCTGATACTGAGGTACCTGCTCTCTTCACTACTCCACTTCACCCACCACCTATGTGTGTACTCTGGCTTAAAAGTTGCTGTCATTCCTGTTGTCTATTTTATATAACAGTTGGAAAATATTTACTCTTGGGGTAGGAGAAAGGGTTGTGTGCTTAAGAGCACTGGCTGCTCTACCAGAGGACCCTGGTTCAATCCCCAGCATCTGAACTCCAGTCCCAGGTGATCTGTGCCTCTGTGGGCACAGGCATATATGCATGCAAAATACCCATACACACAGAATAAAAATAAACGAAATCTCAAAACTAAGGAAAGAAAATACTCTCTCTTTGCCACCTCTTTCTTTAGAAGGGTTATGCTTTTGTTGTTGTTGTTGTGGTGGTGGTGGTGGTGGTGGTGGTGGTGGTGGTGACAGGTCATATGACGCCCTATACTCCTATGATGGAGTGAGTGCTTGCCCACCTCTTGATTTGTGCTTAGCTGCACGGGTTCTCCAATGATATGCTAACAAAGAACGCAGTAAGGCGCTTGAGATGTGTTTGGATATTTGGCTTATTATCTGGTATTCTATCAGACAACCAAGTTCAGACAACAACAGTATGTGTCCAGGACTCACACTGTGCTGAGACTTTAGCTCAGAACAAGGGCCTGGGACCCAGAATGAATGCATAGGGGGGAAAGATCTTTAAAACAATCTATATCAGGGAACTTAGTTCAGTCACAGTCACAATTTAAAGGTCAGACTAGAGTATCTCACAGTTAACCTGCGCTTTGTGACTGAAAATTTTAGCAGTCCTTTCTTATGCAATAGAAACTGAAATGAGTCACCGTTGGATACCTATGCTTACCCCTGGTTAACTGAACTCCCTGGGCTCCTACCTGTTCTAGGCCTGGACCCCAGAGTCTAGCCCACATTTGAAGAGCTTATACTTCTCTCTCTGCTTTCTCTGATCCCATTTTTGCTTCTTATTATTTGTGCAATGAGGGATTTAACATCTATAGAAATCACTCCTTTGGGGTTGTTAGTAATGCCATATATAAATGATTATAAATGCTCTACAGCAATTCTAGACATATTAAATATGTTTAATAAATAAGTCAGTCATCCCAGAGTGGTTCTTAGGAAATGGTATAAACATCGCTCCTCTGAGAGGCTGCAGAAAGAGGAAGGCCTGTGCTAGATCACCATCCACGTTTCTTACCTTTCTTCCCAGCCCTTGTGTATCCTACCATGAGCTGTCAGCTTTCATTTCCATCCCTCTAGATGAAGGCCCTCCTAGTCAGAACTGTGATCTACTGATTTGTATCCTCAGCAGGCAACACAGTATCAGAAATGGAACATATGCCCAATAGCCATGTATTAAATGGAGCAGTCGATGCTACATCCAACAGCTCTGCCCCTCAGATCTAAGACCAGCCATTGCCCCAATTCTGTAACAGCAGGAACGACTACCTCTTCAGGGAGGGGCAAGTTATAGTAGCAGTAAACGCCAGATAATTAAAACTCCTCTGACAAAAAAAAAAAATCTCTGGCATGGATGGAGACAAAAATCTAGTATTCCAATTGAGTGAGTCAAACATCTGGCAAAGGGACTGCCCCTTAGAAGGCAGGACCACACCTAAGAAAGCGGGCTCTCCTCCATAGCAATGAAAGGCTGATTTCTTTAATGATATCTGTACGTTCCCTTCACAGAATCTCCCTTCTCTCCTGCCTCCTATCCCCGGTGAATTCCTGTGAGCATCATGAGATTTGGCTGGGTCTGCTCTCCTTCCTAAAGCCTGAGTCAGATAGGAGCAGCTCTTCATGTTCCTTTTCTCTGTCACTTTCTTTCAGATTCTGCCAGAACCTAAGATGTGACTTTTGGGCACGGGAGTGTTAAGACAGGGTTTCTCTGTGTAGCCCTGGCTGTTCTGGAACTCACTCCGTAGACCAGGCTGGCCTCAAACTCAGAAATCCACCTGCCTTTGCCTCCCAGGTGCTGGGATTAAAGGCATGTGCCACCACTGCCCAGCTGGTGTGACTTTTCTAATGCTTGGGCTTCCTAGGTCTTTCTCTAAAGCCTCCCTCCCCATCATGTGCCTGGCCTCCATGCCAGCTTAAATAGCATGGCATATCTCTCTTTCTCTCTCTCTCTCTCTCTCTCTCTCTCTCTCTCTCTCTGTCTGTCTGTCTCTCTCTCTCTCTGTCTCTCTCTCTCTGTGTCTCTCTCTCTCTCTCTTTCTCTCTTTCTCCTCTATTTTCTTCCTCCAGGAAGCTACTGAGATCTACAGCTTTCCTACCTGAGGATGAGGAGTTTCTTTTAAACTCTAATAAAATTGCCCTTGAATTTTAAAATTAAAAACAAAAATGACTTGTTCAACCATCCATTGACTAAGTGAATCAAAAAAGGAGAAAGGAAGAAAGAGAAAGGAAGAAGCAAGGATGAAGAAGACATGGGTGGGGAGTCAGGAGAGATGAGGACCTATCTACCCTTGGAAGGATCAGAGAATGGTGGTTTGCTGATGGATGAATGGCGGCCTTCATCATTAAGAATGTCCACCTAACTCACGTGTGCTTCCTGTTCAATCCCTTCTGGGTTCTCATTCATTTCTCTCCTTTCATAATCAACTTCAGGGTTTATTTTAAGTGTCCCTTGGAACAAATATCAAAGCCCAAATTGGTGTGCTAGGGTTTCTCACATTCTAATTATGGGGCATACTTCTGAGTGACGTAGGAGCTGAGAGGAGCTGAAGAAAGCCCGCGCTGCTGAAAGAAAATGAGATACATGACATTTGGAAAAAGAAGCCAATTTTCTTTAACTGAAACTGTTGCCTTTGTAACCCATATTATAAATCCAATAAATTCACATAATGCTACAGAAAATCTCTCACAAGAGAGAGGAGGGAAAGCGGGGAGAGAAAAATACAAGAGAGTCCTTACATCCCTTTTTAAAGCCGCCCTTCCCTTTTATAAAAACAAATTGCTTTGATCCCTGGGATGGTTATCAAGGCTCAGAGTGTATGGATTCGAATACAGATTCTACTGATTCCAAGTGGAGTTGACTTTGAAAGTCATAGATTCAACCCTTCCGTCTCTGAGACAGAGATGGTAATGCCCACTTCACAGCTGTCAACAGAACCGGATAGCACACAGAAGGCTCTTAGGAATATGCCAGACACACGGTACATACATGACACATATGAGCAGTTACTGCTATGATTCAAAGGTTGCAAACAGACCCAGAACTGCTCTGAACACTCCCATTCTCCTCCACTGCCTCAGCCATTAACAGTGTCCACTCTCATCACCTCCAATAATCCTGACCAGGACTTTTCTCAAGTCCAATGGCATGCAACCCAATATCATACAACCCAAATATAGGTATGGGTCAGCTTCCGTGTCATTTTTTATTCAATTTACTGCTGCCCAATTGCTGCTCCCCTTCTGGTCCCCCTTCACACAATCCCTCCCCCATTCCCACTTTCCTTCTCCTCTAAGAGTGTGGAGCCCCCATCCCCTCCTCCTGGCACATCCAGTCTCTGCAGGGCGAGGCACATCCTCTCCCACTGAGGCCAACCAAGACAGCCCAAATAGAAGAACATATCCCACAGACAGGTAGAACTTTAGGGATAGTTCCAGCTCCACTTGTTGGGGAACCCATATGAAGACCAAGCTGCACATCTGCTACATATGTGTGGGGAGGGCTAGGTCCAGCCTGTGTATACTCTTTTATTGGTGACTCAGCCTCTGGGAGCCCTCAAGTATCCATGTTATTTGACTCTTTTGGTCTTCCTGTGGAGTTCCTATCCCCTTCAGAGCCCTCAATCCTTCCCCAAACCCTTCCATAAGAATTCCTGAGCTCAACCTAATGTTTGGCTATGGGTCTCTGTATCTGTTTCAGTCAGTTCCTGGACTGTGGATTCTCTCAGAAGACAGTTATACTAGGCTCTTGTCTGCAAGTATCATTCATAATGTCAGGGATTGGTGCTTGCCCATGGGGTGGGACTCAGGATGGGAAAGACCCAGCTGCCAAGCCTGGGTTTAATCTGGGAGCATATATGATGGCATGAGAGAGCTGATTCCCTCAGGTTTTCCTCTATCCTACAAAGAAAGAAAGAAAGAAAAGAAAGAAAAGAAAGAAAGAAAGAAAGAAAGAAAGGAAAGAGAAGGAAGAGTTTTTAAAGAAACTGCTCAGTAATTAAGAAATAATCTAGGGCTGTGGGAAATAGATGACTTAGCTGGTAAGGTACCTAGTGCACAAGCGTGAGAACCTGAGTTTGGATCCCATGGACTCACACGAAAAGCCAACATTGGCCAGCTGTAACCCTAATGCTGTGGTAGTGAGTAGGAGGGTATGGCAATGGCACATACCCAGAGCTTACAGATGAGCTATGGAGACATTCCAGGGGCCCAGGGTTCAATGAAAGATGCTGTTCTTAAAAGAAAAGATGAAAAGACTGGATACGGAGGAAGTGGCCTTTAATCCCAGCATTTGGAAGGCTGAAGACCACAGTGGGCAGATCACTGGGAGTCCAGCACACCAATCTTGAAGTCTCTTGGAGTTCCAGGCCAGAAACCAAAAAATATAAGGTGAGGAACAATAGTGGAAAACACCCAACAATACTCTCTCTCTCTCTCTCTCTCTGACACACACACATGTGCACACACATACATACATGCACACATGTGCAAACACCTATCTGCTATACACGTGTATGCATAGACAATAGACACAGTAACAGAGAAAGAAGAAATATAAAATATGCAGTCCGGGTTAGGGATCTCACCAATGGTAGCATACTTAAAAGTTCAAAGTACCTTGTTTGGGCCCTGGCACCAGAATAAAATAAACAGTCCATAACTCTCTTTCTCTGACTTACAATTCCCTGTCTTTGTGATCATGCAAAAATGATACACATTCTGTAGAGACGGTATTCTAGAGTTTGACACTTTGCCTTTTTCTGGGCCAGGCATGTGCAGTTTAATTTTCTCTCTCCATACTGAGCAGTGTCTGCAACACTCAGCTCCTCATCCGCTCTGCAAGGGAGGGAAACGAACCCTGACTCCAGAGCGTGCTGTGATGCTAAGTGAGAGTGCCCAGCAGGCCTGGTTATTAAATGCATTTTCAACCTATGATATTTTCAACATAATGATGGGTTTATCAGAATGCAGTCCCAGCATTGGTCAGGGGGAATCTGTACTTCAAATATTTACTCACTCCCTCAAAGAAAGAAGCATGTTTCTAATACCCACAGTCAGCTTTCTATATTCCTCACATGTCATTTACCCAACACTCTCTCTGTTTCAACCTCTCCTGAGGCTTCCTATTCCTTTCCCATCCACACAGTCCCATATTAATGTTTCACTGAATAGATCAAGTCAACCTTTGGACATCCTTCGTGTTTTCTTTCCACCTCACATATTAACTAGATTCCACAAAGTAAAAGACCAGCTAAAAGGAAGTCTAGCATGCAAAAGAAAAGACGGAGACTGTAGGATGGAAATCCAGGGACTATTGGGAGCAGGTTGATTCATCTCCAGTGAGGACTGGAAACGCAAGGATGTGTCTCCTCACAGGCTGAGTAATAAGTGGCCTAGCATAAAGAGACTCAGCCTCTCAAACTATAAGTCATTCCTCAACAGTCTCACAACTGAATAGGAAAGGGTGTGAAAAGGTTGCAACAGTCAAAGATGTCTGAATATGCAATGACCAAGACTTAATTCAAATGAAGGACACACAAACCATCGGGCTTTCCAGCAGGGCTTCTGTGTTACTCAGTGCAATTACATTGCTGTCTTGGCTCTGAATACATGTGAGCATTGTGCTCACACTCAGTGTGAAGGCTTAGCACCGTGCACACACTCAGTCTGCACAATGTCAGTCAACATGAGTTGAAACAGTTTGGCTCAGATTTAAGATGCTTGCCCATACCCCTACCACCACCATAGCCCCTTCACCAAAAAGTCACAATCTAGACAGGAATTCAAAGAGACTGCTTAAGAACTGTGATAAGGATGCTGAAGTGTAGCTCTCCACAACTGATGGTGGGAGTGCAAGTAGAGAAGGACTCAGTTTTCTTTAGGAGTTGGCTGCTAAGAGTTTGACCAGGCTCCAGTGAATCTATGGGCAACACACATTGAACTTATTGGTGGTGTCTCCTCATCATCATCCTCCCCCTCTCCCTCCTCCTCCTCCTCCTCCTCCTCCTCCTCCTCCTCCTCCTCCTCTTCCTTCTCCTCCTCCTCCTCCTCTTCCTCCTCCTCTCCTCCTCTTCCTCTTCCTCTTCCTCTTCCTCTTCCTCTTCCTCTTCCTCTTCTCTTCTTCTTCTTCTTCTTCTTCTTCTTCTTTTCCTCCTCCTCTTCCTCCTCCTTCTCCTTCCCTTTCTTCTTCTTTTTGGGGTTGGGGAAGTCACAAGGGTGATGTGTCCCTTGGAAAACTGGGACGTGAGCATGATTGTTGTTCATGATGTGAAATTCCCAAATAATCAATAAACAATTATAAATACATGCTTTGAAATTTGGTGCTTTAAATTGTATAAGAGCAAACACTATTGGACATGAAAGGTCAAATCAGGATTGACAGAATAAGAGAGGGTGGTTTTTAAAACTATTAGGAAAAGAAAAAAATTGCAGCATGTTTACTATGAGTACAAAGTTTCTCTGACTATTCAACTTAATGGAAAGCAAAGACTTCATATTTTCCTACTGTTATTCTTCACCATGTATCAAGTTATTATAGCTTAGGTTGTGCTATCAGAATTTGGGGTTTTAAAACTGCTATTTGGAGCTATGAGTAGTACTTTTTTAAACTGTCCAGTGTGTTAGCCCCTGCAGTGTACTCAACAAACTGATTTTCTTCCTTTAAAAAAAAAAAAAAAAAAAAAAAAAAGCTATTTGACCTCAGATGGATATGGCCAGAGAAAACCATCTCCATGGTATATTATAGTCAAGATGTCAAAATGACAAAGTAAAGAAATGATGTTAAAAGTTGCAGGAAGAAACACCAGTTCACCTACAGGAACAGAAGCCTGAGAACAGCATCAGGTCATTCATTATCACCCTTCAAATCCAGGAAAGCATAGAAGGAAGGATATGTGTCAGCCTCTGAAGCTAAATAAATACTAACCAAGATTACTACATCGAGCCAAGCTATATTTTAACTTGGACAAAGAAATAGGAACATTTCACGATAAGCACACAGTGAGAAGGTTCATAACCACCAAACCAGTACCACAGAAGATGCCTATAGGAATGCTATACACAGAGGAGGGAGAAAGACGATCAGAAAGCACAGAAAATAATTGATTTTTGTGAGAGGAATGGATGAATGAAGGAGAGTTGGGAATAGATCCATCATGTCTAACAGGGAATGGATTCATCATGTCTAACACAGTAGACCAGCTATGATACAAACAGGGGAGAAAGAAAATTCCAAAAATGATCATCCAACCAACCAGAAAAACAACTAAGGAACTCACAAGAATTAGTAAACACATACCAATGATAACCTTAAATGCAAATATTCCCAACTCACCAATACAGATATGTAAATTGGATGAACGGATGAATGTATGAGTGGATAAATTAGATCTATCTGCTGACTTTAAGAAACAGTGTGACAGGTGAAAACAGACTAAGAGTCAAAATATGAAAGGTAATCTATCCAATGAACACATACCAATAAAAGTGGGTCCAACTGTTTTGATATCTGATGATGTAAACACCAGACAAAAATTAGTCTAAGGAGATAAATAAAGAAACTACTTCCTAACAAAAGGAACACAGGACATATGCTGTATGTGTGAGAGAGAATCAGAGAGACAGAGAAAGAAAAATACACAGAATGAGAAGAAAGGAAGGGTGGATCTGGAAGGAGCTGAAGTGGGAGTGGATATGGTCAAAATATACTGCACAAATTTTTCTAAGAATTAATAAAATATATCAGTTTAAGAACAAGGTATAACAATTATAAATACATGCTTTGAAATTTGGTGCTTTAAATTATATAAGAGCAAACACTATTGGGCATGAAAGGTCAAATCAGGATTGATAGAATAAGAGAGGGTGGTTTGAATAATCCACTTTCATCTTTAGATAAGCCATCCAAACTAAAAATTAACAAAACCAGTATTGTACTGAACCAAAGATCAAATGGACTCAACAGGACTCAACAGGTTATACAGAACAGTCTATCCTAGAGAAACAGAATACATATTCTTCTCAGCAGTTCATGGATCTTCTCTAGAATAGACCATATTTTAGGCTACCCATTAGGTCTTCCCAAATACAAAAAAAGAAATAATTTTTAGTATCTTATCAAATAATAGAATAAATCTAGGAACAAGAGAAACCATAAGCATAGATGGAGAGTGAACACCACACTCTGGAATAACCAGAAGTTATAATAAGTCAGTCATTCAAAGATGCAGAAAGGAAATTTCAAATGTTCTAGAATTAAATGAGAATAAAACTCAGCAGAACCTATGGGACGTGGTTCAAGCTAGGTGTAAGAGGAAAGCATATGATTCAAGTAAACAAACTAATGGTGCACATATGGATCCTAGAAAAACAAGAATCCAAACCCAAAACAGCAGAAATGTCTGCAGTTGAGATAGTCCATAGAGCTAACGGAGCAAGAGTGGGAACTTTGCAAAAATAAATAAGATCATCAAACTCCCAGGCAAACTAGTCAAAAAAAAAAAAAAAAAAGGAGAAAAACTACATTAATAAAATTAGAAGTGAAAGGGGCAAGTTAGTATGAATTTCAATGAAATACAGAGAATTACTAGGGAATGTTGAAAACTTACATTCAAAAAGTTTGAGAAAGAATCTAGAAGGAATGAATAGATTGTTGAACACATAAGACTTACTAAACTTAAACTGAGGGTCTTAGAAAATAGCTCAATGGGTAAAACACTTGCCAAGAAAGCATAATGACCAGAGTTCATATCCCTGAAACCCACATATAAGCCAGGCAGCCTGACTGTAATGCCAACACTGGGAAGGCAAATGGCACAGGAAATGGCAGAACAAGCTGGCCAGCCATACTAGCTGAAGTGGGAGCTCCGGGTTCAATTGAGAGACCCTGCCTCAATGAAAAAGACAGAGAGCAATCAAGGAGGACACCAACACCAATTCCATGCCTCATTCATACATGTACCCATGTACACATGAGCCCACACATGCAAATAGCATGTACAAATGACACACACACATATACACCCACAAAAAATAAAATTAAGAAGACATAAACAACCTATACAGATCCATAACAGCAAGACAGAAGCAGTAATAAAAAGCCTCCCATCATGGAAAAGCACAGGACCAGGCAGATCCATTGTCAAGTCTACTAAACCTTCAAAGAAGAGCTAACAAACTCTTCTATGAACTAGAAAGAACACTACTAAACTCATTATATAAAGTCAACTTTACACAAGTAGATGAGGACACAAAAAAAGGAAAAAAAAAAACAAAACTACAGACCCATTTCTCTGATGAACAGAGACACAAAAATTCACCAAGAATACTTAAGAACACATTAAGAAGCCGGGCGGTGGTGGCGCACACCTTTAATCCCAGCACTTGGGAGGCAGAGGCAGGCAGATTTCTGAGTTCAAGGCCAGCCTGGTCTACAGAGTGAGTTCCAGGACGGCCAGAGCTACACAGAGAAACTCTGTCTCGAAAAACCAAAAGAAAAAAAAAAAAAGAACACATTAAGAAGACTACATACCATGAGCAAGTTAGTCTTATTCAAGGGATAAAATGCTACTCAATATGCACAAATCAAGAACTGTAATCCAGCACATAAGTAGACTTAGGGCAGATCCACATGTTCATCTCAGTCAATGTAGAAAAGCCTCAACAGAGTTCAGCAGCCTTTTATAATAAAAAGCCTTGGGGAACATAGGAATAGAAAAAAGATACCCCAACACAATAAACCTATAGCCATCATTACAATAAGTGAGGGAAGTTGAAACCATTTCCTCTAAAATCTGGAGTAAGACAAAAGTGTCAGTTCTCTCCTATTCAATATATAGTGCAGCATCTTAGCTATACATGAGAATAGATAAAAGGGTTACAAACAAGAAAAGAATAAGTCAAATTATACCTATTTGCAGACAACACAATCTTATACTTAAGACTTTAAAGACCACTCAGGAAACTCTTAGCCCTTATAAACACTTTCAGCAAAGTAGCAGAATATGAAATCAGCCTTTAAAAATGTGTGGTTTTTCTATATACCAATAATGAACCCACTGAGACAGAAATCAATGAGAAAATTCCTCTCAAAGTAGCTTTTTTTATAAACATAGTATAAATCTAACCAAGGATATGATTATATTTCTGAAGACAATCTACAGATTCAACATAATCCCTGTTGAAAATTCTAATGGCATTCTTTGTAGAACTAGAAAAAAAAAAAAACTAAAATTCACATTATAGCAAAAAGACACATGCCCAAACAACTAAAGCAATTGTGGACAGAAAGAGAAATGCTGGAAACATGACAATATCTGATCTTAAATTACAGTACAGAACTACAGTAATGTAAAGAGCATGGTACTGTCTCAAGGGCAGACTGCAGACCAGCTGAGAATAAGGAACCCAGAACCCAGAATACACCCACACAGCTACAGTCAAATTTTTGACAAGGCTGTCAAAAACAGTCAATAAAAGATGACCTCTTTAACAAAGGACACTGGGAAAACTGGATCCCATGTTGTCAAAGAATGAGACTAGATCCATATTTCTCACTCTGCACAAAAGAAAAATGAATGATTTAATGTAATCTAAAAAATTTGAAACTGCTACAGGAAAACATTGATAGAACCCTCTAAGATACATGCAGAAGCAAGGACTTTCTAGAAAGATTCCAATAGTATCAGAAATTATCCCAAAAAAATTATAAATGAGATTACATGAAATTAAAAACCTTCCATGTGACAAAGGAAATGATCCCCAGAGTAAAGACACTCCTGCACAGTAGGATAAATTTGCTAACCATACAGAAGATTCGCCCACAAACAGCAATTAAACATTAGAAAACAAATGATCAAGTCAATAAGTGGGCTGATGAAGTGAGATGATCTCAGAAGAAGAAATCCTAATGGTCACTTGAAGCATGTTCAGTGTCCTTTGTCATCAGGGACATGCAAATTAAAAGTGCCTTGAGAATCCATCTCACCTCAGTCAGCGTGGCTAATGTCAAGAAAGCAGCGAGTGGCTGGCAATGCTGGTGAGGATGTGGGGGTGAAGCATCCTTACCGCTAGTGAAAGTGTGAACTTCCACAGCCACTACAGAAAGCAATGTGTGGGGGTCCCTTAAAAACCTGAAAATAGGAGTAGTGTATGATTCAACTACACCACACTCGGGTTAAGGCCCAAAGGACCCACACAGCACAGAGATATATGCACGCCTATGTTTCACTATCCACAATAGCTAGGAAATGGGGCCAGCCTCGATGCCTACCCACAACTAAATGGATAGAGAACATGGTGTGTCCATACGTCATGACATTTTATGTAGCCTTAAAAACTGAAATCATACCCAGACAAAATGGACACAGCTGAAAATCACTATGTTAAGCAAAATGAGCCAGGCTGAGAAAAAAAAATACTGTATGTTTTCACTTATAGGCAAGGCTTGGGTTTAAAATTGTGTATTTGTGTGCATCTATTTATATGTGTGTATAGATCTTGAGACTAAAAAGAGGATCATGAGAAGGAAGGACAAGATATTGAGGACGAGAGGGAGGGAGGGAGGAAGGGAGGGAGGGAGGGAGGGAGGGAGGGAGGGAGGGAGGGGAGGGAGGGAGGGATACTAGAACACAAGTGCATGAAAGCAATAGGGAAGACTATGTGAAAAGAATAAGGGAACTAGCCAGAGAGACAAGAAGAGTACACAGGGTGTGGGCAGTGGGGAGGAGAGATGAGCATTATAACACATAAGCATGGAAATGCCATGATAAAATTATTACACTGAGGCCAGCACTCTACAGAGCTATGTGGTGGTATGAAAAGTATCCAGTACTCACTGGGGGACCAAAAGACTTCTCAAATGAGGTCACTAGGGAACTACCATCCGAAGAATGAGAAAGCATCTACCAAATGAGCAGGAAAGAGGAAGTGAGAAGAGCATCATTATCTGAGGAAATGGTACAGACAAAAGCCCTGGGAAAATCATAGCACGCTTGAGGGACTGACCGACAGGGCAGCAGAGGCCAGTGACAGCTTGGAGAAAGAGACTGTTTCTCCAAGACTGTCTCTGATTTGCAGCAGAGGTCACTCTTTGAGGGTCAGAGAAAGAATTTATTTGCACATCAGAATCATCATCAACTGACGTGGCAAAGTTGTTACTGTCACTGTTAAGATGGAAACTGGTGCCAGGCCTGGTGCACACGCCTTTAATCCTAGCACTCATGAAGCAGAGGCAGGCGGATCTCTGTGAGTTTGAAGCCAACTTTGTCCACAGAGTGAGTTCCAGGTCAGGCAGAGGTATATAATGAGAACTTGTCCAAAAAAAAAAAAAAAAAGTGATGAAAACTGGTACTTAGCCCTGTGAGTCAGAGGCTGAAGCAGGTTGGAATTAAAAAGGAGTAAAAACTATCTGGTAGATATTGCCCCTCTCGATAGGGCACTATTTCGGCACATGGTTTGGGGTAAGCAATTTCCCGCTTCCCAGTCCTCAGTTTCCCTATCTCTGAAGCTTTGGCCCGCTTGGTCTCTGAAGTGGCTTCCTACAGTCTGAGTCTTAGGTATGTTTTTCTGGCTGAGTAACAAGGGGGAAAGTGAGTAGACTCCCAAACCAATCTTTATCTAGGGAACTGCAATTTACCAAACAAGAAAATCAAGGGAAATTGCAAAGATGAGGAGGGATAGGCCTTTTTGAGGAACAACAACCTAATCACAAGTCACTGCTGGGGAAGAGATGTCACAAAAACCCTTGATTTGCAGCTTTGGGAGTGCTGTGCCACGGGATACAGGCAATTAAACAATGTGAGATGCTTCTCTGAGGCACGGATGAATCATGGGAGGTGGTGTCAATGGGCTGGAAAAGATGCTTCACAAACACGTGACCAAGTTCCTAGTCTGATTCATAGAGCATTGTGCAGCGGCCCCCGCCAAGCTGCAGCTCAGTGGGGAAGTTACAGACCTGTTTCTCTGAGAACAGTGCTCACCCCAGACTTAAAGGCAATGAACGAAGGGGTGAATAAATGAGTGAATGGACAGTTCTAGTGCACCCCAACAATTCTGTTGGAACTTTTATCCTGGCATTGCCCTCTGGAGAACATTTGGCCTTATGACTGACCTTCTTAGGAGGGGGTCCCCAAAAGCAGACACTAATTTTGGAGGTGCATGTAGAACTCCTTCCACTGCAGTATATGGAACTTACAGACAGGAAGCCAATATGGGTATGTTCATGAATATATGCCTACTACTAGAAAATGTAGTTTGGTGCCCCTAGTAACCCTCTGAGAGATGATACAGAACTATGCTGGCCAATTCACAGCCTCAAGCTACATGGGGTAGCTGAGGATTTGAAATATGGATGGTGAGAGATAGAAAGATAGATAGATAGATAGATAGATAGATAGATAGATAGATAGATAGATAGAACAAATTAACTCACTGGCTTTGAAAGACTTGATATAAAAGAAGTATAAAAACATCATTAGTGATTTTATTTATATATTGAAATGATTTTTACAATAAAATTCAGTAAATATATAACATTAAAATCAATATCAACTGCTCTTTACTTAAATATAAAAGTGCAGATGTGTACTAAATGTGGTAACTTGTGTATGTGGTGATTTAAATGAAAATAGTCACCCTAGATTCGCAAATTTGAATACTTGGTCCCCAGTTGCTACAACTGTTCGGGAAAGGATTAGGGGCGTGTCCTTGTTGAAGGAGGTGTGTCAGTGGATGGGCTTCGAGGTTTCCGAAGACTCTCACCACTCTGTGTGCCTCTTCCTTTCTGCCTGCTAACTGGGGATCAATCTGTAAGATCCCAGCTGTTCCTGCTGCCATGCCTTTGCTCCAGTATCATGGACTCTAATCCTCTGGAACTGTAAGCCCCAAATTAAATGCTTTCTTTTAATAAGTTGCCTTGGTCATGGTTTTTTATTACAGCAATAGAGAACTAAGATCTCATGTTTATAATCCCAGTACCCATCCTGCCAACGATTGTCCTCACTTCCATTGAGGCTGTGGATGCCCCAGGCTCCAGATATGAGGTATGTACAGACACGTGAGAGTTATTGTTCTCTTGCTTGTTTATAAAGAAATCCACAGTCCTGCTGATCCTGGGTTTGTGCATTTTTTTTTTTCCTTCCACCAACTAGATAACAAATGCCAAACAGAAATAAGGTGAGTCTATATGACAGAAGAATTGCTCAGTCAGTGAAATTATTGCCATGTATGAGGATCTAAATTCAATCGACATTAAAGGCGAGGCATAGCCACACCCAGCTATAACCCTAGTCAACCTTGGGAGAAAAGGAACCATTTGTTCTCTAAGCCATGCTGTATAGTTGTATTTTGTTATAGCAGATGTATTTCCTATTCTAACTGATACAGATAACTAGTAAACATCAAGCTGCATTCCTTAATTATACAGAGGCTTGCTCTGTATAAGACTCTCCTGCTCATTCATGAATTCATTCTTCTAGAAAGGAAGTCATGACAGTGATCAGAAACCCCACTGTATCCATGTTCTCAAGGCTGAGAGGAAACAACTACAGATTGCTAAGAGGATTCAGGAGTTGTTAGACCTGGTACCCTGAGTCAAGTGAAGGAGGAAACAGTACCCTCAGAGGTTAGAGTATGAGTATGTACACAAGACCCCAAGTGGGCCTTCCTACTTGACTACTGAGCAGGAACTTAGTCTAAGAAACTCCAAAAGGTCAACTCAATTAAACTGGGAGGGGCAATTCACTCTCTAGAACCTCAAATGATAGTGTCCAAATGGCAAGACAATCTGCTTTTGTTGCTTCCTGTGCATAGGGTTGGTGAAGGAGATTCCCACCTACCCAAGTGTGAAGGGGACACTCAGCGGTTTGTGACAGGAACAGTTTGGGTCAGGGAGACACAGTATACCACACAGGGCCACACTGGCCTTCTACTTAGAAAGAGGTCAACACTCAGGGGCCTCAAGAAGGTGAGAAGTAATGTGCATATTTGAATGACTCTATGAACTGATGGAGAAACTGAGTCACCGTAGGCAAGCAAGAATTGTACAGGGTCCCCTGGATAAGGAGGGTTGGTTATTTGGGGAACCCTCTCAGCAGGAGCAGATTGGAAAGGAGAATTTAAGTCAGGTTCTTCCAGGTCCTTGCTGTTTCACAAGATGCAACAATACTGGGCTTTAGCTTGGGGTCTTCACCATAGAGCCTCAGAACTAACATTATTACTATATTACTGTACCAAAGCTATTCATTAGAACCAACAGCTGACATTGAGGGCTCAGGGGTATGGTTCAGCTGGAGACAGAAAAGCAATGGGAACATGTGCTTTGCTCCCTCTGTA
This sequence comes from Mastomys natalensis, assembly GCA_021653895.1. Taxonomy (NCBI): domain Eukaryota; kingdom Metazoa; phylum Chordata; class Mammalia; order Rodentia; family Muridae; genus Mastomys; species Mastomys natalensis. The sequence continues at coordinate 2,121,423 of JAJTUV010000124.1, read as the reverse complement.
AATCACTCTGCCTCGTACAGGTCAAGCCTCCACTACTGACTGTGTGAACCTCTCATTTTTCTTCATATTTCCCAAACTTCACGCTGATACATTAATGCATCTGCCCTCTACAGCATGGCCCTGTAACCAAGACAACAGATTTTGGCCTCTAGCACTGAGCTCAGAAGGAAGCCAGCTATTAGTGATAACTGTCCATCCTGGGACCCTTCCTCCTAGACCCTGCCTTCCTCTCTTCTGTCCTCTTGGCTTCCAGTACTCTTACTCAGCCAATCAGGAAGCCATGCCAGCTTTCCGCACTTGCCTTTCTCAACATGTATAATCAACTCTTGTCATGAAAGACCATCTGGGTTGAACCCTCAGAAAGGGGTGAACTTTGTTTTTTTTATTCTTTCAAGATTGCTCAGGCACCTAGGGAATGGTGGGCTGTGAAACCCCTGGATTTCACAGAGGCAGCCCCCAGAACATGAGACCCTAAGCCACATGTGAGGATTGAGGAACCTGAAGCCATCAAAGCCCATGGCTGCCCTTTCCTACTGTATTCCGGGGGGGGAGGGGTGTCAGGCCCTAACCTGCGACAACCCCAACCAGGGCTGACTCAGAAACCATCCCTTCCCACTGGAAGCCAGCATCTAGAAATACACAAGAGCAGAGCCTATTCTTGTCGCGTCCGCCTTGGCCAGCAATTAAGACACGACACGGTCGGATCCTTCTCAGTCAGCTTTATTCCAGGAACGACTCTTGACTTATGGACAGGGACTTATGACCGGGGATGGGACTGGGACGGGATGGGGCGTATGGCCGGGGAACCCCAGCAGCAGTAATGAGCTGCTTATATATCTTCCCAAGGCAGGCTGGGTGTTCTCTCAGGATAGGTTAAGCTGCCAATACCTCATTAGCATAAGCCCGCTCAGGAGGGGCACAAGGCCTACACATGCACAAAGGACTTGTTTACCAGTTTAGCTGAGCTGGTCACGCTGGAAGCCAGCTGCCTACATCGTCAGGTGCTAGTCATAAGACTTTGCAACTGTACCAGGTGCTATCTTAAACACGGCTGCCTACATATTCTAAGTTGTCTACCCCTCCCCAGACACAGACACACACACACACCACACACACACACACACACACACACACACACACACTAGAAGAAGGCTGAAGGGATGGAAACCTACAGTCCAGATGGAGTTGAGAGAATCAACCAAAGAGACAGTTAAATCAGGACCCAACTTTCTAGAAGAGTAGGATACTGTCAAATGTTTGACATGAGCTGTCCTGTAGGCATCCTGCTAGGAACTTGATTCTAGTTGTTGTTGGCTTTCTGCGTTGTAAATACCTTCTGTAAACTTAACTGCTAGATGCGTAGTTGCCTAGAGTTACTCCACCTAAGAAGAAGTGGCCACCTAGGACAGGCCCAATGTCACATTATTAGCCACAGACTCAGTGGCTTCAGAGACATTTCATCTTTTTGTCATTCTGGGACTAAAAGAACAAGATCCAAGGCTTGCAGGTGATTTTCATATGAGTCCAGTCTCCTCAGCTTACAGATAGTCAGCTTTCTGCTGCATACACACACACACACACACACACACACACACAACACACACCTGTGTCCTGACCTTACATCTCATAAGGACACCAGCCACAATGCACTAGAACCACTCGTAGCACCTTGGTTTACTTTAATAAGTTTTTTAAGTCCCATCTCCATAAGCATAGCTCTCACCTCTCATCAAAGAAGCTTCTCTTTACAGAAAAAGATGACCATTACAGACAACCACAACAGGGCATAACAGCAATCAATGGATCATGGGAAACGCAGCCCCGGTCAACACATCTATAACCCAGTGCTTGCCCCTATGGCTCAGGGAATATCTCAGAAGAAGGAGCTGGAAAGACTGTGAGAGCCAGAGGACAAGGAAGTCTACTGTGAAATTGTGTCATCCAAAGAATGACAATGAAGCCACACCCATGATGTCTCATCAACACAGTACCTAAACAAGACCTGAACAATGTTAATATCAATAGGCATGCTAACATGGAAGGGGGAATCGTCTGGTGTCCCACTGTTAGACAAAGAATTATAGGCATCTAAAGGCTGTTGAGAGAGGGAAAGTAGCCTCTTGATTAACCTAGAGGTTATCCTACACAAAGGGGGCAGTCCTGAAATCATATACATACAAACCACACTAAACATACCCAGAGGGATATATTTATATATTCATGCATATATATGTAGCAATAACAATCAAAAGCAGATATCAATTTTGAGAGGGTGTGAAGGGGACATGGGAGGAGCTAGAGGGCACGGACATGGAAGGGGTTAGAGGGAGGACAGGGAAGAGGGAAGTGATGTAATTATATTTTAATTTTTACAAATTTTAATGTTTAAAATATCTCACGTGCAAACACATTCATCTTTCAGAGTCTGAGAAGTTAAGATTGTGACACTTGAATGGGAAAGGGCTTAATTCGGTGTGAGCAGGCCTCATTTCCTTTCAGAGACCATCAGTGGACTCAAGACTCCTATACATCTGCAGTGTGTTTTCCAATAAGATAGGCAGGCCTGCATGGGATAAGAATAGATCAGCGACTTCTGGCTAGGTGTCGTGGCTCATACAAATAATCTCAGAATGCAGGATTCGAAGGCAGAAGGATGTAAAGTTGGAAGCCAGGCTGGGCTACATAGTAAGTTCCAGACCATCTTGGGCAAGAGAGAGAGAGAGAGAGAGAGAGAGAGAGAGAGAGAGAGAGAGAGATGCAGAGACACACAGAGAGAGAGAAACAGCCAGAGAGAGAGAGATGCAGAGACACAGAGACAGAGACACACAGAGAGAGACAGAAAAAACAGCCACAGAGAGAGAGAGAGGAGAGAGAGAGAGAGATGCAGAGACACACAGAGAGAGAGAAACAGCCAGAGAGAGAGAGATGCAGAGACACAGAGACAGAGACACACAGAGAGAGACAGAAAAACAGCCACAGAGAGAAGAGAGAAGAGAGAGAGAGAGAGAAGAGAGGGAGAGAGAAGACTGTGTCAAAAACAAAACCAAATAAAGAAACAAAAACAGAAAAAGACTTCTGTGTGAGATGTTTAAAGGAGGAGGAGGAGGCTGTGAGAGACGTCTCAGTGGGTCTTGTGAAGCTGAGTTCAGCTCTCCATCACTCACCAGGCAAGCATAGTGTCCCACCTGTACCTAGCACTACTGAAGCAGAGACAGGGGAATCCCTTGGAGCAAGCTAGCTAGGGAGACTAGTCTGCAAATGTTCTAAGCACTGACTGCCCTTAATGTAAACAGCTGCAATCAGAAACACTCTGTCAGGCCCAAAGACCAGCGGGGGGCCTGGAGGAGACATCTGCATTTACATCTCAAATGCTCTGATGGACTAATTGGAAGGTTGTACTGGATAATTTAGCTTCAAGCCTGCCTGTGGTCCCTCAATCCCCTGTTAATGCCAGCTTTCCTTCTAGGACTAGATGGATTGTAAGGACAGTGGTTAATGGCATATAATTCTGCCTTGGATTTTGTTGTGCTCATCCAAAATGTCTGAAATGTCTGAGTCACTAGTACTAATCAAGCAACCATGCATATGTGCACGCGCACAGAGAGAGAGAGAGAGAGAGGAGAGAGAGAGAGGAGAGAGAGAGAGGAGGGAGGGAGGGAGGGAGGGAGGGAGGGAGGGAGGGAGGGAGCGAGCGCCATGTTCTGATCACTAGCTTGTGTGGCTGTCTATGTGCCCTCTATGTGGCAACCTGATTCAGTCAAGGACTCTGAGATGGGCGGAGATCATTCTGGTTTGTCTGGATGGTCCAAGCTTATTGTGTGAGTTCTCATACCCTCTTGGTTATGGTCAGAGAACCAGAAAGATGAGGCATAGGGAGGACTTGGCCACAAACCAAGGAACACAGGCAGCCCCTACAAGCAATAAGAGGCCAGAGAGTAGATTCTGACCTAGAGGCTCCGAGAAGGAGTATGTCCTGCCCACCCTGTGATCTTAACCATTAAGGCCCACCTCAGACAGCTAACTTCTAGAACTGTGGGATAAATAAAGCTTAGGGGGTTTGTTTGTTTCTTAAGCCATGTAGTTTGTAGATATTTGTTACAGCAGTGGTCAAAAACCGAAACAAAAGCCAGAAAACTAAGCTTCTACTTCCCGATCGGCAGAGTGGAAACTGCAAACTTGGCCAATGGACGAGCCCATTTGAATCTCAGTCATTCACGAATAGGAGTGTTGTCCTATCTTATGAAGCTAATGTAAAACCTAACAGTAATGAAAAAGTAGAAGCCAACTGTCTGGAGGAATAAAGAGGATTAGCAGGAAAGGGTGAGGGGTGGATGTGGTGCGTGCTAAAAGTATACTGCATACTTGAGTGGAAGTGTCCTTATGTGTCCCAATACCGTGTACAATGAACACGCGCTAATGAAAACAAAATATAGATCAAAAAATTAACAGTGGTAACAAACTACTGGCATATTGCCTGGCCAGAGGAAATCAGCAGGTATTCCTAGCTATCCATTTCTGTCTTATTCTTTCTCAGCTTACCCTCCTACTGCTCCTTGAGAGAGGAAGATACCAGTCCCAAGATAAGGCTCAGAGCATACCCTGATAACACACAGCAGGCTGGGGTAAAGGGAGGTCTGTGATCCGGTTCCACAAACTTCCACTAGGTGGCCACTCACAAGGCAAACACAGCTGGTCCCAGCAGCCCAGCAAAGGCAATTCCAAAAGCAACATCCCCTGCTGAGCCAGACAGGAGCCACCAGAGAGACAGTGCCCATGGGTGGCCTGGGAGGCAGGCTGTGTGACTGAAGCTGCTCAAAAACAGACGACCTCCCCAGGGCTAACTGCTCCCAACCCCCATGGTATGGTCAGGGCACTGGAAGGATTTGGCCCGGTATATATACTCAGTATATCCTGGCAGTGGGAGCATATGGCACAGCCTGGACAGTGTGACCCTTCTGATACTTCTGGTAACAGACTGCATGCTAGAGGCTAAGCAGTCTCATCCAGGAGACCCCACATGGTGTCACCATTAGCATTGGCTCAGGCTGTGCAACTGGAAGATTGCTAGGTGGGCCAGAGGGCAGAGTCTTTGGTACTGAATCAAACTTTAGGGGTATCACAGTCTCTTATGGAGCTTTAAAATTAGAAATAACAATACCTTCCCCCAACCAGCTCGCCTCTGCATTTGTGAACAGGTGCAGATAATTAATACATACTGGGGCTGGCCAAGTATGAGTCCGTGAACTTGCGCTATTGCTTGAAAAGATGCTGGGAGGCACGTCATGTAGGGACCCCTGCAAAGTGGGAGTTGCAAGAGCAGAGGGCATGAGACCCAGGATGACTGGACTGTGGCAGGACCTGAACAGAGGGCAGGAGAGGAAATACGGATGGGGCCAGCAGTCTAGTGGGAGTCCAGAGAATCAAGCTAGTGTGCTCATGACCTAGGATAAGACCCCTCGCCATCCAGTGGCCAGTGGGAAATGGTCTCTGTCTAGTTGGGACTGAAAGTCTATGAAGCCTCCCTCAAGATGTCTGGGGCTTCAGAAATCAAGGATCAAGCCACCAACATTCACCAGAAACACACTGTCAACTTGCAGGGACCTCAACCTTCTGCCTTATGCTACACCAGTCTGAGTTTCTCAGAGGCTTGATGGCTCTGAGATCAAATTCCTAAGCAGTCTCATGGAGCTCTACACTTAGGCCCTACTGAGTTTAGTGTCCCCTTGTGTTGCCACCAATTAATATTAAATAACTAATAATATCTAATAGTCTACACATATTTTTTTACTAAAGCAAAATTTACTGAACAAATTTGACCATTTAAATATATTTAATTATATATAAATAGAATTAATAACATATATTATATATATAAAAATAAACAAAAATTAAAACAATACATATACGAGAAATCATGAATGTAGTCCTACTACCATAAATTATGAGGTCAAGTTTCCAAATTTTGAGAAATCCCAGGAGTCAGCACACTCAGAGATCCCATACTCAGGAGGTAAGAGAACCACGTTCATGGTTGTGGTATCTCCCCTGCCAGGTAAGTTTGACCATTTTAGAAGAGCTGAGTGGCATTTAGTGTGTGTCATCTGTCTCCATTGTCTAGTACTTTTTGGCTTTGCTGTCCTTTAAGCTTTTTGATAAGCGTATACAGGCTTAGGTCTCTGGGGCACCTTCCATCACTCTTTGTTTTTGTTGGTCTCTTCTTTCATCAGCCTTATTTTCAGTTCAAATAAGGTTTACCTTTACTTATTTATACTCACATGTATGTGTGTCTATGTCTGTGTGTGGATGTGTGCACATCAAGGCAGGTGCTTTTGGAGGTCAGAGGCAGCAGAACTTCCTGCAACTGGAGTCACAGAGGGCTGTGTGCTGCCCAACATGGGTGCTGGGAATCACACTCAAGTCTTCTGCGAGAACAAGAAGACACTTAAACCACCTCTTAGTTAACCACTGAACCACCTCACTAGCCCTCATTTTTGTTGATTTCTTAAACATGTTCTCATCCTAAAAGAAAACTTCATGCCCATCAAAGTGGATGCTGCCTGCATTCAGCATCTCCTCCTCCTCCAGCCTCCAAAGGCTACCAGAATTCCTTCTCTCAACTGAGCCACACCTGCACAATGTCTATGTTTAGAATCCCGCTCTGAAAGTTATCAACTTCCATCCCGTGTCAGATACAGAGTAGAGCTCCCCACAGGGATCAGGTCACGTGGAACCTCTCAGCCTGGAAGGCCTTCCTCACTACCTCATCCTCTCACAGATCAGTTCCAACACTTTAACTCTGTGGTCCTGGTCGTCTAAAAGCCAAATGACAAAAGAACGATGAGCTGGGAGTAACCAAGAGGCAACCTGCCTCAGGACTGACCTTCACAAAGACAGGGTGAGAAATAGATGGATCGATTCAAGTTCCCATACTGATACTTTGGGGAAGTGTAGACCTTACAAGAGAACGTATGTGCCAGTGAGATATAAATAAGCATGTTAACAACATTCCTGCTGAGGTCCAGCTTAATGGCCAAGAAACTAATCATTATTATAATAACTAATTTATTATACTTGGAAAGGTTGAAATAAACACAGCCCATGTGGCGCTTATTATCACATAAGGAATGGAGCCATGGAAGTTGGAAAACCATGCAGGACCACTGAATGGATGTTGACCATGCAGTGGGCAGTTGTCCGTATTGGCCAATAAGGTCCTTTTGCTTTCTCACATCGTCAACAATTTAACAGTAAGTTTGCATGCTCAATGCTAGTTTCTCCTAAGAGTCTTAAGGTTGGGAAAGTGGAGAGGAGCCAGGATAGCCTAGGGTCCAGTGCTCAGCCATCTGCCTTCTGCTTTGGTAGCTGATGCTTCAGAGGTTGAGGGTGGGGTGTGCTATGATAGAATCTCACTGTGGCCAGAGCATCACAGTCAAGTCTTTATGCCTGAGCCCAAACCTGTAAGCTGGGTCCCCCTTCTGTCCAAGGCACCGCCTCAGCCTTCCCTCCTTGTTCACCTGGCCCAGTCCTCACATCTAAGACGGTGTTTCAGCAGGGCACCATCCTTTGGCGTAATTTCCACACACCCATTTTCTTTTGCAACAACCCTTAGGTATACTCATCGCCCATCCAGCAGCTCCTCCAGCCCCTCCCATCTTTTGTCTTACCACTTACCATCTTTGTCTCCGTCCCCCTTTCCTACTCCCTGACACCCTGGTCCCCAGCCTTGTCACATCCCTCAGCCTCTCATCAGCAGAACCATCATCTTTCTAACACTCCCTGCCTAGACCACCCAGCAACCTTCACCACATCCAAGAAGAGACCAAGCCCCAAGCTGGGCATTCAAATAACACCATTTTCTTCCCCCCACCCCCTCCCCCACCTATCTCATCTCTCCGCATCACATACTCTAATAAACTTTCTCTTTCATTTCTTGCCTTTCTCCTATTTGTTAAAACTCCTTCCTTCCCTGCAGAGAAGCAAACAGTGTCTATCCTTCTTCCTAAACACAAACTGAGGTAGGATTCCAGCAAAGTTCACTCTGCAGAACCAATGAGTTTATTAGGCTTACTCACATAAAAATGGGTGACTTGAGTACGGGCAGGAGCATGGTATGGCAGCTTGAATACACTTGGCCCGAGGGAAGTGCTACTATAAGGACATGTGGCCTTGTCGGAGGAAATGTGTCATCAAGGGCGTAGGCTTTGAGGTCCTATGCTCAAGCTCTGCCCAGTGTGAAGTCAGAGTCTCCTAGCTGTCTGTGGAAGAGAGTCTCCTCCTGGATGCCTTTGAATGAAGATGTAGAACTCTCAGCTCCTTCTCCAGCACCATGTCTGCCTGGATGTTGTTAGGCTTACTCCCATGTTGATAATTGGCTGAACCTCTGAAATGTAAGCCAACCCCAATTTAAACATTATCCTTTATAGAAATTACCCTGGTCATGGTGTCTCTTCAAAGCATTGAAAACCCAAACTAAGACAACCTTCAAGTAGCCGTACCCATTTACCTTTAGCGTAGATGGTGACAGAGGCTACATAGGTATGACCTCAGCCCCAGTTCTTCCACCCTGTCCCCTTCTAGCCGACCCCTGAGGCTATATGCAGAGTAGAACTGACTACAACTGGTTGGGAGGCTTGGCTGGATTATTTGGGTAAAGATCCCATGACTCTCCGCACCCCTCCTTCTATGAGGGACCATCAACAGTCAAGAAGCTGGGATGGTCTTTTGCAAGCTGGCATGGCTGGAATTCATAAAGGTGCTGGCACTTTGGTTTGTAGGATAGCTCTGTACAACATTCCTGCAGGAGCTTTAATTTCCCATCCGTAAAGCGAGGATGGGAAGCAGCTGATATCCAAGTCTCCCCCTTCTGAGGCTAAAAGGAGACTGTAGCACGCCACCCCTCTTAAAACCTGTTCTGAGAAGTTAAGTACTCGGGGAAAGTGGGAACAAACAGAGAATAGTGTTCTCACTGGGGTCCCAACACAAACAGGGAACAGTGTTCACTCCTGTGCTTTTTGTGCATGCTGCTTCAGTTTCTTGTTAACAACAATAGCTTGTTTTGATCCACCAAGGGAAAACCAAAAAGGAAGCTAAGACCCAAGTGAGACTCAGAAAACCAATAACCAAACCACACAGAACACACCCATCAGATGCAGCTCAACAGGACACTTAGCTGCTGGCCCAGGGATCCAGGTGGGGCCAGAGAGACTGGGGAAGTCAAGGCTGTGAGAAAGGCTAACCCCAGGTGTGGCTCCCTCTGTAGGACAATGCTCCCAAGTATCATAAACCAGATATGGTTTTGAGCAGCACAGACATCTAACAGCTAAGAACGCTCTGTGGATGACACAGAGCCGGTATCTGGTCATTGAGATATAAAGTGTACTTTGTTATATGTTGGGGCATGGTTACGTACCATTTTCTCTTCCCCCGTCCTCCTATAAGTGCCACTGGCCTTCTGGGGAGAAAGAAGAGGATGGAGACACTGGCATTGAGACCCTGATAGACTGGGCCCTATGTGTCACCTCTGGATAGTGTTAGCGAAGATGAGCATTGAGTAAGGGATATGTACTGATGGACCTGCATCACATATGAACATTGCTCTCTCTCCCTCTCTCTCCTTTATTTGTTTTATTTATCTATTTATATCTATGTGCATGTGTGTGGATGGTGGAAGACAACGTATAGAAGTTGGTTCTCTCCTTCCTGAACTGTCAAGAAATGAACAAATGGTGCCACACAATAGGGCTTCAAACCACCATGCTGTCCCCGTCATGTGGATCTTCCTCAGACTTACTCCCAGGCTCTATCAGCAGTTTGTTCCCACGCTGGTAGAAATCTCACATCTATGCCTCAGTTTCTTCTCCTACAAAATGTGTCTCCATATCACCCTCCTGGAATGTTATGAGGATTTAATGAGTTAATGTGAATGCAGCCCTTAAAACAGTGTCAGGAACATAGTTTGTGCTCAGTAAATATTGATAATTACTATGAACTATTATCCCAAATGTATTGAGTGAGAGGAGGCAAAGCCACCCAGAGAAACTGAACCAGCTTTGGGGGCAGGAACCTGTGATCCCAGCCTGGGAGTCAATAAAGGAAGATCCACATGGCAGGGGCAGTGTGTCAGTTGAAGCTGGACCTTGTGTGACCAATTGTTCACATCTTAATAGATCAAGAAGCAAAGAGAATGTGACCAGAAGGAGAGTTGGATTATGAACTTCAAAGGCTAGTCCAGTGCCTAGGTCACAGATCTCAGAGGCTCCACGGTTTCACAAACAGCACCACTGGCTGGGAATCAAATGTTCAAATGCATGCACTTGGGGGACAGTCAATAACTCAAGCCATAACGAGCACCAACAAAGCCCAAAGGGATTCCAATAAATTACACCATGGCCATTCCGCTACGCCACACTGAGCGTTTTGATAGAGTAAATCTCTCCATTTCCTCGTTTACACTTTCCTTCATATTTTATCTTATTTGTGTTGTGGTTGAAGAGTTACCAATTTAAGCCCTGCGGCAGAGAAGAGAGAGGGAGGATACGGAGACATCTAGGAAAGCAGACAGATATTCCAGGATCCCAAAGCAGTCTGCAGGGCTGCCTCACCAGCATCAGTCAGCAGACAGCTCCTCATCTCCAGCATCAATCTGGAGATGGGGCTCTATTTGTAAAGATTTACCAAAAGAAGGCTCTGAGAGGGTGAGGTGTATATCCCCTATCCCCTCCTAAAGGTACATTTTATGGCTATATACATCAAGCCCAAACAGTCTGGCAATAGGCCATGTGCCCTGAAATAAAGAAGCCAGGACAGGAGCGATGTAGAAGAGAGCTGTCCATCAGCAGACAGTGTTGGGGACTCTGGGCTCCCTGGACAGACAGCCTGCCTGCTAGGGAGCCTCAGGGCCATGCCCCAGGTCAACAGGAAATAAGGTAATGCTTAGAGAAGTAAAGAATGTATTTTCTGCAGTGGGTACCTTACACAGGCATTTGGTATTTCAGCCTCAGCCCTGGGAACTGTGAAACCAACACAGGGTATGGCTCTGGTCATCAATGCAGAAACCCAACAGGTAAGGTATGACTTGAGGAACTCACACTGTGCATACAAACCTTGAGATCTCTGCAGCCTCTCCTTGAACTCCTCATGCCACCCTCAAGCCAGCAGCACCTAGGAAACCAAGAGTCTCACCACCATCTATTTCCGCAAGCCCTCCTTCTTCCTCCCTACTTCTTTGACCCACCCTCCTCCCCAATGGCTCTCTGGGTTTACCCTTAACATGAAGTCACCAGGCTGTCCCATTGGTCTGTTAACAGAGGATCCGCATCACATCGTGGAACTAAGATCTCTCAAAGGACAGGCAATACGCCCAGGAGCCTTCTGCCAGATGAAATCTGGTCCTGTCCACAGTGTCCCTCTCCTCCCATACCTTCCTTCGCTCAGCCCTAACAAAACATCAGCCATGATCCAGGTCCTGCTCTTGGTGCTAGGGTGGCAGGGATGAATGGGACACCTATACTGTGGCTTTCTAGAAATGGAATCTGTGCTTGCTTTTTCATTCAAGTATTTATTGAACACCTATACTCTGCCAGCTCTTGTTTCAGAAGTTGGGAAAAACAAGATGCGGAAACATCATAGGGGCTAGTGAGAGGGCTCAGAAGTTAAGAGGACTTGCTGTTCTATCATGAAGACTTGAGTTCAGATTCCAGCACCCATGCTGGGTGGCTCACAAACACCCATAACCCAGTTCCAAGGGATCTGATACCTTCTTTTGGACTCTGAGTACTCACACACATATATACATAAATGATTTTTAAAAAACTTTTTTAAAAGAGAAAATGCATAAAGCCCTGGCTTGGTGAAGTTTTCACTCTGGGGAGTTATTCAATGAGTCATTGCACAAAGCATTCGTTACAAATGAGGTTCATGAGTCAGAAAACTGTACAATAGCAAAGACAGAGGCTAACAGTTCCTGGACTCACTGTGACCAAAATATATGACAGAAACAACCTGAGGAAGAAAAGGCTTGTTCTGGCTCATGAAATCTACAGCCCATCGTGGCAGTGGGGCAGGAGGCAGGATAGCTTAGCAGAGCATGGGACAGAGTGTGGGCCACAACCGGAAGCAGCAGAACCTTCAAAAGCCCTTCCCAGCCGTCTACTTCCGCCAAGCAGACTCCACCTCCTACAGGTGCCATGACTTTTAACGCTGGGGAACAAACACTCCAGTAGGAACCCATGAGAGACATTTCAGATTCTGAGGCAAAGTAGTCTAGCAAAGTTGTGAGCGCATGAGCTCGCTGCTAACCACCAAGCCAACTTGGCCTTTACATGGGTTCTGGAGATCTAAGCTCTAATCCTCATGCTTCCGAAGCAAGTGCCTTAGCCATTGAGTCATCTCGCCAGCTCCCCATCTTCCCTCCTCCAGCATCCAATAAGGACTGAGAGAAACGCGAAGTGGGTTCACTGTGAGGAAAACTAGCTGGAACCATTTGCCAAACTGCTATATCAAAAAAGTACTATGGACTGACTACCTGAAATTATAGAAGTCAGCAACTCACAGCTGTAGAAGCTGGAAGGTGCCAATCAATGAGGGGGAGGACTGGTTTCTTCAGAGGAATGTGAAGGATCTTCCTAGGTACCTCCCTGTGGCTTGTAGAAGGCCACATTCTCTCTCTCACACACACACACACCCACACACACACACACACACATACCGCAATGATCTCTGAATGACGCTGTCTGCATGGCACTCTCTGTATGTGTGCGTCTGCCTCCAGATTTTCCCTCTTCATATGGACACTGTCGTGTTGGATGACAGCCTGCCCCAAATACCTCACTTTAACTTCTGCCAGGGTTCTATCTCCAATAAGGTCCCATTCTAAGGACTTCAACACATGAATTTGAGGCAATACGAGGAGGAATTCAAACACAATTCTTACCATGGGCCAAGGAAAGTATGATGAAATGTGAAGAACCAGATTCTGATTCCTATTTCTAATCCTGTCTCTCAATTCTTGATTACTTCAGCAAGGGAAGAATCTTTCCTGTTGTCAGAAAAGTCCGAATTAAAGGAATTCTCCTTGTATCCCTTTCAACTGATCAAACTGCATGTGTGATCAATTGTTCCCTTGCTTGTTTGAGGTGATGACTTGAAGAGAGGACGTCCCAGCTCTCAGGTTTCCAAGGACAAAACTTGAACCCCCATAGACACACCTCTGCCAGAGCAAAAGATGTTGAGCCAAGCTGTGAAGGATGAACCACGGAAGCCTAATAGGCTATGTGGAAAAGCCAAAGAGAAGCCCAGTAGGTCGCCCTTGTCCTGTTTCCAGAAACAGCTGGAGCCTTATCTACTGTAGCACTGTCTCCTCTCAGGGTCCCCAATATAATCCAGTCACCTGGGGTATTAGATAAAACAGTTTGACTTCCCTATCCCACAGCTTCTAGGGCTGGGTCCCAGAGGGATGCTTTTTATGTGATGCCCAGGGTGATGCTGGTCTCCAGCAGTGGTAGCAACTGCTGATCCTCTGCTGGGCCTAAAGATAAACATGTGCTTAGGGTTCCAGGAATCCCAGCAGTTGGGTCTGTAGGGAACTGGCATAGTTATTAGTTCCTAACCCTTGATTATGGCTCTAAGTTGTCTCCAGGCAGATTCTGATTCCTATTTCTAATCCTGCCTCTCAATTCTTGATTACTTCAGCAAGTGCCTTTCAATTGCTCCATTCTTGTGTTTTATGAAGAAATGCCTCAAACTTCAGTCTTTTGGGGAAAAAAGAAATAGCATATATAGATGCTATTTCCCATGTTTGGGAAGGTCTGTATATGTCTGCCTCAAGGAGGGGTTGAAGAAAAAAAAATTATTTGTCTTGGTTTTCATTGCTTTAAGTCAACACAGACACATAGACATGCTTTAGGGACATTCCACTTAAAACATTTTTTTATAAGCAGTGATGGTCATGGGTGAATTATACATGAACTTCACTTTGAGTGAGTCCCGTGATGCTATAGTTACTCAACGATGACCCTTCAGCTCTCACTTCCATACAGTAAAGGCTGTTAGGGCAAACACTCTCCTCCTGCAATTATGAGTTCAAGGTTCCATAGTGTACAGGGAAACCCTGGAGTCCTACAAATTTATGTCCCCAAGAACCAGCCCTCACCCAGTAGAACTGGAAACATTAATTACCTCAGTTGACATTGTCTCTAAGTTGAGGCAACTCCCAAGCATGTTCTACACTGGGTCACCAATTCTTAAGCGATCAAACTCTGGGTACCCACGGTAGTGAACTTCACGATAACATGTTCTTCCTTCCCTTCTCGTCTTCACTGTCCTACATCCAACTGATGTTTCCTGTCATCAATGTACAGAGAAGTGACAAGCTCAAATACTTATCTGAGGGGTCTCCATCGAAGGGGATTCTGGAAAAGACAAATCTAAACTGCTGTTCTGGTGGATCACAGCTCTTACTTGGGAACTCAAATCCAAGACTCTATGACATTCTGGGTTTAACAGCAGAATAATTTAGGTATAACAGCATAAACTTTACAGGGCCTCTTCTGGGAAAGCTAAACGCAATCCAATAATTCAACCTGAGTTCTCCTTTGAGTCTTGGCATGAAATTGGGTTTGAAGCTCAAATAAATTGCCAGCATCTGAAATTGGCCAACACAAACAATAGAAAAGGTTTTGGAGTTGAGATCTGAGATGGTTACAGCCATTTTAGAAAACAGCCCCAAGTCTCTGCAGAAATAAAACACAGTCATCATATGACCTGGAAGTAAAACACAGTCATCATATGACCTGGCAATTCTGCTCCTAGGTCTAAACCTGAGGAAAACATGTCCACATAAAACTTGCACATGAATGTTCATTGTCCATAGTAGCCCCCAAATAAAGACAATTCAAAGTCCATTAACACAACTGATGAACTGATTAACAAAGTGTGGTGTAACCAGCCATACAGTGCCCTTATCCACAGAAGGAATGGGATTCTAATAGACGCTACAACACTCATGTCCCTGAAAACCTAGAGCCTTATACAAAGCAAAAGAAACCAGTCACAGAAGGCCACCCTCAAGTCTACTCCTATAAATCATTCGGAGTAGGCAAATTCATAGAGGCAGAAAGCAAATTGCTGACTGCCAGGGATGCACGAGAAGTGACTGCTGATGGACACAGGATTTCTTTGGGGTGGGCTGATAAAAATAAAACTTGACAGTAGTAGTGGTAGCTGTCAACTTTGTGACTATGCTAGATACCACTGAACTGTACATTTTCACATAGCAAGTTTTGTTGTATGTGAATCATATCCCAATAAACTGTTGCTTGAGGGAAATGAGTATTCAAATGTCCCCTCATAACAATGCTGGAGGGATTCTGCTATGTTCCCAACAAAGTTCAACTGAAATTTCATCCTCGTTGAGAAGTAGGAGATAAGATTAAGTGGGACCAACACAAGGTGATTAGCTCACAAAAGCTCTGCCTCGTGAGTGGGCTGAGCCATTTTTAGACTCTTAGGTTAATGGGTAATCTTTAGAACTGGCCTGGTATAAAAGTTAGTTTGACTCCACTGCTTGTATATGCCCCTGTGCTGGTTAATAATAATTGTCAACTTGACAAGATCTAAAATCACCTAGGAGACAGGCCTCCGGATGCATGTGTGAGGGAGGTTTTAGATTGGGTTAAACTGAGATGGGAAGACCCATCCTAAAGGGAGGCTGAAGACTGAATAAGGAGGAGGGTGTGCGCTGAACATCAAACATCCACCACCTTCTCCTTCCTGAACGCCTGTGATGTGACTCGCTGCCTCGCGTTTCTGTTGCCATGCGTTTGTGTTTGAAAGAGAAACATCTCTCGTAGGTTTATATGTTTGAGCACTTGGCGCCTAGTTGTAGGTGATGTTTCAGATGGTTATGCAGCCTTAAAGGGGTGGAGCCTTGTTGGAAGAACTATGTTACTGAGTGAGCTAGCTTTGAAACTTTATGGCCTCATTGCTCTTCCTATCTCTATTCTCCTCTCTCTCTTTCCCTCCCCCCCTCTCTCTCGTTCTCTCTCTCTCTCTCTCTCTCTCTCTCTCTCTGTGTGTGTGTGTGTGTGTGTGTGTGTGTGTGTGTGTGTGTGTGTGTTTCCTGAGTGAAGATGAACTGTGATTTCTCTGCTTCCTGGCTGCAAGGCTTGCCTCACACCTGCTGCCATGTCTTTCCTGTCTTGATGGACTATGTCCCCTTTGAACTGCAAGCTAAAACAAACCCTTCCTCCCTCCTTCCCTCACTCCCTTCCTTCTTTCCTTCCATCTTTCCTTCCTTTCTTCTTCCTTCCTCCTTTTCTTTCCTTCCCTCCTTCCTTCACTTGCCTTTTGTCAGGACATTTTATCAGAATGATAGAACTAGTAAGAAAGTAACTAGAACAGCCCCTCTCAGCATGTGACAATGCCTGGGCTGCCTCAGAACACTCTCTCTGTAGAAAGTCCTCACCAGCAAGAATGCCCCCGTCACATGTGGAACTCTCAGTGGAACTCACACGCTGAATAAACTCCATTCTTTGTAAATTACCCAGAGTCTAGCTGGAATTTAGTAACAGTAACAGAAATCAGACTAGAACAGACTCATTATCACAAAATGACTTTATATATTCCCTGGAACAGAACAGAGTTCAGAACATCTTAAAGCTCAACATGAATTTAACCAACTATGAAGGCAGGCAGAGTAGCATGTGCCTGTAAGGACTTGGGAATCTAATGCAGGAAGATGACTTTATGAGGCCAGCCTGGGCTACAGAGAACTTCAAGATAAGACCCTATCTGAAAATGAAAGAAAAGTATCAAAAGTCTTGAACAAAGTGTAAGATCATCTATTTTATTGAAGAGAAATTGAATCTTGGATAAATCGAATGATTGAAGGTCACACAAATAGAAATCAGAATTTTTGTGCTTGGACCTACTTCTTCAGCCATGCACCACAAAGACAAGCAGAGGTGAGGTAGCGCCTGGGCTTTGACTGGATAAGACTGAGAGACTCAAGAAAACCAGAGTGGGGAAGAGACTAAAGTCACTCCCAGAGCTTCTTCCTAAATGGGAAGATAGTGAGAGCAGCCATCTTCCATGTCCCTTGGAGGGAAATCTAGAAGAACCAACTTACGCTAGGACAAAAAAAAAAAAAAAAAAAAAAAACTATAGCACTTCTCATAGGGCTTATGATGGCCCCGCACCATGAAGACGATGAGTAAGTGTATACACATGAGAGATAGACTGACAGGCACTGTGCATCACCCAGGCACAGCTGGGACACTGGGGAGTCACACTTCAGATGTGGGCCTGTACAAGATCAAACCCTGTGCCCTTTGCTCCTTGGTACCCACATAAGCAGACAAAAAATAAAACTTCATACTTTTAAAAATCTCTGTGTTTTAGCAACAGACAGTATCACTAGAGTAAACAGACAGCCTACAAAATGGGAGAAGCACTTTGCCTCAGACAGGAGATTGGTACCTACAATATATAAAGAGTTAACTGCAAATGCTAAACACCAAAAAACATAAAACTACCCGTCAGTAAATGATGGACGGACAAGTGGCCACTATAACTTTGGATGTTCAACATCCATAGCCATAAAGAAAACACAGATTAAAACTACATTGAGAGTTGATCTCGCTACAGTTAGAATGACTGTGATCAGGCAAGCAAAGAGAACAAATGTTGTGGGAAAAGGGGGACACCACCCACTGCAGTCAGGGGTGCAAACTCATACACTCATTATGGGACTCAGTGTGGAGGGTGCTCAGAACAAAAGCAGAAGTAGCACATGACCCAGTGACACTACAACCAGCATATACCCAAAAGACTCCATATCCTACCATGGAGGAACATGCTGACACATGCTTATAGCGGCTATATTATTTACAGTAGCAAGGGAACAGAACCAACCTAGATGCCCATCGACAGAAGTCTGAACAATGAAACTGTGGCTCACCCAGGGAGGAGTATCCTCCTTGGTTAGCAATACTAAGTGGTCAGTCCTGAAAGCACATATACCCAAGCAGCACTTAGCAGATTCAGCAGGTTATATGTGTGGTTATGTGTGTATGTGTACATATGTATATTCACATACATACATATATGTATATATTCATATAGTAACTTATCTAAGTGTTGAATACACAGATACATGTAATACAATAATAATCAAATGCAAGGAAGCGTGAATTGAGAGGGATAAAGGTGGAAGAACATGGGAGGTGTTGGAATGAGGAAGGGGAGGGAGAGATGATGTCATTTTTATTTTAACTAAAATTCAATAAAAAATGTGATACATACACAATCAAATTCTAATCGGCTATTAAGGAAAACTGTGAAACTTACAGGAAAATGATGGCTCTGGAAAGTATTATATTAGCTGCATGCTCTCCCTCATATGTGGTCCTAACTATTATTTATTTACTTAGTTACTATTTGCTTATATGTAAATAAGGGGTGAGTGGTGGGCAAAGGCTAAGACACTAGGTAGTGGACGAGGAGGAGTGAAGAAGGGGCGAAGGGGAGGGAGCAAGGACAAAGGTCACATTTGACATGAAAAAGGAAAGAAAGGGATGGGCTGGAGGGGCCCAAGGGAGGGAAGAGGGGGAAAAAAACAGAAACAACAAATAGAGTTTTATTCAAGAAAATGCTATAATGAAACTAATTACTTGTATGCTAATAAAAAGAAATAAAATTATTAATTTACAATCATTCTTCGGGGGGCTGGAGAAATGGTTAGGAAATGGTTAGGCTAAGTGGTTAGGAACATTTTCTGTTCCTCTAGAGGACCCACATAGCAGGTCACAACTGTCTATAACTCCAGTTCCAGGGGATCCATGGCACCAGACACGCACGTGGTGATATATACACATGCAGGCAAAATACCCATCCATAAAATACCCATACATGAAATAAAATAAATAAGTCTTTTAAAAAAAAAAATCATCTTAGGGTTGAATTTATTTTAGTGGTATGAAAAGGGTTGAAAGGTGCCGGCTGCCCTGACAATTTACCTGCCCTTAGTTATAAAGTGGGAATCAAAGCCATGCCACGGAGCTGCTCTGAGGGACATGAATTGGTTCACGTCAGGAGCAAGGCAGGTGCATGGCACAGCCTATGGAAATGTTGACTACTTTCCCTCAGTGAGAAGACTGGTAGTCCAAGGTCTACAGCCTATTTCTCTGGGTCGGGGTGGGGAGGGGAAGCAGGGCTGGAGAGATGGCCCAGTGGGTAGGAGAACTTGCTGTGCACACACAAGGACCTGAATTCAAATCCCAGAACCACCATGAGGAAGGGATGTGCACATACGCATCCCAGTGCTGTCGAGAGGTAGAAGCAAAAGGATGTCCAGGGCTTGCTGACCACCAGGCTCACTCCAGGCTCAGGGACAAACTGTCTCAAAGTAATCAAGATTAAATTGATAAAGCCAGACACCTGATGTCTTCCTCCACCCTCCACGTGTGCATACGCCCCATTCACACACATACGTGCACACAAAGAGAGGCTTGACTACTTGTAGAACACAGAATTATAAGAAAGAGTGGGCGAGGCCTTAAGGGCCATCCAGGTCCTCCATGCTTTGAGACACTGAGACTAAAAGAGGCAGCAGCTTGCCCGTGGTCATCCAATGAGATGGATTGGTCACCTAAAGGAGGAGCTAGTCTCTTCCGCAAACATTATCCCTTAAACACAAAGGATCAAAAACAGTCCCTCCCCTAATTGTCCCCAACAATGCTGTATAAAGTATCTATGGAATAAAAGCTGGATTGTCTAAAGATGACTAACTCTTGGATAATACTGGCTAATCCTGGCTAATGGTTAATTCTCTGAATCATCTTTTCCCATCAATAAGCTTTTTGTGGGAAATTCTCATTTGCCTTGTGTTTCTTATGGAAATGTGATTTGTACATACATCCTCCTTGCATAAATATTTAGCTCATCATTGTGTGGCATAAATTCCCTGCAAATTGGGAGGAAATCAGCCTCAGCTGACAGAAGCATCTACACTCATCAGGGTGGGGGAGGGCGGATCATTATTATTTAGGACTTATTAAGTCCTGACAATAAGTACTCTATGGGTCTGGAAACTTCAATAAACATCCAACATAAATGTCCATCAAATACTTAAGCTTAGATCGGTCCCATAACCTCCACCTACCAAAATGCAGCAAAATGTAAAAGAGAGAAAACGTGGCTCTGCCCATTATGAGCTGTTTCAGCAAGAACAAATCACTCAGTCCCTCTTCATCTATTAAACTGGTCCAGCAGTATCTATCTCAGTGTTTGCTAAAAAGACTGAATGTGCTCATATGTGTAAAGTACCTGGCCTGAGGCCTGGTTACATAAGAGATGCCTGATAAATATAGATTGATAAATGTCTAGCCAAGAATGGTTAGAGCATGCATGCAATCCTAGCACTTGGAGGTTGAGTCAGGAGGCTCACAAGTTCAAGGCCAGTCTGAGTTAAATCGTGAGCTCCAGGCCAGCATATGCTACATACATAGTGAAACTCTGATGTACATGTCGGGGGAGGGCAGTGTGTATGTGTTCATGTCTAGCAGACAAATTAATCTTAAGTACGGGAGATATGACTGTTTACAGACTGGTTAGTTGTACCCCATTGCCTGTGCCTTCCCCAATCTTGGGTGTGTTTTATTTGAAAATCATCATTAACTTGGCCAATATGGTGCAAGACTAGAAAAAGGGCCAGCTTCTGGGTAGGCTGGGATAGAAATCCACATATCCGTACAAACTAGAAGTTATGTGCCCTATGCTATTGACATCTTGCTTATACACCTGAGATGTCATGCCAGGCTCCCTTGACTGCCATCTGTCAGCATCTGTATTCATGCATCTAGGGTCTCTCGTTGCAGGAATCACAGAAAGCTGTGGTTGCTGATACATGGCGGCAGGCCAGGTGTTCCAGAGAGGAGTTACCTCCTCAGTGACTAACGGAATTGTATAAATATCTAGGTCCCTTCCTGCTGCATGATATCATCCTGAGGTGAGTGTTTCCCCACACATATACAGGACTTAGCCATCGTGGGTACTTGTTCAGTAGTACATGTTGTTGGTTCATTTCTATTCCTGATTCAATTCCCAAGTCGTATGGTCTTGGAGCAGTTCAGGCTATGACCCAAGTATGCCACTTTGGCATATGGGTTATTCTGAATTAAAGTCAGTTGAGAAAATACATAGGATGAATTCTCTGCCTTCCCCAGCTTACATGAAAGTGGGACATACATTCCCCTTGTGACAGTCTTCTCTTCTCAGCCAGGAAAGGGTTAACAGCTTTATCACCTGAAAGAAGATGGTGCTACAAACAGAGCTTGCCAACTGGCCTCTATCTACCCCTAGTTTGTTCATATGCTCTCCTTCTCACCCTTTCCAGACCCTCAAAGTTCAAAATCCCTTTCCTTGGCCGTGTGATTTCTCAATAGATTGTTCCCGTAAGACCCAAGCTCTACCTGCCTTCAGTCACACATCACTGTCTTCCAAGTGCTCACATGCTGCACATGTAACAGATTTCTGTTTTGTTTTTCTCTTATGAAAATCTGTCTTCTGTGAGTCTATGCTGCAGGACCTCGGCTTGCATTCTTCTCTCAATATCTGGCAGAGGCCGATGGACATCAAACAAATGCCAGGTTCTTGATGCTGTGCCTGAAACTCAGGAACCATTATCCTGAGGTACAGCCTGGGATAAAAATTACTCCCAGTCACTAAAGGATACATGCCATAAGCTCCAACCCAATGTCCCCAGCAATATAGTGGACACCTCTAATTTCTCTGCTCACACACTTGTCCCTAGAGTGGAAATAGCTCCATTGTCTGCTTCATCTTCTCATTTCTCCTACCTGGGTACCACTGTGACTTCCCTTCTTCCCCACAGCTTCCACCACATCCTTCCAATATGACCCTTTTTATGTCTCCTGGGATCAGTTACTTCTACCCATCCCGCTGACTTCTGACTCAAGCAAGGCCATCTCATCTTTGAGTTGGACCATTACGGTCATCTCCACCCTGTTGTAACCACATCCACTTTGGCTTCCCACAATCCTTTGTGGGAAGAATTGCTCCTTTAAATGGAGGATCATTATCCCTGGTCCTATCCATCTTCAATGTAAAATCTTTGATTATCTTCCTCCTAGTACTTGCAATAGAATCCTACAGTCCATGCTTAGTTCCAAAAGTTGCTGTATGATCTGGTATCCCCATTCTCTTTTTTTCTGTTGCTCTTTCCCCCAATTTCAGCATCCAATTCCAAAAGTCGTCTGTATGAACCATCATGAAGAAAATTTTAATTTTTCTGCAGTGAATTAACACTTCTTGATTGAGGAATTTTCCCCTCACTCTAACCAACTGCACTCCCAGCCTTGTCTACCAAAGTCAGCCTTCCCTCCCTAAGGCCCTAGATTAACAGAAAAAGTGGACCAGATGTGTCAACCCCCTTGCACAACCCAAGGTTCTTCAGATGAGAACCTCCAACCATCTCCTCTTGAGTCTGGCACACACAGTAGGTTCTCAATGAATGTTTGTTGAGTTAATTAAGGAGGCTGTCCAGTCTTAATCACAAACATTCAGGATGCTTCCTTCAAACCACCTTCCCCCAAGGGAGCCCATGGTTGATTGGACAATTACTCTAGAGCTGGAACAAATCACCAGCAGGCGCTCGATAAAACTATTCAATGAAGGCTGCTGACAAAAGAGCTGATTGCACGGCTCTGACCCTGAAAGTAATTACATGCACCAGCATCCATCTGCCCGTGGGTAGCCCAGAAGGAGGCCCTCACCTCCGTGCAGCTCTGTCTTCTAAATAAACTCAAAAAGAGCAGACGTTATCATTTCCCCCAGGATGGTGTGGCTTGTTAGAAATCAAACAGAAGCCAGGTGAGAGGTGTAATGTGCACACACGTAGTCATGTCCCTAAGCTCCAAGAGCACTCTCAGAATCATCTGCATCACAGACACTAAACGCTCCACTCCCTAAGAACAGTACCAAGTACCTCTACCCTCAGACAAGCTTATCACTGTTTAGCATCAGCTGCCAAAGGCCTATTAGCTGCTATCTCAGTGAAAAGCAGAAAGTCAGCCTTCACGTTTTTGTATCTCCCCGTCTCTCAATTCCTCCTTCCCTCCCTCCATCCATCCACTCTCTCATTCTTCCTGTAACAATTCCCAAATCTCTACTAGAAGCAAACAAAACTGCAGGTTTTACAGCAATGAACAGGACAGGGATGGCCCCTGTCCTCATAGTCTAGAGAGGGAAATGGATTTTAACTAGATAAAAGTATAGTTGTTGGAGTTACTCTCAAACTAAACACAGCTATTTTCTGGGTCTTTGCCTAAGACCTTAAGGGAGAAAAGTAGCCTGGGGCTGAGTGGGAGACACATTGACCTTAATTTTATCTTTCTTTACTATACTTTAGACGGATTTCTTAGCGACTCTGCTTTCAAATCTCCATTTTTTGTAAAAAATGCCTTGCTTTATAAGCTGTATAGTCTAACTATTATTTTAGAACTTTGTAATCTCAGTCTTCTCCCAGTCTCATGCCAGTTTTACTAATCTGGGATGTCTTTCACAAGAACCTGGAAGCTGCCCATTCAGTTGTAGGCGTTCATAGTTACTGCCCTCTCACACTCTCTGAGAGACGACTTACAAGTTCCAACTAGTGAATGCATGACCTCATCCTATGAGCCAAACTTTCTCCAAATGCCTTCCAAGACTTTTCCCCCAGCTCACTCTGTCACAGGGGGCGTGGGCGGGGTCTCCCTGTGTTAGCACAATAATAAACAGTCTCTCCCTGCTGGATAAGCTCTGTCCCAGACAAGCTTGCTGCAGCACCACAAAGAAGTGACAAAAGTGGACCCGGACCAGTGAGATGGCTCAATGTATAAAGGCACTGGCCACCAAGCCTGATGATTGAGTTCAGCCCCAGAGACCCACATGGTAGGGAGAAAATCCAACTCCTACAGTTGTCCTCTGATCTCCATAGATGCACCATGGTGTGGATATACTAATGCACAAGATAGATGGTGGGGGGAGGGGTGGAGAGAGAGAAATTTAAAGAAAATTATAATCGTGGTTCATGCCCTCTGAGAAGTTAACTCCTGATAAGGAAGTCACATTAAATCTCAATAAATGCTTGAAAAAACTCAGAGGTGGCTGTAAGAAAGAGAGATAAGAAACTAACTTGGGTGGGAAGGGATCAAAGGTGAGCTCTCTGTAAAGCTACATCTTGGAGAAAGTATCCAGGCAAGCATAAAAAATGTTTTTCAATCAAACATGCAGCCTCAGGAACACCAGGTCTGGGCTTTAACATATTTGTACATGCCTCTTCTTTCGTTTCCCAAGGCTGAACTCTGTTTGTTGCTTCCACTCAATACCCTTGCATGAGTTCCAGAGTCTCTAAATAAAGCCCACAGCTCCTAACTTCCTAAGGCTGGTAGCCAGGGTTATGTTTAATCAGGCTCCATCGCGCCCCTCCAGCCAGATAGAGAGAAGATGTCTCTGTGCACACAAGCCTTCCAGAGAGTGGCCACAGAGCGGGCTTTTTGAAAAAGCAAATGGAAGACCACTCAGGAAGGACAACTACAAAGCCTCAGATGACTAGGTTCATTCATGTAAAGTACCAAAAAAGGACCTCTGCTCCCAGTGGATAGCTTTACCTTACTCTATAATACAAGAGGTTAGGTAACCGAGATACACAGGATTCTTTAATGAATATCTTTCCCAAACCCAACAAAGCCTGATACTTAGCTGTTTCCCTGGGACCTCAAAAAGTTCTGGAAGCAGATCTGTTCCCAACATACCTGTTGCCTTTACCCACTCTGGATTCATCTCTTAACAACTCATGATCCTCAGATGGATAAGGCACCTCAAGGTGACCTTGAGACTCCACCCAAATTGAGGTCTTCATGCTACCACATTTGGATATCTGGAATGCCTGGATCCAGTGTCAGGGTTTCTGCGGTACTGTCCGTCATAGTAGGGTTTCAACAGAAAACACACTTTCTGACATGAATCAGGCCTCTGTCTACTACATCCACAGTATAAATCTCAGAAGAACCAAGACTGGAGGTATGGAGCTTGGAGATTCAATCAGTGAAGTTCTAACCCCCTGAAAGTTCCAAAACTATGTCCCAACAGGAGCACCACGGTGGCCTAAGGGCACCTGTTCCTGCAAGAAGCGTGATCTTCATGTATAAACAGAACCACAGGGCTCAGTGGTCCTGCCTACAAGTCCCTGTAATCCCAAGCCCATCCCAGCATGTGAACAACTGGATGGTCAGGGTGAGGGGGTATCTACAAAGGGGGGAAGGATGTCTTGTCATCTCTGAATATTCTTCCCAGTTCTGTCAATCTGTGGCCCCCAAGCACAGACATGTCCCATCAGACTTTCCAGGATCCTGGGTGATACTCTCCAGTCCAAGGCGAAAGCCCCTCCTACTCGCCCGCAATTTTCCCTTCTTCCTTCACACCTAGCCCCAGGACCACCTAGACCTCTAGTATCTTAGCCAATGGCCCAGGGACTCAACTCTTGTCACCTCTGGACCAGGAGCTCCTTTAAACCAGGCCTGTACCCCAGCAGCCTCTTAGCCTAAGTAAGCTCTTGCTCTCTGCTCTGCATCCTGTCAAGGACAATGAGTTACCATGGTGGAGAGAGGCACAAGACTCTTTTCCTTTAATTCAATTAAGCCACATGCTGACTCTGATACTTTCTGCACTATCTAAGGCAGCAGGTGTCTTTGCAATTACTTCCCCTCTGCTGAGGCTGCATGTCGCCTAGGGTCTTAAGGAGATAGAGATGAGGTTGTGGAATCAGAAGGGCAATGTGACAGGGAAGAAGATAGGCCACAGAGACCAGTGGACTTACTAGAGTGGCCCTGAGAGAAATTTCAGCCAGAAGTGCACTACAAGGAGGTGACTGGGGCAAACTGCATCTGGAAACCTGCTGAGCTGTGACTTCCAGCTGCCTGCAAGGGCCTTAGGAGTGAGGATGTGTGTCTTGATCTGGGCTCCCCCAAAGCAGATCTGGAGACAAGAATTTCAGCGCAGATACTCTATCTGTGTGGAGATCTCAAGAATCCCAGTGTAGAAATCAATAAAGAGTGGGTTAAAAGACGGCTGGTCAGGATGGAGAGATGGCTCAGTGGTTAAGAGCACTGATTGCTCTTCCAGAGACCAGGGTTCAATTCCCAGCACCCACATGGCAGCTCGCAACTGTCTCTAACTCCAAGATTTGACACCCTCTATGCATACAGGCAAGACACCAGTGCATATAAAATAAAAAATACGTAAGTTTATCAGCTATCACCCAGGCCCAATTCCAGGGCTCTGAGTTGACCCACTCCAAAATCAGTATCATCTGGGAATGGTTGGGACACTTGAGAGGGCCAGTCCTGCCAATCCAAAGCTGCAGAATCTCCATGACACAGGGCAACAATAGAATAATGAGTAGGAAGCTGTAACTACCTCCCGTCTGTCTAGCTCCTCAGTAACAGCCGTTTCAGCTCCTTAGTAATGGCCAGCCTGTTCTGTTACTTTGTAATGGCCGTTCTGCTGCTCCGGTCTGCGGGTCTAGCAAGAGAGAGAGTGGGGATGGAGGGCGAGAGACGCAAAGGATGGAGACAAAACAAAGGGTCTAATCAAGTCTCTGTCTCTTCTCTCTTTTATTGAAAGGAAATCCTGGGTATTTATACCCTTTACCACGTGACTTGCCCACATGGGCAAGCTCAACTGAAGGCACTACGTCATGTGCCTAGCAGCATGGAGACCACGTGCTCCTAGCTGCTGGCAACACTAAACAGCAAAACAAGATATTTATCAGAGTGTGCTCAGCTGTTTTGGGCTATTGAAAACAAGTCTCTTGTCAGGGTATATGGCTCGAGATGGCTGTAAAGATGATAGCTGCTTTCGGCTAAGAGTCAGTTCCCAACAGGAAGCCCAGTGAGAATCCAATATTGATAGTGTCACAGAAACCAGAGAGCTCAAATCAGACCAATGACTCATTACAATGAACATCTGAAAATGAATATGTGTGGACAGAGGGATATACTGTGGGGCACACTGTGACATACTACAGTTTCCACAATGAGACGTTTTCTATGCTGTGTGTGTGTGTGTGTGTGTGTGTGTGTGTGTGTGTGTGTGTGTATTTTAGGGGGAAGTTACAAGGATGAAGGCAGATATGAGGGGATTAGGAGAAGAGTGGGACTGGAGTACATGATGTGAAACTCACAAAGAAGGGTGGTTACTGTTGGGCAGCAGGGCTCAACTCTCTTAGAACTCTTCAAAAGGCTATGTAAACTTCATCTAAATGACCCTAAGGAGCAAAAAGTCAGATATCTATTCCCTCTACTGAGCTGAACAATGGGCCTTAAAAAGACATGCCCATGGAAGAGGCCTGCAGGAGCCCCAAGAACTTAGACACCTCCCCTACCAGTCCCCCTGCCAGTTGTGTCCACTTGGGGCACAGCCAGCAGAGGTGAGTTGTACCTTGTCCCTTGACATCTATCTTCTGGCCATGGCTATCCCTGCCTTCCCAAAAAGCATTTTAAGACCCTGGGAGTATCTAGATTAAACATCTCCCCAGCCAATGTCTGCCTGCCTTGTGCACCTGGGGGAAAGCCAGCAGAGGTAAGCAGCGTACTGTTCTGAGATCCTCTGCCTGACTCCCTAAGGAGTCCTGCTGGTATCAAGAAGATCCAGCCAACACCAGGGCAACCAGATGGCTAAAGGGACAACCAGATGGCTAAAAGACAGTGTGAAAACACAATCAATGAGAGCTAGGGTCATATGGCATCACCAGAGCCCAGAAACTATGCCATAGAAACCCTGAATAGTCTAACACAGCCCAAGCACAAGAAGATAACCTTAAGTTCAATCTTAGAGGCATTTAAGGAGGAAATGAGTAAATCCCTTAAAGAAATACAGGAAAATACAACCAAACAGGTGAAAGAAATTAATAAAACTGTCCAAGAACAGAAAATGGGAATGGAAGCAATAAAGGAAACACAAACTGAGGCAATCCTAAAGATGGAAAACCAAGGAAAGAGAACAGGAAAGGGCTGGAGAGCTGGCTCAGTGGTTAAGGGCACTGGCTGATCTGCCGGAGGTCCTGAGTTCAATTCCTAACAACCACATGGTGGCTCACAAACATCTGTAATCGGATCTGATGCCCTCTTCTGGTGTGTCTGAAGACAGCAACAGTGTACTTACATGTATAAAATAAAAGAGAATGAGAGAGAGAGCAGGGGAAAGAGAGAGAGAAAGAGAGAGAGAGAGAGAGAGAGAGAGAGAGAGAGAGAGAGAGAGAGAGAGAAAATATTAAAAGCTGCAAGGGGAAAAGGTCAAGTAACAAATAAAGGACAGACCTATCAGAATTATACCAGAAATCTCAACAGAGACTTTAAAAGACTTAAGGGCCTGGACAGATGTCTTGTAGATTCTAGAGACCACAAATGTTAGCTCAGACTGCTATACCAGCAAGAAAAAAAAAATCACCGTACATGAAGAAAAAAGATATTCCATGACAAAACCAAATTTAAACAATATTTATCCACAAATTCAGCCCTATCAGAAGATACTGCAAACAAAACTCCAACCCAAGGAAACTAACTTTACCCAATAAAACATAGTAATAGATAACCATACACCAGCAAAACAATAGAAGGGAAACACACATACACACAACCACTATCAACATCAAAATAACAAGAGTTAATAATTACTATTCATTAATATATCTGAACACCAGTGAACCCAATTCCCCAATAAAAAGACACAGGCTAACGTAGATGCAAAAACAGGATCCTTCATTCTGTTGCATACAAGAAACACACCTCTGCAACAAAGATAGGCATTAACCTCAGAGTAAAATGCTAGAATAAGGTTTTCCAAGCAAATGGACCCCAGAAGCAAGCTGGAATAGCCATTCTAATATTTAATAAAATAGGCTTTCAACCAGATTTAATCAAAAGAGCTGGAGAAGAACAATTCACACTCATCAAAGAAAAAAATCCACCCAGATGACATCTCAATTCCTGACATCTATGCCCCAAATGCAAGGGAACCCACAGTCATTTAAAAAAAAAAATTACTAAAGCTTAAGTCACACATCAAACCCATTATAGTAGGAAACTTCAATCCCACTCTCAGAAATGGACAGGTCATCAAGACAAAAACTAAACTGAGGAATGATGAACCTCACAGAGATATGAATCAAATGAACCTAAAAGATAACTACAGAGCATTTCACCCAAACACAAAAGATTACACCTTCTTTTCAGCACCTCACAGAACCTTCTCCAAAATTGACCATATAGTCAGTCACAGAGCAAGCCTCAAAAACTACAAGAAGATTGAAATAACTCCTTGTATCTTCTCAAACAACCATGGGTAAAAGCTAGAATTCAACAACAGAAAATCTGCAAGCTCATGGAAACTGAACAACTCTCTACTCAGTGACCACTGGGCCAGAGAAGAAATAAAGAAATAAAAAGACTTTCTAGAATTCAATGAAAAAGAAGGAATGGCATACCCAAACATATAGAACACAATAAAAGCAGTGCTAAGAAGAAATTTCATAGCACTAGGGGCCTTCATTAAGAAACTGGAGAGATCTCATACTAGCAATTTATAAAAAGAAGCAAAGATGCCCAAGAGGAGTAGATGGCAGGAAATAATGAAACACTGAAATCAATAAATTAGAAACAAAGAGAACAATAAAAACCAAGAACTGGTTCTTTGAGAAAATCAACAAGATATACAAACCCTTAGCCAAACTAACTAAAAGGCAGAGAGACAACATCCAAATCAACAAAATTAGAAATGAAAAGACACTGAGGAAATTCAAAGAATCATTAGGTCTTACTTCAAAGCCTGCACTCAACAAAATTGGAAAATCTAAGGGAAATGGATGAATTTCTTTATAGATACCAGTTAACCAAAGTTAAATCAAGATCAGGTAAACAATTTTAAATAGTCCTATAACTCCAAATGAAATAGAAGCAGTCATTAAAAGTCTCCCAACAAAGCCCAGGGCCAGATGCTTTTAGCCCAGAATTCTACCAGATTTTCAAAGAGTTAATACCAATAATTCTCAAACTATTCCACAAAATAGAAACAGAAGAAACACTACCAAACTCATTCTATGAAGCCATAGTCACCCTGATAGCTAAACCTCACAAAGATTCAAAAAAGAAAAAAATATTTCAGATCGGTTTCTCTTATGAACATTAATACAAAAATACTCAATAAGATAATCACAAATTGAATCCAGAAACACATCAAAGACATCATCCACCATGATCAAGTAGGCTTCATCCTAGGGATTCAGAAATGGTTCAATATATAAAAATGTATCAACATAGTCCACCATATAAACACAATGAAATGAAATGAATTGAAAAAAAATGAATCACATGATCATCTCATTCGATGCTGAAAAAGCTTTTGACAAAAATCTAACACCTCCTCATATTAAAAGTCTTGGAGATATCAGGAATACAGGGCACATATAAACATAATAAAGGCAATATACAGCAAGCCAATGGCCAACATCAAACTAAATGGAAAGAAACTTAAAGCAATTCCACCGAAATTGGGGACAAGACAAGGCTGCCCACTCTCTCTCTATCTTTTCAATATAGTACTTGAAGTTCTTGATAGAGCAATAAGACAACTAAACAAGATCAAGAGGATACAAATTGAAAAGGAAGAAATCAAGGTATTGCTATTTGCAGATGATATGATAGTATACAGAAGTGACCCAAAAAATTCTACCAGAGAACTCCTACAACTGATAAACACCTTCAGCAAAGTAGCTGGATACAAAAGTAACTCAAAAAAAATCAGTGGCCTTCCTTTATATAAATTATAAACAGACCAATAAAAAATTAGGAAAACAAAATCCTTTACAATATCTATAAATAATATAAAATATCTTGGTGTAGCTCTAATCAAGCAAGTGAAAGACCTATATGACAAGAACTTCAAGTCGCTGAAGAAGGAAATCAAGGAATATATCAGAAGATGGAAAGATCTCCCATGCTCATGGATTGATAGAATTAGTTTAATGAAAATGGCAATCTTTTTTTTTTTTGTTTGTTTTTTTTTTGTTTTTTTTTGTTTTTTTTTATGAAGACCATACTCCATATACAGGCTGCATGTTTTGGGATAGCCCCCACTCCAGATGTTTGAGACCTACATGAAAACCAAGCTGCACATTTACAACATATGTGCAGGGAGGCCTAGGTTCAGTCCGTGGAGGTAGATCTGTGTAGACTAGGTATGCTCCACGGTTGGTGATTCAGTCTCTGAGAGCTCCAAGGGTTCAGGTTCGTTTACTCTGTTGATCTTCCTGTGCAGTTCCTATCTCCTTAGGGCCCTCAATCCTTCCACTTATTCTTCTTTAAGAGTCCTCAAGCTCCATCCACTGTTTGGCTCTGGATGTCTGTATCTGTCTGAGTCAGCTGCTGGTTAGAGCCTCTCAGAGGACAGCTTGCCCCTGTCTGTTCTCAGGCTGGAGGTTTAGATCCTGGGAGCTCTGGTTGAATCTTTTGATACTCGTTCTAAAAAGGACAAAAGCACCCTCACTTTGGTCTTCCTCCTTCTTCTTGAGTTTCATGAGGTTTATGCGTTGCATCTTAGGTATTGTGTGTTTTGGGGCTAATATCCGCTTATCAGTGAGTGCATACCATGTGTGTTCTTTTGTGATTGGGTCATCTCACTCAGGATGATATTTTCTAGCTCCATCCGAAAATGGCAATCTTACCTGAAGCAATTTACAGATTCAATGCAATTCCCATCAAAATTCCAACACAACTCTTTACCGACCTTGACAAGACAATTCTCAACTTCATGTGGAAAAACCAAAAATTCAGGATAGCAAAAATAATCCTGAACAATTAAAAAAAAAATTTTTGGAGGTATCACCATCCCTGACCTCAAGCTGTACTACAGAGAAATAGTAATAAAAACTGCATGGTATTGGTACAGAAACAGACAGGTCAATCAGTTAAATAGAATTGAAGACCCTGAAATAAACCCACACACCTATGGACACTTGATTTTTGTCAAAGAAGGCAAAATTATACAATGGAAAAAAGAAAGAATCTTCAACGAATGGTGCTGGTCTAATTGAATGTCTGCATGTAAAAGAATGCAAATAAATCCATATCTATTACCCTGCACAAAACTCAAGTCCAAGCAGATCAAAGACCTCAATCTAAAACCAGATGGGACTTAGGACAGGGGAGAGTCCTGGGAGTCTATGGGGGTGTTCCTAGCTGAGACTCCTAGCAGATGGGGATATGGAGACTGACCACTTACTGTAGCCAGGCAGGGTTTTCAGTGGAGGGAGGGGAACTCCAAACCACCCACAAAACTTTCAACCCAAAATTTGTCCCACCTACAAGATGCACAGGGATAAAGATGGAGCAGAAGTTGAGGAAATGGTCAACCAATTGATACCCATCCCATGTGAGAGAGTCAACTCCTGACACGATTAATGATACCCCGCTATGCTGGCACATAGGTGCCTAGCATAACTGTCTCCTGAGAGGCTTCATCCAGCAGCAGATGGAAACAGATGCAGAGACCCACAGCCAAACATCAGGCAGAGCTTGGGGAGTCTTGTGGACAAGTCAGGGATAGAATTGAGCAAGCTGGAGGGGTCAAGGACACCACAAGAAAACCTACAGAGTCAACTAACTTGGGCCTATGGAGGCTCACAGGGACTGAACCACTAGCCAAAGAGCATGCAGAGGCTGGATCTAGCCCCCCCCCCATCACATTTGTAGCTGATGTATAGTCTAGTCTTCATGTGTATTTCCTAACAATTAGAGTGGGGACTGTCTCTGACTCTGTTCCCTGCCTAGCTGGACTGCCTGGTCCAGCCTCAGTGGGAGAAGTTGTGCTTAGTCCTGCTGTGACTTGATGTCCCAGGGCAGGGTGGTACCCACGAGGGGCTCCCCTTTCTCTGAAGAGAAGGGGAGGGGGTAATGAGAAAGGGACTTGTGAGGGTGGGACTGGGAGGAGAGGAGGGAGGAGAGCTGCAACCAGGATGTAAAGTGAGTAAATAAATAAATGATAAAATAAAGATACACTCATGTTCTAGCCTCTAAAACCTATATGTTTGCCTATATTTCGAAAAATTATCTTTGTCAATCTAAATGTCTTGAAATGAGCTCACCCTGAATTACACGAATCTATCACCAAGTGTCCTTATAAGAGACACATGGGGAGAAAAGGAAAAAGGTTATGAGATATCAGAGAACAAAGACTAGAACAGTGTAGTCACATGCTAAGGGGTGCCAGAAGATGCAGGAGCTGGAAGCGACAAAGAATTCTCTTCGAGAGCCTTAGCTGGAGCGTGGCTAAGCTACTAACACTTGAACTTCCAACCTGTGGCATGGTAAATTCTATGCAAATATTCCCAAATCCAAGAAATGACCTCTGAAATGTCTAGTTGTAAGCACTTTAGATAAGTTTTTCAGATAAACACGTGAAGTAGTTGTTTACTACCCCTCCTCAGTGTCCCTCCCTTGCTTTCTACCCCCTTGTGAGATACCTCAGAGCTCAATGAAAAAGGAGGCAGTTGCCTAGGGAACAACAGAAGCAAAGACATGGTTCCCTGTTTGGATCTCCACAAGTCTGGGCCCTCTGAGAACATAGCATGCTTGAGAGGAATGTGGGCCATGTGGCATTCACCAGACAAAGCTGAGAAAACTGTAGAGGTCAGGTGACCAAGGGCTATGAGTTTTAGGAAGTAGCTGGGACCTGCCAAGACAGAGAAACCAGGCAGACAAGGGTAGAGGCCCTTCAGCACTTAGCACCTGAAAGTGCTAAGCTGATGAATACAGTGACAGAATCAGAAGACTACAGGGAAACGGGCTGGGTAGGATTGTGATTGTTGTCAGAGCTGTGAAAGTAGAGCATGCTGGGACAGTACGAAGGGCATGGAAGGGTTCTGGACCTGGCAACCGGAGAACAAAGATGAAACTTAGCTTGGATACCTGCGGGTACCAGCTGCTAGGGGCTAATCTGGTACATGCTGTCTGTGGAGACTAGCCAGCTGTCCCCAGTGTGTTCAGGGTGGCATGTCAGTCACAGCAATTGCCTCTCATGGTGACTTCGGCCCTAACCCCTCCATCACAGAGGAGGAGCACTAGTGGCCTTCAGCAACACATCACTGTCCCCAAAGCTTTCATGAGAACCAACAGCAGAAGTTGAGCACAGGTACTGTGTCCTTCCCTGAAACTTATTTTCTCAAAGTCTACTTTTAATGGCAGTTGTTAAACACTTTAACCTCCCTTGTAGCCCATCGCCCACAGAGGTAGTGGAAAAGGAAGGAAACAGGCGAAATGGACCTGTTTAGAAAGTTTCTTTGGAGCAACTCTCATCTAGATTGTCTGGAAATCGGCAGTTCAGTTCACAGGGTAGGCAGCTTGATCCATTCGAAACCCGCTGAGATTGAGATAGCAAACACAAATCACCAGTGGTGACATGACCTAGCAGAGACAGCCAGGCTTCAGCCTCAGTTCGAGTCAGCAGAAGGGACCTGAAGGGACGCCAGAAGTTCTCAGCTGTGCCTCTCTCAGTGAAGTGAAGATCAGTGCAGAGTAGAGAGCAACAAGGGCTGCGCAGCTAGCTCTATAAGCAAGCCAAGCTTAGCCACAGCCACTGTCCAGCGAGTCCTATTTACATCCTCCAAACATCACCTGTCCTCCACAGGTCTTGCCTCAGCACGTGCATCTGCCTCAGCTGACATCACTCTGCCAATCAACCCAAGTCTGCAGATGTGGCAATAAGCCATGGTATACCACCAGAAGGTTTTTTGGTGTGTTTCTCTCTATGGAGTCCCAACATATGTAGCTCAGTTATGCAATGTAAGGCAGACATGTGTGTCGTTAGTGAAGAATCCTTCATCAGGTGTCCTTTCACATGCTTACTTTTAGCAGAACATCCTTTCTCCTGTGTCTGCTTCAGCTAAGCATTGCTTCACGAGTCTACCTTAGTCTTTCACCTGTGTCCACTTTAGCTAAATGTTCCTTCATGTGTTTGCCCCAGCAAAAGACCATCCAACACAACTGACTTTCCAAAGAAGCCTGAAGTTTCCACTTCACTTTCCAGACACAGGAAAATGGCAAGAACCCCTCAGAATAAAGGGGACATTTGAAGAAACTTCTTCAAGAGCAGGAGCTAAAGCCAGAAAGTCTCTTGTCAGTAGAATGCAGATCACATCTCATACACTGAAGAGATCCCAGGTCATGTGAGCAATCAAACATTTTCTCAGGAAGAAACAAGATGGGAGTAGATTTGTATGTAGAAATAAGCAATGCTTTACAATGTTGTCTTGTTAGCAAAATTAGATAACGTGAAAATGAAACCCAGGAAAAGTTGGTCCTCCCGCTCTGGACAACCCTGCACATTAAATGAACAATGTACATAAAGACACCATCAGTGCATAGCTGGTACAGCTCCAGGAGAAAGGATGTCTTCACAGCCCTGTCCCACACTTCAGTTGATTTCCAGTCATCATCATAGGATAATTAGTAATAATTGTTACCTTCCTCATTCCTCATTCATACCTCAGTCTTAAAGCAATCAACAATTATAAAGGAGGATTTCAATGATGTGGGCATTATTCTGATTCTGTAAAGCATTTACCAAAGGGACTAAAATTTGCATGAACAAAGACAACACCTGCAGCTTATAGCCTGTTTCACCTCAGTGGAATGTCGTGCACACCCCGATCTGGGAGTGTAGCTCACTGGTAGAATACTTGTCTGGCTTGTGCAAGGCCTTGTGTATAATCCCACTGAGTTTTATAAAACCATTAAAAAGTAGGCATTTCAAGCACAAATGAGAAATGCAAGTGGCCACACAGAGGGACAGACTTCAAATAATTCCCATTCCAATTCTTCACTACTGAATGGCTGAGCTATCACTCCGACTGCTTCATTGTAGGAACAGGCAGTGCCATGGGGCTGAGAGTCACTCATTTAGGTACCACAAGTAGCTGAGCTCTCACGTCCCATACATGTGTGACTGCATGCAGAGAGGTCATAAAATGAACGACCATGTAAGATGCAACGCGTGTTAAAAAGAACAAATGATTAAAATGTGTAGCTGGTGTGTATATTGTTAAAAACTCAACAAACCTCAGCAATTTACATCTGAGTTCAACCAAATGTTAGAGTACCTTTGCCATTGCCATGTCTTAGAGTGGCCAGCATGGAGTAATAACGGAGAACAGGCTAACTCGACAGTTTTATTGCTGCCTTTTATTGTTGTTTTAATTGAGAATTTAAAAAAAAAAATTATTATACAGGGTTGCATAAGGCCTCATGCAAGCATAGAATTGCTTTGAACGTATTCCCCTGAGACCTCACTATGCTGCCTCTTCTGCTCTCCCCACCATGGGTCCCCTTTGTTCCCCAGGCTGTTGTACTTCTGCTTTGATGTCATTACTAGATTTTATGCATCTATAAAGTCTAAATGCTCTATGATAATCCTCCCTTCAGGCACCTGGAGCAGTACCTGATCCTCAAATCCCCACCAAGTGGCAGGATGCCTTTCCACTGTTAGAGGGAAATCATTCCTACCTAAGACCATGGAAATATTTCATACACAGTTAGTGTGGAGCAGGAGTCAGACGATGTCCTAAACTCTACATGTGTCTGTTCATTTCATTCTTTATGCATGAGGTACCGGTCATAATAAGCAGTAGATGAAGCTTATATGGTGTACATGTGAATACATAGGGTCTTTCATAGCTAAGGTTCCAGATCTAAGACATCAATCAACCTTGAAGATAATTATTTCTGAGATAGGATATCACATAGCCCAGGTTGACCTTTAAATCACTATATAATTAAGGACAACCCTAACTACTGACTTCCAGTTCCCAGAGTTGAAATTACAGGCATACAGCACCATGCCTGTTTTATATGGGACTCGATCAAACCCAGGACTGTGTGAACGCTAGGCAAGCACTCTACCAACTGAGCCACGTCCCCAGCACCCTGAAAGATAGTTTTTAAGATTTATTTTCATGTATGTACATATGTGTGTCTTGGTGTATGTATTAAACTCTGTAGGGGCGTGCCCAAAGAAGCCAACAGAGGGTACACATGAACTGCATAAGCATCTTTTGCTTTCTGTTACCCCTCAAACAACAAAAAATAATCATTTACATGGCATTTCCATTGCATTTGGTGTCATGAGCAATCTAGACGTTATGTGACACACATGGGAGGGTTGAATAGCTGATACACAGATACTACGCCATTTGACATAAGAGACCTCAACATCCAAAAATCTTAGTGTCCTTAGGGACCCAGGAACTAACAGGAAGTGGCTGTACTTAGTCATCTGTGAGGTACAAATATCACTAGGGTTAGTGGTAACCACAGTGAAGGCTTAAGTGTGTTTGGTCACAAAAACAGTCAAGCAACATGAGGAAGATAAAGGAAGGTGGATGTTTATGTGGCTATTAACAACCTGGTTAAAGTATCCCACAGCCAAATATATCAGCCATCCTGTATAATGTTACCAAATGGAGCCAGTGAAAACAGCCAAATGGTGTGGCAGTGTTTTCACATGCCAAGTGGCCAGCTGCCAGAAGCGTCTCAGCTCACAAACATGCTGAGGGGATTGTGGTGTTGCAGAGGAAAGGCCTTGGCAATCATAAGCTCCTGTAAGCCCAGCAGTTCCCAGACCCAGAGCCAGGTTCCATGGGACCTGTTGGCAGAGGGCGGAAAGTGACAGACAAGTGGCCATACAGCAGCCTGCAGAGATGCTCAAGGGACCCATGAGCTAAGAACAAGATGTTCTGGGGGGGGGGGGGGAATGAGAAACATTCTCAGTAAAGGCAGACAGCGAAAAGAACAAAACAGCTCTCTGCAAAAGCACAGAGGGTTTGTGCTGACTGCTTTCAGGTTTGCCCTCATCTTCCATTTAAATATTACATGGCTCCTGAAGTCACTCTTCTTGCCCAATCGTTAGGAATGTCCAGATAACTGGGTGCAAAGGAGCTGTGACGAAAAGAACCAGTGCTAAGATCTGTGACTGACCCTCAGAGCAGACAATCAGAGATGAAACCCCACCCATGAGGTCCCACAGGCCACCCTTGCACCCAGTGCTGAGATGGTCTTGTAGCTTCTGCTTGTCTGCCTCCAAAGACAGGGCACTTGCTGTTATTGGAAAGTGCACGTGAATGGATATGTGTGATGGTAAAAAGGTAGACTCCAGCCAAACTCTCCCTCTGTTCCTGGTCCACATTGGGGTCACCGCTGGGCAAGGGATATCTTTTAGGGATGACCTTTAAAGAAATGCTATGCAACTCACCATGACCCACCCTCTCCCATGCCTCTGCTGCCCTCATTTACAGCGTGCGCAGTTGCTTGTCTGCCTCTAAACCCATCTCATCACCCTCTATCGTTTAAAGCACTTACCATTCCCTTAAAGCAGACGTTAAGATTTCTCTCCTATGCCTGATCCAAATAAATAAAGCCTTTCATTTAACATCAACCAGGTTTCTCTCCCTTTCAACTTCTGTGCTGTGTTCTCCTGGTGCCCCTTACCCCTTCCCTTTATTTGATGGAGTGAAGCCTTCATCCCAAACCCAGTTCCTGGCTTCACTCTACCATCAGAGAAGTAGAGCTCACAGCCATGGCTTCTGGAACTTAGGTCAGCATTCTGAGCCAATTCTCAAGTGGGACGAGAACTCAGATCCTTTGGAGGGCTTATAAAGACACAGATTGGGAATTGAACCTGGATCCTATAGAACAACCAGTGCTCTTACCACTTGAGCCATCTCTCCAACCTCCAGAAGTAAACATGTCCCCAACCTTACAAGGCCCCAGTGGCAACCTCCAGAATGATTCCACTAAAGTTTCCCCTAAGGACCACATGAATTTTTGGGCTTACCTATAGAACATGGATGAGGAGTTATTTTCAAGAGCATAGGGAATGCCAAAGCAACCACAATAAAATGCCTTAAAGTAGCATGGATAATGGCCTCCCCAGAGCCACATAGATGGACCCTCCTTCCCCTAGTCTTCTCCAGCCTATATGGTCTAGCATCTCCCAAGACTCCATAGCCATGGGCAAATAGGGCAGAACTGTATACAAATGGCTGGGAGGAGTGACTAGACTCTCAGGTGAGGAGCCAATGGTTCTCTCTACCTTCTCCTCTGACAGAATGGTCAGTAGCCAATGGCCTCCATGGTGATAGTCTCTTGCAACCAGGCATGGCTGATCTGATGAAGGTGGCAGCTGATTTGTTCATAGAACCACATCCCACAATATGATGCCTCTTTAATTAATTCAAGAGTAATTTGCTGGGCTGAAGAGATGGCTCAGCAGTTAAGAGCACTGACTGCTCTTCCAGAGATCCTGAGTTCAATTCCCAGCAACCACATGGTGGCTCACAACCATCTGTAATGGGATCTGATGCTCTCTTCTGGAGTGTCTGAAGACAATAACAGTGTACTCACATACATGAAATAAATAAATAAATCTTTAAAAAAAAAAAAAAGAATAATTTGCTAAGAGGTAACCTTTCCTACTTCAGGGTACTTTCCTCCCAGAGACCATCTAGACCTAGATACTAGAGAAGACAGAGAGGAGACTAGACTTACCCAGTCTCCCACTAAGCTCAACAAGAACCAGTCTACCAGCCTCACCTTGGACCTCATCCCACCCTGATGACACTCTCTTCCTACCCAAGGAAACCAGCAGTAAATCCAAACCATAGAAGTGAACTATTTTTCTCTTGGAGAGCGAGCGACAGTAAAAAATCTTGACAATACCAAGCATTGGAGAGGATGTGAGAAAATTATATTTTTCTAGACTCCTGGTGGAAATGTAAATCACCGGCGCTCCTTTAGAAGACCAATGGAAATACCCAGGAAAATTGAAAGTGTGCACACCACGGAAGCTAATGATTCCGCTCAGGGAGACATG
This sequence comes from Mastomys natalensis, assembly GCA_021653895.1. Classification (NCBI taxonomy): domain Eukaryota; kingdom Metazoa; phylum Chordata; class Mammalia; order Rodentia; family Muridae; genus Mastomys; species Mastomys natalensis. The sequence continues at coordinate 2,081,451 of JAJTUV010000124.1, read as the reverse complement.
CCTGCTCAGAAACTCTCCCACCTGGGCCTGGTGAGACCCAGGGCAAGAATGATGCCTGTGGAATTGTTTGTTATGGTGAAAAATTGGAAACAATCTAAATATGCAACAAGATGTAAATGAGAGTCTAAGCATGGCCTCTCTGCATGATAGAATATCTGGCAGCCAATTGAATGAAGGGATTAGAGCTACATACATCAACAAGAGGAGAGAGAGTTCAAAAGCAGAGCAAACAGTGTGTACAGGGACCGGGAATAAATCTGAGCAAATGTTGAAAGATGTCCTTATAAAGCAATATCGTGCCTTCTCCTTTCATCAGACATATATATGGGTGTATATGAAAATACAAAGGCTTTCAAAAGAGTTATTTTAAAAGGCATAGCTATTCATGAAAATCAAGATAGCTCTGATTCTGGAAAAGGGTGAAGATTCAATTTGGGGGACATAGCAACAGCATCTATGTTTTCTCTCACGTATTAAATACATAATTGAAGAAAATATAACAATACGCTCATAGTTATCCTGGTAGACATCACCTCAGTACTTTTGTATTTTTCTTTTATTTTTAACTTCTCCAAGAAAAAAAATATAAAGGCTATTCTGAGGTGCTGCCCTCTGGGATCCTCCCGAGCCAGCATGACTGACCAAACGGTGTTTCTTAGATTTCAATAATTCATTGCCCAAGCAGGCCATGAGTGTCCAGTGCAGGCTAAAATCTCACTCCCTTCATCCTGACTAGAGATGACCTTGGGTTTGAACAAAAAGAGAGAGGGCTTAATGCACTGAATGCTTCTCCGCATACTTCAGGGAGGTGTAAGGGGCCTCTCACCTGGTTTAATAATTCATCAGCGCCTCAGCGAGATGGGGTGAGGAGCCCTCCATAGACCACTCTGGCTGGCATGAGGTGAAGACTCATCCAGAGGATAAGAAGAGGCATGTGATCCCCTACAATCATGAAAGAAAAGACCAGGTGGGTGAGCAGATCACAGAGACAAGGTCAATATGCAGGTTGGAGTAGAAGTATGTGCTTTGCACAAGGCCTGTGTTCAATGCCAGCACAGGGGGAATGTACAGGCTCTTCAGCAGATCGTGGGGTGGGAAACTGGGCAGGGTGGATGAGCACTGAAATGCTTTCTCTCAAGTTATCTGATTCTGTTAATGATTCTGGCCCATGGACCACACTTTGAGAGGCAAGTCTCTTCATTTCTCATGTCCATTGTTTTTTGACCCTTCGGCCTCACCATCCTTTGTATAAGCAAGGACATGACTATCGTATCTGACAGTATCAAGGTCAGAAGAACAAGGAAGCAAACCAAGAACCTAACCTAACTCCTAAGCTATGTGTCCCAAACACAGTGCTGGTAGGACTAAGGCATGCCTTTGTTATGGGTTGAGAGCTTTGTGGAGCAAAGAGAACAGGGTTAAAGCATAGAGTATAGCTGGAGTGATCAATCATCTTTGTTTCGTGGATTGCATGGTTCTAAAACAGAAAACAGTCAAGTAAAGTCAAACATGTTAGTCACTGTTTTTAATTTTGTGCTTCTATGATCAAATGAGTGGCAGAAACAACTTCAGAAAAATGTCATGGCTCACAGTTTCAAGGGAGTACAGTCCATTGTACAAGAAAGGCATGGCAGAAGGCTCCATGCATGGCAGTGGGAGATTGAAGCAGCGGCTGTTCACACTCTGGTAGACCAAGAGAACTTGGATGGAGCTAAAAGTAGGTATTACCTTCAAAAGTAATACCTAGGGACCCACTGTTGCTGGTTGTGCCCACCTCCCCAAACAAGTACCCTCAGTTAGAGACAGTTCAAAGTCAAGCAAGTCATCACAGTCACATGACAAAACACAGCTTCACAGAGCTAAGTGTGGTGTCAGAAATGAATAGACCGTTCTCCCCAGGAAGGAGAGTGCTAGGAGATTTGACTAGAAAGATCCTGGAAGTTATTGGTATTGCTGGTCCATAGGCCATGCTTCCTAGGAAACAAATACTCTGTCATAGAAGTCGAAGTATATGCTGCTCACAGCCTATAGAATACCTACAACTGCTTGTCAACACAAAAAGTTGTAAGCCTACTTGAAAGATTAGAACTTTTCATAACTCAATTACACAGCATTCAAGGGAAACCTTTGTGGGTTACACTGTCTTGCCAAAATGTTAAATATCATATCACAGTGTCAAAAGGTTGAACATGCCTGGTACTCTACACCACTGTCAAAACTCATCATACTTGGGGCCGGAGAAATAACTCAACAGTCAAAGCACTTGCTGCAGAATCCAGTTTCTAGCACCTACATGGTGGCTCACAACCACCTGTAACTCCAGTTACAGGGAATCTGATGCTCTCCTCTGACCAGGCACATACATGATACACAGACATACAAGCAAGCAAAACATTCATAAACATAAAATAAAAATATACATAAACACAAAACCTTTTCAAATGTCTTTAAAGAAAACTCACCATACTGGCAATATGTACAATATCCTGCAGTGGGGAACGCTGAGGCAGGAGGATCATAAGTTCAAGTCCAGTCTGGGCTACATGTTGGGACACTGGCTCAAAAAATAAAATTTGAGCATCTTACTGAATGCTAATTATGCTGCAATACAAATGTCTAAAACAAAACCAGGAAGCTGAGACAAGAAGGTCGTGAGTTCAAACCTAGGCTGTAGTAAGACAGACCCTGGCTCAAAAAAAAAAAAAATTAAATCAGTCTAACTGCTAAAAGGCAATACAGACAACAGACATGTCATAAGTCTGTCCTTGTTACTCTTCCTTTCTCTCCCCAGTGACTCCAGCTTGTTGGTACCCAAGCTTAACTACAGCCTCCATTCCCTCTCTGGGCCTTAACCAAACTGACTGAGTCCATGCTACGCCCAGCTCTCCTTCCCAGCACGGTGGGCACAGTTCCCAGGACTCACAGACCTCCACTTGCCTGCAGCTGCCTGGGGAACGCTCTAAGGCACAGGGACTTATGTTCCTCCCAAGTTTCTGCCTCACAGTTTCACTAATTTTTCCTTGAGAGGCATAAGCACACACCTACTCCACCAAGGCAGGACACCAAGGACAGGTCCAATGTCATAATTCCACCAAGGTCCAACTTGGCAGATCAACGTGTTTGTTGGGTTTTCCCATGGAGAGTGGTGCGGGGTTAGCTATGGGAGTATGGGGGAACCCAAAATAGCTACACCACCAAAAAGTCCCTCCAGCACAGATGATGTGCCCACAGCCCTGTAGATGGAGTCCCCATCAGTTAACCTTCTATGCCCTACATACTTTAACAACCTCTGCGGCCATGAGACCACATGCAGCTGGGGCACAGTCGCATACAGCTGGAGGAGCAATGCAGGGGAGTGGCTGAGAGCTCAGCAAGGGGTCTCAAGGCTGGCTTACCTCCTCCTCCTTTCAGGAGAGGATGTTAATCAACTTGAACTTGAGGGTCTCTTGTGGATATTCACAGCTGCTCTGATTAAGATGGTAATGACTGCTCTGCTCAGAGGGCAGAGTTCTACAACATCCAGTAGGTCTGGGTAGGCCTGAGAATTTACATTTCTAAAAATCTACCAGAGGATGCTCCTGGGACAGCAGTTTGAGAATCAACAAGGCAGGCTTTCCATAGATATTTGCTAAGTAGATGAATAGTCAGCTACAGGTGAGTGGTCCAGCCTGGGTTCCTGTGCTAGGTCTACAGCTCGTTCCCTAAGAGAAATATTGCAGACCGCCTTCCTTCCTTCCTTTTGGAGTTCCGGCATTTGTAAGATGGATGTAATAGTATCAGCCAAGCTTGGTAGCTCCTACCTACAATCCCAGCATTCAGGATGCTGAAGTAAGAGGAGCACTGAAAGTTCAGCCTGTCTGAGCTACAGCCGGGGATGCCGGTGAGACAATTAACAATACAGTAATTAATACTAACCTCACAGGACTATGATAGGAGTCCTAGTTTCCACAAAGTCCCCTATTGGAATTTTTCTTTATGTAGAAATCCTTCCGATCTATGATCTCCACCAAAGCTGACTTCATCATGTGGTAAAGACATGCATTCCCTCAAGGCATCTGTGTCCAGATGCTGCCCTTAGTATCTGTAGCACAATGTAGCACTGCTGTATAGTGAACTGCATCCTAGTGCTTCCAATGCAGAGGCAGGAATTCCTAAGCTAGTGGGAGACACATATCACAAAAATGCACAAAATCCATTCATCAGCACTGCTATGGAAGAAACCAGGAAGGCTTCCCGTTGAAGAACTGAAGGGTGAGGAAAAGCCTCTTTGATACACAAGACATCAAGTTTCCCCCATGAGGCCCACAAACATCCCAACGAGGGACTCTTCTTGTCCAGCAGACAGTAGTTCTGTGCACACAGCAAATGCTCAAAACTGTGCCATCACGTTGGCTTGGCTTCTGCAGGGCCTCCTTGGAATAATGCTGTGTCTGACCATGGCCTGAAACACAAGAACATTCATAACAGCCCCTGCTCTGATGAACAAAACCTACATTTGTTTGCATAGCAGAATGACAATTCATCTTTGTGTACACATTGAGAATCCTCCAAGTAAAGCAAAAGTACAGGAGAGAAGGCTCCACCCTCTTCCTGCCGTGTGCCCCAACAGGCCACACTGAGCCACTGGCTGTCCGCCATTGGCTTCCTGAAGCCCTGAATCCTACATGCTTATACTGTCCTATTCTTAAAAACCACTTAAACACTGTCCCTGACAGAAGCCAAGGAGACAAGAAGACAAAAACTTTTCCAGAAACAGGCAGAGTAGCTAACTTGATAACCTAGCCTAGCAGGGCCCAGTATAAGATAAGCTATGTGAGCCAAAGTCAGCACAGCTGCCTTGGCTCCAGCTTCCCCATCCGTGACAGGATATAATACTGTTGCAGTTTGAATATGCTGTCTCCCTCCCATAGGCTCCTGTGTTTGAACACTTGGTCCCCAGCAGGGGGTGGTGTCCTGGGAGGTTGTGGAACTTTAGGAGTGGCACCTTGCTAGAGGAGGTGGATCAATTGTGGAGGACCTTTAGTTTGGCCCTACATTCTGACCACCTTCTGCTTACTGATACACTGTGGCCAGCTGCCTCCCACACCTTTCCTGTAACCCTTCTTAAACTGTTAAGTTCAAAGAAAATCTCCCTCTGCTAAGTTACTGCTGGTCAGGTATTTAGCCACAGCAAGAAGAAGAGTAACTTCAGCAACAAGAAAAGTCACTTATACAAATGTCCACTTCTCAGAAGTATGGAAGAGGTTAAGGGAGAGCAGGTACGGGAAGAGTCCACAGTCACCGACACTATCCCCTGGGAACTGTCTCTGTCCCCTGGGAACTGTGAGGAGACCAGGCTTGCTGGGCAGGGCACTGTGCCACCTCCATCTCTGTCCTCTCTGTGGGAGCACCGGGAGCAACCCTGTGAACGCCCAATTCTTCTCTGCTATTTCTTTGTGACTCAGCCTTGAGCAAAAAGCTTGAAAATAGCATCCCTTGAGCTTGAAATGGTGACATTTCAAATCCAGAGCACCACACACATGTTCCTCCTAGGCTATGTCTCTCAAGCCATTTCTGTCTCCTTCTCAAGGGTCCTTCCTCATGTCTCACACCAGGTGGCATGTTACAGTGTAAGAGCACAGTGACTCTTCTGGTCTTATTCAATCCCCTCAGCAGCACTGCTGGGGTGTGCACTCGGTAACACTCAGGTCAATTCAATGGCTTGGGAGTACCCAGAAGGTAAGTGCCAAAGCTGGGGTTTAAACCAGGACCTCCTGGCTCAAGAGCATAAGAGAATCATCTTTTGTACTCACCGGATTCAAGCAGGGACAAAGACAGGCTACTGCTCTCTCTGCCTTCACACCAAGATGTCCTCCACACCAGAGAAGAGCTAGGTCAACACCCAGACAATGCCCTGGGACACTCCAGCATGCACAGAAGTGAATGGTGTCAGGAACTCAGGTTCCCACCCTCAGATGAGGCAGCAGGACTTCCCTGGGTAGGCTTCCTACAGAGCCTGCAAACCCCACCCCAGGTGGACTGACAGACTGGGATTTATATTCCAGTCACCCTCCAACTACTGGAATGTTACTTGAGGTGTCAAGAACAGAATTCACCACAGTCATCCTTGTTCCTGGCTCCACCCTTCTTCCTCCACTCCCTCTCCCCCAGACTTCTTCACTCTCTCCTTTCTGGAATCTCACTATGCTTAAGTTCAGCACCTGAACCTGTCTCAGATGAAGCTCTCAGTCCTTCAGAATCCCCTTCTCTCTGGATATCTCCAGCAGAAACTATGTCTTCCTCCCTGCTCCGACAAGTGCACCTGAGAGTCCCAACGTGCAGTAGAGAACCTCTCTGCTCCTCTCAGAAGCTCCTGGCCTAAAAGAAAACTGTTCTTTCCCCCCTTCCTCTCTTTATCACCATCCCTCATAAAGAACATTCCCTACCTGGAGTTCAGTTCCCCCAACCCCAAGTAAGTCCCAGAACCTTCTAAAATAGGGATTCTCAGCCTTGGCACTTTCCACCCATTAACGAGACTGTCAGTCATCATTCTTTGCAATGGAGACCATCTTGTCTACTCTAAGATGTTCCCTGGCCTCTACCCACTAAATGCAAGTGCCAGCAGCACATGCTTCTTGGTTATGTCGACAGGCATTAACCAATGCCCTGCAGAGTACACTGCCCCTTGTAGAAAAAGCCAGTGACTTAGAGCAATGTCAGCACCCATCAGGACCCTAACCCTGGACCCAGTGACAGTCACTCCTTTGAGTTGCATCCCCCTCCTGGCCCAGCTGTCTGCCCTCCCCACTGCCCAGGTCACATAGGGAAACAGAAGGAAGGACAGGTCTGAGCCACACAGGCTGGCTCCAGAGCCCAAGCTTGAACACACCCACTGGCCATCAGCCAGTCTGCCTCCCTTCTGGCACTTCCCCAGCCTGTGATCAGATGATAGATGTTACTCTTCCCCTGGTAGCATCTTCCCTGCCTCTCCTGCTGGTTTATGTACTCCTAAAGGCAGGAGTTTTACTACCTCCTTCACCACTGAAACTTCTAACTACAGGTACAACCAACATGGAAAATGTATGTTCAATGGAGGGGTACAAAAAGTAGGGAAGGGATGAATGGAGGAAGGAAGGGGAGGGAAGAGAAATTTTTTCCAGAGGAAGGGCTGGAGAGATGGGTCAGTAAAGTGCTTGCCTTGCAAGCATTAAAAATTGAATCTGGTCCCTAAAATCCACCTTTTAAGAAAGCTAGACCTGGTGGCACCCCTTGTAATCTCAGCACAGGGGAAGCAGAGGCAGGTGTATCACTGGGGCTCACGGACTAGCCAGTCTAGTGCACTTGCCAAGTGAGACACCTCAGACAGTGGGATCCTCTAGGCCAGGGAGAGGCCCCGTCTCGAGAAACAAGACAGTTCCCACATGCGTGCACCTAACCTGCACTTGCACCTGCACCTGCACCTGCACCTGCACCTGCACCTCACTGCACCTGCACCTGCACCTGCACACACATGCACCTGTACACACATGGACCTACACACATGCACAAAGACACACATGTGCACCTGTACACACACACATGCACCTGTACACACATACATGTACCTGTACACACATGCACCTGCACACACTGGAACTGAGAGGGGGCAGAGACAGAGGAAGGGAGGAGAGAGTAAAAGATTGGGGTAAGAAAGGAGGACATATTGATCAAATGAACAAGAAATGTCCAACATAGCATATGTCATGCAATAATGGCAGACAATCAAAGGGATAATGTGTTGCTATAGCCGCTGACACAGAAATGTGCCTAATAAAATTGACTGTCTATTTATAAGCCCATCTTGTATGTACACCCAAACCAATGCTTACTAAATAGGCAGTCTTTATCACCAAGTAGTAAGATTCCTGGGACTTGGGCTTGCTCACTTCACTTCAGGTTCCTAAGAGCAGTTTCGAAGCAAAAAAAAAAAAAAAAAAACTTACAAATCACACTCTCAAATCTCAAGATCGTTTAAGATGAGAAAATTCTCTTGATAAAATATCAGGCAAGGGCTTGGCAGAATGGGTATAGTGCTTCCTGTGCGAGCAGATCCCGATGAGCCACCCTGTCAAAAGCCAAGAAAGGTGGAGCATGCTGGTAACCTCAGCTAAGAGGAGAGGGAGAGATAGGAGGGCCCCAGGGGCTCACTGGCCAGCCAGTCTAGCCAGTCAATGTGTTCTGGCTTCAAAAACTAAGATGGAAGGGCAAGAGAGAAAGACACTAACAGTTACTCTGCCTATAAGAGTGTGCGCACACACCATAAAGAATCCAAAAAAGGTTTTTTTATGAAAAGTCCTAAAATTGGAGGGACATCTACTATGTACACATCAGCAGCAACAGTTCTGAGGGTCAGAGAACAGAAGGTCACCTGAATGTATCTCCTCCTTGGCCCTCCCGCACCCCCCCCAACCCATTAGTTCTTGTACTGTCCAGTATGGCGGAAAAGCCAGAAGGCTCACAGGACTGTCAACTCTTGACACAAGGCTGAGGCTAAGCTGACTGGAGCTTGAAGTTCTTATTTTATTAATTGAGGGGAAATGAGTGGAAATAAATTTGAACGTGCCTCGTGGCTACTGTACTCAGAAGCATCCTTTCTGATGCAAACAAGTATTTTTGTGCTAAGAAAAAGAGCTCAGGGAATGGTTTTTAAACAGCTAAATGAAAAGCTCCAGGGTTTTATTTGAAGAGAAAATCCAAAAGCTGCCCCAGTGCCTGGCCCGTTTCCAGCCTAATGCTATCCTCTTCATCCTCCTCTGATGAGCTCTCAACGTCCCATCCAAACTCTCTCGGCAGATGCATCAGGCTTTAAAACAAACCAAAGGATACGTCTTCGTTTTTTATTCAGCTTCTGAAAGTGAAGCGGAGTCAATGAACTCACACATGTTCCAGAGCTAACTTCCTTAGATCCTGGCAGAAGGTACTTAAGTGTGCAGATGTGTTCTGGCTTTTAAAGGAGGCCTTTCTGGATGGGGGGTTGTGGGGGAGACCTTCCCCGTAATTTTTTGCTCAATTTGTTTTAAGTTGGTAATGAAATCTGTGATTCTGCGTTCTCTTTCTTGGGGGGAAAAATGGAATTTTGATCCTCTTTAAAACTCTGAAGGCACCGGGATAATGGAGAAATCAGACTCAAAAGAGCATTTCTTATCCATTTGGAGCTCGCTGTAAACATGATGATGCGACGCTTTAGGAGCCTTTGAGACTTCTTTTGCTGTAAACACGGCAGCTCAGGTGGATTCCTGGATGATGGCTGACATTTTGGTTGACTTCTTTCAACACATCGCCTGTCTGCTCTTTTGAAATAAAGTTATAAACTTGATACTAACTTCATACGAAGACCACCCCACTCCATCTGCCCTGGGAGAGAGCCTGCACACTACCCTTCTATCCCAGAGGAGGGAGGGGAGCTGGGAGAGGGAGAGGAGGCACTCCTTTATGGAGGACTCACAGGTGCCAAAGGCAGCCACACACAAAAGAGGTTTGAATAAGTCTCTCCTGCCCTGTGATCCAGGAGTCAGAAACGGGAACAGAGCACCTCTGCTCAGCCACCAAATCAATACAAACAAAACCCAGCGCGTTCATGTTTTATTCAGCACCTTAATGTGTATACTTTGTAGACTCTGCATTCAGAAATGCAGAACAAGCTGATGAAAAAATAATAATAATGATGATCTTCAGATCACAGCACCCAGAGTCAGAGCTTACCTCTTTCTAAAGAGCATGCTTAAAAATCTCTCACTGCACCAAGATTTCAACTGATGACAGTGTTGTCTCCCAGGGGAAACTGGACAATGTCTGGAGATATATATATACATATATATTTATACACATATACATATAAATATATAAGTATGTATATATGTATATATATAATACACTGGGAGGGTGTTGTATATGTGTATGTGTATGAATATATATATGTATATATACATACATACACTGGGAGGGTGATGCTGGAATTCAGTGGGTAGAGCCAGGTATGGCACTAGTCACCTACAAAGGCCCCACACCCATTGCAATGACTCTTGATGCCCAAATGTCAGTGTAGGGCCAAAGGCAAGAAACCCTGCCACAGACATAAGCTGAGTCCACACTGTGCTGGCTGCTTGTTTTCCTCTGAGGAAGCATGTCTGCGGTGGTCAGGCTCTGCCTGTTCCTTGGGGAGGGTTTCACTCTGCATTTACAGAACTCTGTAAGCAGAGAGATTATTAGAAAGTCTATTGACGAAGGGACTGGAGTTCGTTCATAAGGTGAAGCGTCTTACCTGAGGTTGTATAGCAGTTGACTGATGTGCTGAAACCAAGTTCACGCAGCTTGAAGAATCCCCAGCTTGGCCTTTCCTTTGTCTGCCTGTCTGTCCCCTTTTAATGCAGGATCCACTTTACAAAGAATAATTAGGGATCATAGAGGAAGAGCCTGAGCCTGACTTCTAGAATCTGAGGCAGGCAGGGCTTTGGTTGCATCCACAGAGTATGAAGTACTTCATTGTATATTCTTTTCAATACCAAAACTTACATTTCCAAGGCTAGGGAGACAGCACAGTCAATTAGTGCTTTGCAAATACAAGGACTTAACTTCAATCCCTAGAAACTACATTCTGAAAACAAGATGGCTCAGAGGTTAAGAGCAATACTGCTCATTCCGAAGACCCAAGTTCCTTGTATCCACTCTGGATGGTTAATCCACCAGTAACTGCAACTACAGAGGATATAATGCCTACTTGTGGCCTCTCAGGCATGCACACATATGTCAGACATTCATATAAACACACAAACATAAATAAACATAATATGTAAAGCCATGTATAGTGGTGCCTGTTTATACTGGCGAGTTCCAGGCCAGTCACAGACCTTGGCTCAAAACATAGGTAGACAACGCTTGAGAAATAACTGAGGTTATCCTCTGGTCTCTATATACTCAAACGCACTTGGATATGTAATGCACACACATGTGCACCTGTGCATACACATCCTGCATACACATGTACACACATACACACACACACACGAAAAAAACTATTTTAATTAGTCTAATCCATCAAGAATTAAGCAAATACTTTAATAAAGTTTCTCACTAATCACTTTTCTGTCTGTTTCTCTTTATAGTTCTAGCTACACCACAGATACAAACTACATGCATGTGTGTGTGTGTGTGTGTGTGTGTGTCTGTGTGTCTGTGTGTCTGTGTGGTATGTATATGTATAATATATTTATATTTGTATATATGCTTCAGTGCACTTAGAACTATTTGTGGTTGTTTGTTAAATGACCTTCTTTGTCTCATATAATAATAACGCTGTCCTTGAACTTCCCTTCCTTTGGTGGCCCTGGCCTGTCACCTTTTTTTGTTTGTGTTTGGCTGGTGTATCATCTGTGACTATTCTGCCTTATAATTCAATAAAAATGGATTTCCAGTGTGTACTTCAGAGTTGGTGTATAGTTAACAAGACTTGGACTTATCCAATCTGAGATTTTTCGTTTAATTCACCCATGTTTTTATTGGTCTTAGTTCTGTTATTTTCTCTCCCTGTGCCCCTCTTTCTCTCTCAGAGGCACCATTATATCTCACTTGTGGACCATAGTTCTCAATATCTTAAGCTCTGACACCCGGATCCCACCCCACTGAAGTTCTGAGTAGCTAACATGAGTCGCTTCTTGAACACAGAGATTTAAAAGCTCCCTCAGTGATTCTAACACATAGCTAGGTTTGGGGACTACCTGCCTACGATGGTCTCTGCAGAGGACATGTTCCACATCTAAGAACAACTCATTTCATCATAAAAGCCAATGTCATCCCGCTTTCTCCAGCTTCTAATTTACTCATCAGAGTTGGGGCCAAGGCTGGAATTTTTAAATACTACAGAATTCTAATAGGAATCCAGGGTTCAGGTGAAGGGACATAGTGACCTTAGCAGAGTTTGATCAGAAGATCAGAAAACATAAGGAGGCAAAGTTTTCCAACATTATATCAATATCAGGAAGGCTAACCAGGAACTCTTTACCATACGTGAAAAAATGTTGAGAAACCCCGAAGGTTAAAGAGGGCAGGAACCTAGAGACAGAAGCTGATGCAGAAGCCATGAAGGAGTGCTCCAAGCTGACTTGCTCCTAATGGCTTGGTCAGGGTTGCTCCTAATGGCTTGCCTGGGTTCTTATAGAACCCAGGACCACCAGCTCAGAGTGACCCCACCTACAATGGGCTGGGCCCTCCCCCATCAATCACTAATTAAGAAAATTATTTTTATGGCGATTTTATGGAGGCATTTTCTCAATTGAGGGCCCCTCCTCTCCAATGACTCTAACCCATGTTAAGTTGGCATGAAACTAGCCGGGACAGCTGTGCGTGCTCTCTCGCTCTGTCTCCCTCTCCCTTCCCCTCCTCTCCCCCTTTCCCCTGTCCCCTCTCTCCCATTCACACTGCTATAGTTTGAATCTGAAATGTCCTCCATTGGTTTCTCTCCCACACTTGTCCCCCAGCTGGTGGTGGTATTTCGGGAGCTGTGGAATGCTTGAGAGAGGGGCCACAGTTGGTGAAGACCTCTGGAGCTGCTTGTTTCTCTGCTTTGTGAGGTGTTGTGATATGAAGGGCCTCCTTCGCCTGTGTGTTCCCCTCCCATGAACTAATTCTCCATTTGTTCTCCACATGACTGACTGAAGTCTTTTGCTCCTAAGAGAGAATGATACTAAGAAAATGTTATCAACATGAGTTGAGAAGATGAATATAAAGTTTCTTTGATACACTCACCAGTATTTCATGGCCCCTATCCAGTATTCCTCAAAGCATGGTTGATCAATATTACCTTGGACATTTTTCAGCACTGTAGAGTTGGGCCCCAGCCACCTGTGCTTCAACAAGCCTTCTAGGTGATTCTAATGCACATTAGAATTTGAAATCCATTGTCCAAAACAGTAAAAGACAAAGCAATTTAAAAAAAAAAAAAAAGAGCAGAACACAGAACACTAAAGGACTTCTGTCCCCTGTTCCCTGGAGACTTCTTAAGCAGCTGACTGCAGAGAGTAACCCACTCTCCCTCGGGGAGACAACTAGTAACCATAGCAACACAGCCACTCCTGGTGGGTCTCAGATGTTCTCCAGGAGAACATCTTTCCTTAATAAGTGGAGAAGCTTATACTTAAATCAGACCTTCGGTACATTGTCCCTTCTGCCTGTAACAGATGCCATCTCTTTGCCTCTTGCTTCAGTGCAAGAAGAGCTTGGTTTGCTCCAATGCTGTATTATCCTCTCAAATGAATGCATACCCCTCCTAGATCTAGATAAGTGACCACCTAATGACCTGTGCTTTTGCTCATTGTTGTACACTGTGTGTCCTCACTGATGCCTCGAAGGCCTCCTGAAGCCTAGTGCACCAGCTTTGTGGTCAGCCAACTCAAGGTGGCACTGAATGACCCACTGTTGTCAGGTATGCTCTGATCCTGCCCCTAAGCTGTAAGTATTGGGGTCTCTTCTAGATCCAGTGGTGCCAAAGTAGCAGACTTGGTGCTAAAGTGAGCTGGTCTGCCTGGTACTGAGAAGGTTTCCAGAAGTGAGACCAAGAAAACCCTGTGAGCAGCTCTCAACCTGTGGAAAGGAGATCTGGAGGACAAAACAGACCCATGTCTGAAGGTGGGCTTCTTAGATGGCCCTAGGCTCCCAGGTCCAGTGCTTAGGACCATGGGTAAGCTCCTCCCTTGGGAGTAGGCTAGATCTGTGGCTCTGTTCTAGTAAATAAAATATGGGAAAAGTAAGGCTGTGTCCCTTTGAGATTACATTACAAGAAAAGACCAACTTGCTGGACCTCTTGAATGTTGTTTCTTACTGACTCTGTAAAACCAACTGCCATGTTGGAAGACATCTATGGTAAATTGATGTTATGAAAAACTAATGTCTCCAGTCAACTGTTATGAGTTGAACTGTGTTCCACCCAAAACAGATGTGAAGTCCTAAAGTCCATGCCTTTAGAAAATGACCTCATTTGAAAACGAAATTATAAGATGAGTCAATGTAAGGTCATATAGAAATTAGGCCTTAACCCAATATGACTTGTGTCCTTGTAAGAAAAGAAGATAGACAACATGAACACATGGGGGACAAAGGTAGAGACACATGTGCACATATAAACACAAAGGCAGAGTGGAGATGCCATACTTGCAAACAAATAAACACCAAGAACTGTGGCTACTGCCACAATCTGTGGGGACACATGACACAGATTCTCCCTCCCAGATGAGGGAAGGAATTATCCTGACTACACTCTGAACCTGGCATCCAGAGATGTGAGAAAGTAGACATTTGTTGTTTCTCCTCAATTTCTACACATTGGGTTCATGATATACCCAGTCATCACCTCCACGGCAGCATTCTTAGAAAGCCTAAACCAGAAGACTAGCTATAAAGAGTAGGGTGATAGCTTGGTTTTCAGCAACAGACAAACAGTAGAACAGAACATTAGTGGTCAGGGAAAATCTATGAGACTTTTGGAGTAAGTCCAATGTCTATGGTAGTACTGCTTTTTACAACCCTTGGCTTTCTTCCTTTCTGAATCAATGGTCTATTGCTATGTAATAAAAACATCCTGAAACTTGATAGACTAGTTGTTATTTGCTTGTGATTCTACAGTTAGGCCTGGTCTTTGCTAGGCAATTGTTCTGGTCCTGAGTGGGGTCACCCATAGAGGCAGTCACCTTGCAGGTCAGCTCAGGTATCTTAAGACCTAAGGCCCCATGTATGGGGACTTGCTGGTGCCTCTTAGTGAGAACTTTCTTTCCATATGGACTCTTACCACCTAGTAGTCTGGCCTGGTCTTTCTACCAGAGCACACCATGAGGAAAGACAGCCCTGGAAAACACATGACTACAGTGCTACGACATCCTGTCAATCAAGCAAGCTAAGTGGGTCAATCCAGCTTCTAGAGTGGGTTAATAGACTCCACCTGATGTAAGGAGCTAGGAGGAACTCATGGGCATATTTTAACAGCCACATTGAAATACTTTCATGTCTCGTTTTTCTACTTTTATATAGAAAGCTAATTGCAAATAAATTCTTTTCTCAAGATCTATTAAAGGCATCTGACAAGAAACCACCAGACTCAGAGCTTAGCAGAGAAGCTGTCTTCTCCTTCTATTCCTGCCCTTTTCATCCCATCACTCAAATCTATGTGGTAAAAACACCCGTCTCTACCTATGGTTTCATATCCAACTCCATTCTCCAGGTCAAACTAGGGGTCTTTCTATACGTCTCAAAATTAATACAACAAACCAAACTCTTGATTTGCAGTATGGCACTCAATCTTTTGGGTCAGCCACCCTATCTCAGGTCCTCAGGTTCACTTCCGACTCAGCAGCCCCTGTCACCATTTTAGTTGTTTTTCAACTGGTATGACAAAATACCATGACCAAGGAAAATTATTAGAGTTTACTGGAATCTTACAGTTTCAGAGGGTTAGGGTCCGTGACCATCATGGTGGGGTGCATGACAGCAGGCAGGCAGGCATGGTGCTGGAGCAGTAGCTGAGAGTGTGCAATCTTCATCCACAAGTAGAAGCCAGAAAGAAAGTTAACCAGATGTGATGATTTGAATAGGTTTGGCCCATAGATTCATGTGTTTCAATGCTTGGCCATAGGAGGTGACACTATTTAGGCTGACACCTCCTCCAGCAAGGTCACACCTTACCAGGTCCACCATAGCTGCATAAGGTAAGGGATGACACAGTTCCTGCCCCTGGAGCATCGCCAGGCTGTAAATCTCCATGATCCCTACGTGTGCTGATGGTTGCTGTTGCCCTGAAGCTGATCTGCTGTCTTCACTATGTTACTTTCAATCTTCCTGGGGAATATACTTTCCCCATTACTCAGAGCTAATCATGCCATAATAAAGGAACAGATGTGGTTCTCAGGAATGAGGAATGGAGACGATCGTGAGGCTGTGGAGGGTAAGGAAAAGGCTTTCCACTTGGCCTTTAGGGTCATGGGAAAGGATCTAGACAACATAACCACAGAGGCCATAAAAGCCTACATGGTCCTTTGTAAAAATAGTTCATTGCCAGACTTGGCCTTGGATTTGGAATCATGAGGAGACACATGTACCCTCCCATTAAATGACTGCTACATTAATTAGCCAGGGTGAACTTGGGGAAATCAAGGATAAAGAGTTAAACTGGTCTCAAGAAGAAAAGATATGGATAGAAAAATAGGAATTTATGTATTATTTAGGAATAAATAGTATTAGAAGGAGAGTACATTTAAAATATACTTCCAGCAACTGGGGACCAGGCATTCAAGTATAGAAGTCTATGGAGACCATTCTCATCCAAACCACCACAGATCTCCCAGCTATTCATCCCCAAGGCCTCTCCTTTACTCATCACCCTTCAAGCCCTCTTCTAGATTCTTCTCAAATTCTTCATCACCAAGTCGATCACCACCCATCTCTCTTCTGAATGAAGACATGGGCCTCCTAAGGGTTTCTCTGCTTTGCTCTGTGCTCCCAGGAGGCCTGTTCTTCATAATCATGCCTTGGGCCAGAGTGATCTCTAGGCCACAAAAACTTTCTGATCTTATGCCTACATTTAAGCCCTTCAGTGCTTTTACCATTGGCTTCCTTTTGAAAATAAAATCTCAAGCTGTAGCCTGTCCTCACGCAGCTTGACCCATGTCCTCATCATCTCTGCTCCAGCATTACTAAATGTCTTTGTATGGTGACTTCCATGTCCTCCCTCAGAACTTTTACATAAGTATTTTGCCAATATGTCTCCTCTAACACCACCTGACTTTCCTGTTAATTCTCCCAGTGACATTCCCATTCACCTAGCTGTGAGTAAAACAATCTTGTCCAGAAACACAAGACAGGATGCAGGTTTCCTTTCCATCTTCCCTGGGTCTCCTTTGGAAATCACTTACTAATAAATTTTCTGTCTCCACTAGGGTAATCAATTATCCAAGTTTGCCCAGGACTAATCGCTATCTTTATTCTCGGGGTATAAAATAAGTGAACCCCACTCAAAATCCTGGGCAAGCAGGAGAGACCTGAAAAAAAAGAGAGAGAACTGTCATCTTAGCTAAGATGTCTTTTCCCTCGAGAAACTGCTTAGAAACCAAGGACAGCAGCCAAACATTTACCCTGGAAAACTTGCTGTCCCTCGTGGTAGGTTCATCTGCCCCCTCCTTCCACCTCAATCCGCTACTGTCAATTAACAGCATACAGTTAATTATTGACCACAACTAATTGCAATACACATTTTATTAATTCTCAAACAAAAGGTTGGCTTCAATTAGCCAAGTGTGAAATGTTGATTATGGTGGTTTGAACGCAAGCCCATGGTTACCATCACCAATTAGCAAGCTCATGCCCAGAAGCCCTCATTAGTGTATGCATTTATGACACACAGATGAAAATAAAAAGCCATGGCGTCATTTTTCTGAATTCCACCAGGAAAAAAACACAGTACCGTTTATGCAGATTGTAAAAGCAATCATTACACATTACGATGTAAAACCCAACTAGATTTTCAGAGAGCCTGCCAAGCACAGACTCTCGGGTAAGGGAACGCCTTGCATGGAAATGCCACTGTATCTTGCCTATAGCTGGTGATTAATAAATGGTTTTTCTGTGTGAATATGTATAGTATATGTAAGTGTACATGGGGATGCACATGTATGTGTATGTATGCATGCAGAGACCAGAAGTAGACTCGGGATTCTCCCTCAATCACCCCCACATTATTTTTTGAGGCAGGATCTCTCACTGAACCTGAAGCTCATCAATTCAACTAGACTGTCTGCCCAATGAGCTCCAGATCCTCCTGTTTCTACCTCTCTAGTGCTCCCAAGTACACAGCCATGCCCAGCTTTTACATGGGTTCTAGGAATCCAAACCCAGGCCCTCATGTTTGCATAACAAGCATATTACCTAATTAATTAATTAGGTAATTAATAATTTTAAAAAAAAAGGCAAGAAGATTACCAACTGAGCCATATCTCTCCAGCCCGGATAAATTTGTTTGACCAAATGATTGAGTATTAGAATAACTTCTTAGAACTAGGTCTGTGTCAGTGAGGACCAGGGAAGGGAAACACTACGACCAGGGTATCATATCTACAATGGGCAGCTAGGACAAGAATCCTGTAGACCAGAGTTTTCAACTGACATCTTGGGTTGCAGTTGTATACTGTGACTACCCTGTGCACTGTAGGAACATTCTTAGCATCCCTGACCTCTACCCACCAGACATCAGGACATCACACACATACACACACACAACATACACCACACACACACACACACACACACACACACACACACACATATATATATATATATATATATATATATATATATATATATACACACACACACACACATACACACACACACACACACCAAACTACCTCCAGATATTACCAAATGTCTGGGTAGGGAGGGAGATGTTGATAGGATGTCTCAGAATCTCCTTGGCTAAGAATCATCACAAATGTAGACTAGGGCTTCTCAACCTGTGATATCCAAATCAGTAGTACCAGCATCACTGGGAACAGGTTCAAATACAAATTAGAACCATTAGAAGCCATGAGGATAGGTACTAGCCCTAATATAATACAAATATACAGTTCAAAAGTCACTGGCACAGGTTGTCTCTAACCTCTGCAAGGTGATTTGTTCTTGTCTCTACTTCTAATAAGGAAATTGAGGCTCATAGAGATTAATAATGATTGCTAATGATTTAGCAATGTCAGAATCACAACTGCAGCAGAGTTCAGTATGACCAGGGAACCAGCCACTTCTGCTTTAATGTGTCCTCTTGAATATAAGGCAACAGAAATGAGGACAGCCAGAATCCAGCTTCAGCATGTCTCTTCCACACCAGGAGCACCACAAAGGCAAAGCCAACTGGCCTAGGATTCCTTATGAGGCTCTCCTGGCCCTTTGAGGTCTGAAGAACAGAAGAGAAACTTGGACAGTTCATCACATCTGCCTAGATGTTAGTGGAGTCTAAGGTCAGTGGTATCTCCAGACCACTCCCAGGGGAGTATCCTGAATAAACAGGGTATGCACATGCAGGTACCTCTTCCTAGGGAGCTTTTCTGAGAATGTTTCCCATTGTTCATGGGGTTACAACAGCAGCTTCTTCTCTGGCTACCATGACCTCCCTTCCCTGGACACAGCCAATTGGCTTAGAGAGAGGGTTCTACCTAACTTGAACAAACCGCTCCCTTCGTGAGAGTTTCAATCAAAACAAAGTGAGAACGGAACGCCTTCCTCCCCTGTGATGGTTGAGATTGTGAGCCTGTGAACTCTGGAGCTCCTGGACTCTACCATGCTTCTCTCACAACAAAAGAGGCTTGTCACAACTAAAAAAAAAAAAAAAAAAAAAAAAATTAAAGAATTTTTAGGCTGGGAATGTCGCGTCCGCCTTGGCCAGCAAGTAAGACGCGACACGGTAGGATCCTTCTCAGTCGGCTTTATTCCAGGAACGACTCTTGACATAGGGATGGGAACTGGACGGGGGACCTGGACCAGGAAGGGAAGGGAAGGGCCTGGACCCCAAGCAGCAGAAAGGAGCTGCTTATATAACTGCCCTAGGCGGGCTGGGTGATGTGTCCTCCCAGGATAGGTTAAGCTGCCAATACCTTATTAGCATAAGCCCGCTCAGAAGGGGCACGAGGCCGACGCATGCTCAAAGGACTTGTTTACCAGTTTCTGAGCTGGCCACTCTGGAAGCCAGCTGCTTACATTGTCAGGTGCTGGTCATACGACTTTACAACTGTAAACACGGCTGCCTACATGGGAAAATATAAAATGTTTGCTGCACAAGCACAAGGACCTGAGTTCAAATCCCCACCATCTACATAAAATCAAGGCATAGTAGCCTTCATCTATAACTCAAGCACTGTGCAAGAACAGGAGACAGAGACAGGCAAATCACAAGGGCTTAGTGGCTAGTCAGTCTAGCCTGAGCAGAGCTCTAGGTTCACTGACAGATCTCAGAAAATAAGGGGAGACAATAGAGGAAAGGCACCTGACCTTCATCTCTGGCCTCCACACACACATGCACAGACAAGGGCATTTTTGCACACATGTGCACACAAACGTATACCACACACACACAGAGGATGGGACAGAAGGGGAGGGGAGGGGCGGGGAGGGGAGGGGCAGAAGGGGAGAAGAGAGGAGAAGAAAAAAGAGGAAAGGAGAGGAGAGGAGAGGAGAGGAGAGGAGAGGAGAGGAGAAAAGAGAAGAGGAGAGGAGAGGCATCCCTTTCACTTCTTGGGCTATACAGGAGTAAGGGTAACATTTTTTACAATATTTAGGAACTAAAAGGAAGTATACTACTGCAACCTTTACCCTTAACTCAGAAAGGTTTGTTCAGAGAAGTCCCTCCTGCCCTCTCCATGGCCTATGACCTCTGAAAAGCATTCTAATCTTCCTGGAAGAACAAGACACACACTAGGCCCCCTTAGCCCCAGAAGTAATTACTTGGATGCCCCCATTATGCCCATCAGTAAGACCTGGGACAGACATCAGAATCCATATGGGAAGGAAAAAAGAAAATATTGCCAGACAAAGAAGCTGCGATTTACTAAAGGTTGTCCTTAAATTAACAAAGAAATGCAATCATTTGGGAGAACACAGAGAAGAAACTTATTAGACTAGTTGTGTGACCCCAGACCCTCCTTGTCTCAACAGGGGTCCAAATTCATTCTCCATTTGTTACTTCCAAATCCCTAACAACAAAAAGTGGTGTACAGGCAATACTATGGCTTTTTTGCTAGAGACTAGATGGATGGAATGATGGATGTGATGGATGGATGGATGGATGGATGGATGGATGGATGACAGATGTGTAGGAATGAGTGAAAGGAGGGTAGATGGATGGATGGATGTGCATGAATGGGTAGGTGAATGAATGGGTAGATGAATGGGTGGATGGATGGGTGGATGAATGGAGAAATAATTGAAGCACTGAAACTCCTTAAAGGTGGAGTCAGGGGTACCAGGCTGACAGATGAGGCAAGACAAGACAAAAGTCTGCCTGGAAACAAACCACATTTTCACCTCTTGGAGCCTCAGGTTCCCTCATCTACACAAATGCAGGGCTATCCTAACTTTCCTTTCTGGCCCCTTTGATCTCCCAAGTCTAAGAAAATTAAAGCTGTTTCTAGCTCTCTGCAGAGCAGGGCTCACTGCCCATCTGCTGGTCCTGTTTGCAGAGCAACACTAGGATGGGTGGGCAGTTGGGAGGTCTCCAGTTTTTCCAAGAACATCACTACAGATGTATCTGAAAGGGTGAGATGTGGGCTTAGAGGCAAGTGAGAAGTCTGGAACATTGCCACACAGCCCTGTCTGTCCCCACGCTCACCAGACTGGCCCCATCCCAACAGTGAGACTCTCCACAGGCATGGGCCGAGGGGGGGGTGACATCATACAACATCCCACCACTGCTGTGCCCCAGAGGCAAAGATGAATGCTTTCAGAGCTCAGGAAGCAGTTAGACAGTGGTGGTGGTGATGAACCGATGCTGCTCTCCGGAGAGCCAGCGGGGCCATCCCTTTGCCTGAAAGTAGTCTACTGTTTCTAACTCCTACTGCCCAGAGCACTATCGTGTCACTTTGACAAAGATGCCCTCATGAGGGGATCTGAAGTCTGTAGACAAGCTATCTTCAAATGCAACTAGGACTTCACGGTGCAAACCACTAACAAGTCACTCAGCATGTCCCAGGAACTGCTCTAAGCTGCTCTCCAGAACCCTCACTGTCACTAGCTGAACTCTGATGAGTAAATGAAGTACCCATGGGGCCTGTTCCCCTTCTCAGAAGCACATGGTGAAAGGTGACAGAAGTCAGATGGAACTTTGCTCTGTCCATAGGCAGGGCCGTGCCACCAATGGAGCAGTGCAGATCTCAAAAGCCTGTGTGTGCCGGCTGCAGCCTCGGTGCATCCTTTTCAGTGTTGGCCTTTTAAATCCCACCACACCCTTGCTCACAGTTTCGAAATCCAGGCTCCACCCATAGGTTCTCCTCCATAGAGACCTCCTGACTGCCCCCATAACCCATCCAGACAGAATTAACTCATCAGTCCTTCATAGCCCATTGGCCAGAGAGGTAAATCTATCCAGACAAGAAGTGTCCCACCATGTGTCTATCTCTGCCTCTGGCTGACACAGTTCTGGCAGGCAAAAGCTTTCAGTGCCTTGTTTCTGTTTGGCAAAGGTCAAGTGCCAGAGTCTTGAACAAAGGTTCAGTAACCTGGGAACGAATGGAGAATGAACTGGAGCCTCATCAGAAATCCAAGTTCAAGTTATAGATTCCACTTGGGTGTCTAGCAACAGAGGATAGATATGGATAACAAAATCAAGCAGTGCATACACAGTGGAATTGTCTCTCACTCATGATGAACAAAGACATGAATGTAGTTTACCGGAAAATGATCCGATCTCCCACAAATAGCATATGTTATCTTTCACTTGTGGTTCCTCCAGGCATACATAAATACATGAAATCATGTATGTAGGCCAGCAAGATGGTGGGAGGTACACTTGCCACCAAGACTGATGACCTAAGTTCAATCCTCAGATTCCATATAGTGGAAGGAAAAAAACAACTCCTGAGGCTTGACCTCTGACCTCCACACTCAAGCCATGGCACAAGCATACACACATCTGTTGGCTTGTATTTTTCATAACCTACTTTAGTAAGGGTTCTTAACCACTTCAACCTCCCTTCTAGCCCACCACTCACCAGAGGTAGTGGAAAAGAAAGGTTATTAGGATACAGGGGAAGTGGACCTTTTTAAAAATAGTTCTTTGGGGGAGATTCCAATCTTCGTTGTTCTCAGTCCAGTCCACTAGCAAATACCAAACACGAATCAGCAACAGCAGCTTAATCTGGAATAAACTGTGAAGCTCTGCTGAATCAGGAAGAAGTCATGGGTATACCATGAGAAGTTCTTTAGCGAGTTTCTCCCTATAAAGTCACCACAAGCAGAGATAAGCAGCTCGATGTAACGTGAGCCAATGCATGTGCATCAATGAGCAGTGAGGTGGAACGAGGCAAAGCGATGACTGTCGCTGACCCCAAAGTGGGGTCATATTTATATTCCTTCTAATCATCACACATCCTTTAGCAAAACATCCTTTCACCTGTGTGCCCCAGCAAAACATCATCTGACATAACCGAGTTCCCAAAGAAACCAGAAGTTATCACTTCACAGACCTGCTAAATAAAGAAGTAATGTAAAAAAGAAGAAGCAGGAGGAGGAGGAGGAGGGGGGGGGAGGGGGAGAGGAGAA
Organism: Mastomys natalensis; assembly: GCA_021653895.1. Taxonomy (NCBI): domain Eukaryota; kingdom Metazoa; phylum Chordata; class Mammalia; order Rodentia; family Muridae; genus Mastomys; species Mastomys natalensis. The sequence continues at coordinate 2,058,156 of JAJTUV010000124.1, read as the reverse complement.
AAAGAAGAAGAAGAAGAAGAAGAAGAAGAAGAAGAAGAAGAAGAAGAAGAAGAAGAAGAAGAAGAAGAAGAAGAAGAAGAAGAAGAAGAAATATTTTAATCATGTATGTAAAGGACTGGAGATCTGTCTCATCAGTTAAAAGTTCTTACTGTTCTTCCAGAGGACCCAAGTTCAGGTCCCAGAATCCACATGGCATGATAGCAAAATAGAAAGGAAATTGTTCAGAAAGAAAAGATGTATAGGAAGGGAAAGGGCAAGAAAATGAAAGCATAGGAGTCAAAGGGGGAATAATGCAAAATAACATATACATGTACCAATACTTTTAATTATTTTTAAATGAAATAACAAAGAGCTGGAGACACAACCCCAGCTCAGTAAGTAGAGCACGTGGCTAGCATGCACAAAGGCCTGAATGTAGTTAGTTCCCAGCACAAGCCAGTCATGCTGGGGCACACCTGTAATTCCAGCATCAAGACATGGAGCTAAGAGCCTCAGCCCAGAAGGTCGAAGTGAATTTGGGCTCCACCTTCAGTCCACCATTGCCTGCTCCCAAGTCGACATTCCCATCAGTTTCTCTGGAACTGAGAGGAATCCTCTGGCAGAAAATGGCAGGTGCCTACAGGAAAGCACTTCCTGCACATCTGGGAACAACAGGTGCCAAGTCCACTGTGAGTTCTTAGTGGGGTCTGCCATGAATTCTAGGGACAACCAGGTGTGCTGGGAGCAGTCTATCTCAATTAAAGTGCTGAGTGTCAGAGATAAATGGAGAAGGACAGAAAGAGAGTGGAGCCAGAAAGAGGGGATCTTCCTCTACCTGCCTCTGTTCCTCTCATCCCTGAGCACTGTGTACATCTGCCTTTCTCCTCTCCCTCCCCAACCTGGAATCTATTTTCTGCTCCATATATATTTTTGTCCCCCCCCATACCCCCACATCATCACACCCACCCATCTTGGCCCTTTATCTCTCCTCCCCAGGCGCCCATGACACAAAAGCGAAGTTTCTTGCTTAATATTTGTTTACTTGGGAACAGTGAGTTTTATGTACACTGATCTTAATTAAATTCTCAGCAAGTTTCTATTTGTGGATAGAGAGGCATTCTGCCCAAGAAGGGGGCCTTTAAAATCTTGGCATCTTATTACCGTTACACCCAGCACTTGGAAGCAACACCCAGGATTCAGTCTTTCATTTGGGGCCCATGAAACTAGCTGCGTTCTCAGCAATACAGGTTATTGGCAATTTCACTCTGGGAGGGATGTGGCTTTCCTTTCAGACGTCCTAGCATGGCGCTTCAAAAGCCATGGTGACTCGCTACTCCATCTGTGTGGGCGCCTGATAGATAAAATGCTCCCACAAAGTGCCAGCTGGGGTATCAACCAGAGAATGCTTGATTTCTACCCAAACCACAATCTAAAAGTCCTCGCCCTTCCTGTCATTTGCACCAGTCCCCACTAAGTGACTGCACTCAGAAAGGACACTTCCTCAGCCTCCTGGTGTCTCCTCTTCCAACTCATTCTTGACACAGGTTTTTTGGTTTTTGGTTTTTGGGTTTTTTTTTTTTTGGAGACATCCCCCAAGGTCGCCTCTCCCAAAGACACACACACACACACACACACACACACACACACAAGCTGCCTTGAGCTAGCACCTTATCCTTTATGCTCCCTGAACTTTGGGATTCTTATTTATAAGTCATGCAATTGTCTTGCAACTCATTTGTTGAAAAAAAACTGGTCATTTGTCCTGATGTATCCCACCATATAGATTTCATGGACTATATCTCTGTGATATAATAACAACAATAATAGATAAGAGGTTGAGAACTGTGTGTAAACCAGAGCAGCCAACAAGGACCCTAACTGCCACCTCGCCCCCACCACTTTCCACGCCTGCTCATGGAGTCACTTATCCAACATCTCGTGCTGGTGATGTGACTGCCCTGTTACATGGGAAGGCAGAAGTTCAGTGAGGCTTGGTGACAGCTCCGCACCAGAGCCAGGATTCATCCCGAGATCCAGATCAGAGCAAGTCAATACAAGGATACTCATAGCCCCCTCATCCACAACAGCCACCGAACCTGGAAACAGCTCAAGGTAACATCAGAAGGAGAGTGTTTGAACAACTAAGCATGAGGGACTAAGATCTACTCTAAGGCTGGGTAGATCAGTGGTAGAACACCTAACGAGCATCATGAGACCCTATGACTGACCCCAGTTGCACATACACATAAAAATTATACTAAAATTCTATAAAGGAAGACATTAAGAGCACCATGCAGGGATTCAAGTCCCTATATCATCCCTAACACAAACAAAACATGTGGTGGCACACATCTGTAATCACAGTGTGGGAGGCAGAGGTCAGAGAATTCCTGAGTGCTTGCTAGCCAATCAGTGAGCTCCAGGTTCAGTGAAAAATGTTTCCAAAAGCAAGATGGAGAGCTATCGAGGAAGACATCCAACATCAACGCCTGGCCTCTATGTGCACAGGTGCACACACCTGCATATATTTAACTTGCACATATATTTGTGTACATATATTTGTACACATACACTACACACACACACAAGCACACACATGCACATACATGCACGCACATTCACATACAAATTATACTAAAATTCTACAAAGGAAGACATTAAGAATACCATAAAAGCCGGGCAGTGGTGGTGCACGCCTTTAATCCCAGCACTTGGGAGGCAGAGGCAGACAGATTTCTGAGTTCAAGGCCAGCCTGGTCTATAGAGTGAGTTCCAGGACAGCCAGTGCTACACAGAGAAACCCTGTCTCGAAAAAACCAAAAAAAAAAAAAAAAAAAGAATACATAAAAGAAACCCACCATGGGATTCAAGCCCTGCTCAGTCGACCACAGCAGGGTATCTGGGACATGGTGGTCTCCTCTGAGTCTCAGCTTCCTTGCCTGGTCAGTGGGAGCTGCAACACCCTGCCCTGTGACCCACAGACCCGCAACAAGAGCCAAACAGAAAGACTAAAAGCTTTCACTGAGGTAGATGGATGTGTGCATGTTAGAACTGAGGGTTGCTGTTGCCAGAATTCCAAACACACCTGAATCCTTTCAGATGACCCCTGGGGTCCCGGAGGGTCCATCCAATCCTGCAGGCAGAATGACAGCCAGACTCCCAGAAACCTCTCCTTCTCAGTATTGCCCATATCCAGGAAAATCCCTTAAGGACTTAAGGAAGCAGATTTAGAGACCCTTTCCTGACTTAGTTGTAAACGTGCCTCTTCCCAAACAGCCAGGAAGCTAAAGGGCAAGAGCACATGCCTGTGTATACAGCCACACACCCCCAGATGAGGACCCAGGAATTCTCTGTCTAAATGACCCTGAGTCTGCATACAGGCTTGCTAATCTCTAGTAATGTCTTTCCTGTCTGAGATGAGAGGGCTCCAGTGTGAGCACCCCTAGGCTCACAGGGCCAGAAGGAGGTCATGGAGGGAAGACATGAAGGACGAGGGGAAGGAAGGAGCTATGAGATGTTGGGGGCTGAAGAGGGAAGAAGACCCCAGCATGAGCAGTCACTCTCATTCTGTGCCCAAGATTTCTATGCCCTATGTATTTTAAGGTTCCACAGACGTCATAACCCATATCACACCCCTCCCGTTCCCCTGGGAGGAGGCAACAAAACCCAAGGAGCAGAGACAATCGTTGCTGGAGGCCTAATTATGGCGAGCAGCCTGGTGTGCTGGATATAGCCTCTGCTTTGGGGGAAATGTGCTGATTTATGCAGTTTCCAGCATTTAAAGGTGGAGAACAGACTGTGGCTGAATCAGATCAGTCTCTGGGACGAATCAAAACCCCAGGATGCTGAGAAAAAAATGCAAATTATTTCCTCTGCCTTTCCCCTCTCCCCTCTCCCTATCACCCAGACCTGCCACCAGCTGTATTTTGGGTCCCCTGGCCATGACCTGTCACACAAAGCCCAAGTTAACCTGATAACCACTAAGGCCCAAGTTAAATAAATACTGTGAAGTATTGACAGTTATGTCTGCGGCTCTAAAGAAACCAAGGCATTTCAAGCCAAGGCCTCAGAAAACTTCAATCTAGTGGGGCATAAAGACACAGAAGCAGGTCATCTTGTCCAACAGTTGTGCAAGTGCCACCAAATCCTCTCCTCTCTGCTTTAGCTCCACTGCTGGCACCTGTTGAATTCTTTCCTCCCAGCTCTCTCCCACAGGCTTGCCTGAGACATGTGATTCGTCTCAGCCAATAGGATGTTAGCACCACAGGCTCTCATGAAGGTTGGGAAAGCCCTGGGCTCGGAAGGTGAGGGTCAAGGGTCACTGTGTTTTGAAGAGTTAGGGTCAACGGGAAAGAGTCCGAAGGGCTTGCTAGAGGAAGGGACCCACTCAGAGACACGTGAAGAGAGACCCATCCCCCACAGGTTAGATGGTGAGTCCATCAAACAGCAGACAGCCCCCAGGCAGCCCTCAGACCCACCAGAACTTTGCAGACCTGTGAGCAACCCCAGACTAGGTCCAAAAGACCACCCCACTGAGCCCTCCGTGGAACTGCCAAAGTACACAACTGCAATTTAAATTACTGGTTACATAAAGGCCGCCGCAGCAAAGCAGAGGACAGAGCCATATCGGGGAGAGCAGTATTTAGCAAGTAGTCAAGGAAGAGAGAGCCAGACCTAGAGAACAGAAAATGTACATATGCGGGTAGGCAAAGAAGGCCTTGCTCTTAGAGATGTGTGTGTCAGTCACACAACATCTCTAAGAGCAACAGAAGGCCTCTGCAGAAACGGCGCCGGTGAGTTAGTCGGAAGCCTTGCTGCAGACAGTGTGGATTCTGGGCTTTCTCCCCTGAGAGCAGTAGGCAGCAGAAGGCAGAAAAATGAAGCGAGCAGGAGATGCAAAGTGGCCAGGTGGGAGAGGGATCCCAAAGCAGCAGTTCTGAGGTGTCCTTGCTAGAGGCAGGGACACCAGACAAGTGCTCTGGTTCCTGGTCCGGATCCATCTGACATATCCTTGCTTGGAGGCCATACATGAGGACTTGGTGGGAACAGAAGGGAGGTTCCCAGACACCTGGTGGGACCAACTGGATTGACCAGCTTATCCCCCTATGCAGCTCTCACCCATTGTCTGTCATGGGCCTTTTAAAAAGCCTGAACTAACACCTTCATGGTACCCTATCTCAGGACCTGCTTTTGCCACACAGAAGCTCTGCCTTCTCTATAGATAGTCTCCTATCCATGACTCTATAGCAAACCTTTTCTCTGAAACTCATCCTCCATAGCCCATGAATTCAAGATACCAGAACCCAAAGCCAGCCGGGTGCAGTGGTCCACACTTTAACCCCAGCACCTGGAGGCAGAGACAGGTAGAGGCCAGAGTTTGAGGCAACCTGGTCTACAGAGCAACTTCCAGGACATACAGAGAAGCCTTGTCTTGAAAATCAAAAATAAAAAGCCACCAGATCAATGGAAGTTTTATGTGACCCTGAGCACATGACATCCTAGATCTGGGTTAAATCCACTTGAAGTGAGAGAAAAGCTTCCTTCAAACGAAAAGTCATCCTCAAAATGGCCTGTGTCAAAGGCAAGATGTGCATTGTAGAGATGTCCCTCTGGAAGTTCAAAGGAGAGGGTCAGATGTCTCTGTCACCCCACCTACCTTTCTCCTTAACCTTGACTTTGGCAAGAAGTCAAATTTAAATCTGAGGGCAAACACATTTACTGTAAATTCTAAGAATCATTTCCAGAAAGTGTAAGCCTAAAAGAACAGCAATGTCCACGAAGTGATAGGCACGGCCACAACCACGTCGGTGACCAGTCAAGGATGAATCAGTCAAGGACAGAAATGCAGCTTCATAAAGCCAACCCTTTGCAGACACTCAAGACCCAAGTGGCTTGGTCTTCTCTGATGTAGGTCTCTCTCTGACATTTCTGCAATGACAAGAGGCTCAGCAGGTCCCTACCCAAAATGTGCCATCCCAGGCCAGCTCAACACAAATACTCTGTCCACAGCAGCCTTCAGAGTTGGAAGATGCCCATTGAAACCCACTCTATCACTTCCCCAGCTTAAACATACAATTCTAGAAGGACTGACTTCCTTCTTTCCCCAAACCAACTTTTCCAACAGTTGGATAGAGATATAGTCAGTTAGTAAAGTTTGCCCAGCACACATGAGGACCAGAGAACCACATAAACCAGTCACGGTGGCGGACAGTTGTCTGTAATCCCAGGCACTGGGAACATCAGAGCAACTACATCAGCCCTGTCCCCTAGCCCCCACCACCAGAAGCCTCTCTCTGGACCAGGCTGTGCTTAGTGCATCTTCTCATGCATCTGATTGGCTGTGACTTTCCCAGGTGATGAGAAAGTTAAGAAAACAATTCCTAGAGTCAATTTATCTGTGTTCCTTAGCTACAAGGCCCAGAGCAGTGACTGGCCCAGTGTGTCGGCTCTCTGGATATCTGGTGGATGAATGAGCCCGTTTCTGACAGAGCTAGCACAGGGTTGAGATGAGCATGCAGCAGCTCAGAGTCTAGACTGCTCAGGCTCCAGGTACCTGTTTCTTCCAACTTAGCCATTCCCTAAGGACTCGCAGTTTCCAAATGACGAACCAAACACCTGTTGCTCACTGTGTGTTTGGCACCCCTCTCTTTTCCCAGTCCTCCTGTTGCTACACCAGATCCCTCACCATCAATGTGTTTGATATTTAGAGAGTTAGTCCCTGGGGGATGGCGACGTTCATGGGGACTAGAGTGACTAGCGTCATGAGGGTGGGGCCTCTTGCCGAGGTCATGACCTCATGAGAAGAGAAGGGGGAAAGAAATCATTCTGTCTCCATGTAAGAAATTCATAACAGAAAGTGGCTTTGTGCAAACCAGGAAGAGAGCCCTTATCAGAATGCACCCTTGCTGGTACAGGGGTCGGGATTTCTACACTATAAAAGAATAATTATAATCCATTGTTTGGGGGTTTTATGTACATGTATGATGTGTGTGTGTTTGTGTGTGTGCATGAATGTGTGCCTGTGTGTGTGTTGTGTGTGTGTGTGTGTGTGTGTGTGTAGAGGCCAGAGTTTATGGAGAACAGCTTAAGGTGCCATCTTCCAGAACACTACCCACTCTTTAAGACAGGGTCGTTCCCTGGTCTTGAGCTCAGCGATTAAGCTAAGCTGGCTGGCCAGCAGGCCCCAGAGATCCTCCTGTCTCCACCTCCTCAGTGGTGGGATTACAAGTACACGCAACCATGCCTAGGTTCTCCCCTCCCCTGATTCTGGAGGTCAAGCTCAGGTCTTGTACTTACAAGGCAGGAGCTTTGGCTGTCTGAGCCATCTCCCCAGACCCTAGTCTAAGCCACTCAGTCTAAGATATGTATTATGACAGCCCAAATACACTTCAGAATGTTCAAGTAGTGGGGTCCAAGAAACTCTGACCCAGTGAAACGAGCCCTGGACTGTCCAGCACACTCTCAGGAAGAAGGCACCATGGCCATCTTATATATTCCAGAGAAGCAGAGCAGTATGTGCCAAGCGTCTATGAGCCTCAGCTCAGGGAGATCAGGGCCCTAGCCTCATGGGTGTGAGGCTGCTTTTGATGATGTCATATCTGTGCACAGAACTGGAAAGAGGGGAGAGTGAAAAAGAGAGAAAGAGGTGGTGGATAGTGGGTAGTCCCACAATGACTCTCATGACAGAAAGCCCAGCAATTGTATGGTTAGTTCACAAGCTGATGTCCGCCATCCCATCCTGAGGCTGAAACCAGGAGGACTCCTGAAAAGCTGCTAGTTTTCCGTCTACATTAGAATCCAGGATTAGGATTTAACATCAGCCACAGTGGCAGGATCTTTGAACTTGCCAATGACAGTGAGGGCAAGCAGGCAAAAAGCAAAATTTCCTCCTTCTGCATCTTTCTATGAAGGCTACTAACAGAAAGTGTGGCCCAGACAGAGGAGGGGGTCTTCCTGCTACAAATAATCTGATTAAGAAAATCCCGAGTGCCTGGCAGCTTGGGCTTACAGACGTAGTCAAGTTGACAACCAAGATTAGCCATGACAGCAGTTGAAACTGAGTGGCTAATGCTAAAGTCGCAAGAGCTGCGAGGACAAGCACAACCTGTTGCTATGCGGCTCTAGTTATTAGACAAGGAATACAAATCTTTTTCAACTTAAAGGAGTTGATCTTTCAAATGACTGCTGACTTTTTAAGACACAAATACAAGCTATTTGACCTAACTAGTTAATTAAAAAACAAAACTATTTCAGGGTTAGAGGAATGGCTCAGCATCTGGGAGTGCTCACCACTTTTCCAGAGAACAGCAGTTCCATTCCCAGCACCAACTAGCTTACAACTGTCTGTAACTCCAGCTCCAGGGGATCCAACACACATACACACGAACACACACAACACCACAAATAAATAAATACCTTTTTAAAAAACTTAGTAGGGCTTTATGTTAACCTTGGGAGCACCAAGAAAATTTTGCTAAGATTCTAAGGAATTTGGGAACAGACAAACTATGGGAATGTCTATTAGGAATTGTTACTTCTGGGCCACAGTTTCACTGTCCCATAGAAACTAGAATCAATTGTACATCATAAGACTGCTATGGGATTAACAAAAGAGTATACAGCAGTGCTAGGAATCTGGTGCGTAACTTAAGAGGCTGTCCTGCTTTGCTTCTCTCCTGCTATGATAAATACCACCACCAAAGGTGAGTTGGGGAGAAGAGGACTTGACTTATGGGTTGTACATCAAAAGAAGCTACAGCAGGAGCTAAAGCAGTAAACGTGGGGGCAGAACGCATCTTATTGGCCTGCTTCTTCTGACTTATTCAGCTACCTTTCTTCCACAGCCCAGGCCCATCTTCCTAGAGATGATACAGCCCACAATGAATTACATCAATCAGCAATCAAGAAAATGCCCCTGCAGACATCCCCCACAGAGCAGTCTGATGGCGGCAGTTCCCCAACTGCAATTCCTTTTCACGAATGTCTAGGTTTGTGTCAAGTTGACAGAAACTAACTATGACAGAGGCCAGTCAATTCTGGCATTGTTACAGGAAACGAATCTCAAATGGATCAGAGAGTAGTATATTAACAGTCTCTTAAAAAAAAAAAAATCTCTTCACTTATATTTGTGGGTTTTTTGTTTTTTGGGTTTTTTTTTTTTTTTTTTCTGCTTCTGGGATAGAACCCAAAGCCCGGGAATACTAGGCAAATGCTCTAGACTGAACAGCATGCCCAGCCCTTCTCACGTTTGTTGGAATGATTGTATGCCAAGCACGTGGCCATACATTGAAAAGAAAACTAGTCATAGCAACTTGTGTGAATATGTGCATGCTAATGCATGTGTGCACACATGTGTGCAGATGTAAGGACAGGAGGTCGTGGAAGACAGGTATCATCCTTGGGAACACTGTCCGCCATCTTTGGGATGTGAGCCTGGAGCTCACCAACAGGGGTCATAGAGAGCTGTGCTCAGCCCTGAAACCTTGACCAAGGGCCCCCACCCCACCTCAAGCCTCAGTCTCCATATCCGTTCCTCAGCCTAAGAGTAGAGAGAGTAAGTTTGTTTCATCCGATGTACAAACACCAGCAATGACCAGACAATGACAGAGAAGTGCACCCCCCATCAACAAACAGGACTGACATCAGAAGGTGGTATTTGATTCTGTGGAGCTGAAGATAGTGACGAGCTTCCTTCCTTCAGCTTGTCACATGGCATCCCTAGACTCTGGAGGGAAACGACTTTCTCGGCTTACTTTGCGCTGAAGGTAATTAAGCGTGTCAGAGTTACATAACCATCTTTTCAAACTGATTCAGACCTTTTCACTGAATTGGACTGTCTCAGAATGTATGGTAACAGCGAATCTTTGCCGGCTGTATACTCAGTTTTACATTCCATGCCTTAAAGAGAGATTTGTTGATAAACTCACCTACAGTTTTTTAAATGGAGTTTTGTGCTGGGAGTGTAAAAATAAGAAAGCCTTTCTTTAAAATAAATAAATAAACGGAAGGTCTGTTTCCATCAGATCAAATTTCCTTTACCATTTGCCTCTAGGACTCCTTGAGATTCTGGGATTTTTTTAATGCTGAATTTAGCCCTTTATTAGATAGTCATTGAAATCGACCTCATTCCCATAGAGAGGTGATTATGGATTCATTCCTCCTACAGAGCTGGTGGCTGGCAAAAGATTCTGCTGGTAGCTTCAGGGAAATGCTGTGTTCTATAAATGAAGGCTGAGGTGGTTGTGAAGCTGGTTTTTTGCATGTTTTCCTAAATTAAAAAAAGGGGTGGGTGGCTAAGGACGTAACTTGGTGTAGTGTGCTTGTCTAGAGTGCACAAAACCCTGGTTCTGTCACCAGCACTGCAAGAACTGGGTGTGGCGACAATACCTGTGATCCAGCACTTACTAAAAAAAAAAACTTAAACTGACCTTTTGCCGGGCAGTGGTGCGCACGCCTTAATCCTAGCACTTGGGAGGCAAGGCAGGCAGATTTCTGACTTCGAGGTTCGAGGCCAGCCTGGTCTACAGATGAGTTCCAGGACAGCGAGGGCTACACAGAGAAACCCTGTCTCGAAAAAACCAAAAAAAAAAAAAAAAAAAAACTGACCTTTTTAATGCACTGGGTAAGTTTAACACGCATTTTCAAAAAAAGAAGAGAAAAAGAAAGAGTTGACAAACTTAAAGACGGGCCAATACAAGTGATCCAATCTGGAGCCAGTGTGGTGGCACACATACAATCCCAGCACTTAGGAGTCCGAAACAGAAGATGGACAGCTCAAGGCCAACCTGACTTACATACCAAGCTCTAAGCCAGATATGAAGAGAGAGAGAGGGAGACAGGGAGACAGAGAGACAGAGAGAGAAGGAAGGAGGAAACGGGAGGAGTAGAAGGAGGAAGTTTTGCTCACTCTTAGTTAAATCTTTGACTCACGCCCACTCCGCAGAAGTCTTTAATACTTAGGTAACTCTTGATGAAAGGAAGCTGAGCGCGGTAGAACGGGATCAGATTCTGTTTTTCACGTCTTCTCCCATCCAGTTCCAGGCTGTTGCCTTTGAGACTCGGTTTCTGCAGAAAGCACTGCTTTGGGGCTCAAAGCCTCTTAGACAATTAACCAGTGAGCAGCTCCAAGTAACAGTGAAAGTGGCCATTCCAGCACAAAGCTGGGCTTCCCAGATCTGCAGGACCTGTGGAGGACTCTGGGGCCAGAAAGCAGAAAAGCTGCTAACATGGTCTGAGTGACCCACCAGCAAGTCTGGGTTTCTGCAGAGAGAGGAGCAGAGAGGCCTCCTGTGGGCTGACAGGCCCTCAAAAGCCGTGGGTCCCAGCCAGTCTGGAATACATGGTATGGTAGAGATCATGAGAGACTCCGCCTTAAGAGGAAAAAAAAGATGAAAGAACCAACTCCCTAAAGTTGTCTTTTATGCTACACACAAGCTCTGTGGCATATGCATGCCCAAACACACACACACACACACACACACACACACAACGCTCGTGCGTGTACGCGCGCACACACACACACACACACTGAGGTTTAATATCAACTATTATCACTATTATTATTATTATTATTATTATTAGAAAAGAAAGTATGCTTTACCTTAATTAACAAAAAAGAAATTTCAGCTGATTGAAAAATATAGAAAATAAACAACTGGACAATCTTAACTTACTAAACCTTTAAAACTGACCTTTTGCCGGGCAGTGGGGGCACTCACCTTTAATCCCAGCATGTGGGAGGCAGGGGCAGGCAGATTTTTGAGTTCAAGGCCAGCCTGGTCTACAGAGTGAGTTCCAGGACAGCCAAGGCTACACAGAGAAACCCTACCTTGCAGGGAAAAAAAAACTGACCTTTTTAGTGTACTGAGTAAGTTTAACAAGCACTTATAAGAAAAGAAAAATAAACAGTTGACAAGCTTAAAAACAGGCCAATAGAAGTGATTCAATCTGGAGTCAGTGTGATGGCAAATATAAAATCCCAGCACTTAGGAGGCTGAGACAGAAGCTTGCCAGTTCAAAGCCAACTTGAGTTACATACCAAAAAACAGAATATGGGGGGGGGAAGAGAGAGAGAGAGAGAGAGAGAGAGAGAGAAGAAGAGAGAGAAACTATAAATTAAAGACAAGACCAAGACAATCATACAATGATACAATGATGCTGTTGTTGAGCCCTGAATCAGAAACCTGGAAGTATAAATATCTTAAAGCTCAGAGAAGAAAGATAATAAGATAAAAGTCATACAGGAAAAGATGAGAGATTGAAAGGAAAGATCAGTAATCCTAACACACGGTGAACAGGTATTCCAGGTGGAGACAAAATAAAGTCAGAAGACAGACACTAATCAGACACACCACAAGAGAACAGTCCCTGAACTAAGGAATGATTTGAATAGTTCGTTAAGTCTGTGGAGAAAAGGGCGGCTGCTTAGCTAAAAGTCGCTCACACTGTAGATGGAGGAGAGACACTGTGGATATGCAGGAACTCAAAGGTGAGCCTGTAGATAAGAGGCCTCGTGTGAGCTACAAATGGTTTCCACTTCACCTCTGCCCTCTGGATCTCCCACAAGAACCTCGCTTTCGGCTCACTCCAACAAGAAATCTATAGGTAAGGCAATCCGTGCAATGTAGTTCAGCCTAGCTGAGTTCACGCATTTCAAAGCCACTGTGCCAGCAAAGGGGAAAGGGGTCCAACAGCTATTTTCAGCCCCGTTGTCTCTGGGTGACTTCAAGTCTCTGATAAGAGAGCAACACGGAAGCTGAGCCAATTCTGCAAGCTGGAGCCTTCCTTTACTGGGGACTGCTGCTCTGGGCTCCACTAGCAGTTGAGCAGGAGTAGTCTTTAAATGTGTCATTATGCAGTGGCTCCTCCTGCCCCGCCCTACTGTCACCTTTCTTGGCACAGATGTCAATCCACAATAAGTCTTTTGTACCTTTCAACACATCTCTGCATCTCTACATCTCAGAATTCTCACTGGCACGAAATAATTTTGAGACAAATACCACATCGATTCACACTGATTTGAAAGAAAATACGGGTCAGCTAAGGGAGGAAAGGGGCTTGTTGCCCGAAGCTGGCAGTCAGAGTTCGATCCCTGGAACCCACTTGAAAAGAGGAATATGGCCGGCGTGGTGCGCACGCCTTTAATCCAGCACTTGGAGGCAGAGGCAGCGGATTCTGAGTTCGAGGCCAGCCTGTCTACCGAGCGAGTTCCAGACAGCCGACTACACAGAGAAACCCTGCTCAAAAAACAAAAAAAAAAAAAAAAAAAAAAAAAAAAAAGAGGATATGGTGGTTCGATCTGTAATTGCAGCAAACTTAGTTATATGAAGGCAGAGACGGGATTCACCAGGAAGCTTGATGGACGGCTAGTCTAGAGCACACAGCATGGCCGAAACACGACACCCTGCTCAGAAACAATGTGGACAGAGGTAATGAACTCTTGATCCCAACTTGGGCATGTGCATGTGCACACACACATAACTAATAAGAATAATAATCTTAAGAGCCTCAGTTAAAGTAGACATTTTTAACTTCAAAAAAATCCTCAAATTTTTAACATAATAAACAAAATTCTGTGAGCCCTCCTGTGATCACTGTTTCTAAGGGCTTATCAGGATGGCCAAAATATCTGACCTAACTTCCCTGTCCTAGCCCAAAGCTATTTTCATGTCTGAAGCCTACTTCCTTGTTCTAGCCTAATATTTAGATTCCTGCCTGAAATTACTTCTTTGTTCTAGCCTAATGTCAGATTCCTGCCTGAAGCCTACTTCCTTGTCCTTGGCCAATGCTGTATTCCTGCCAAGCAGCCCATTTCTTTGTCCTTGGCCCATGTCAGTTTCTTGCTAAGCAGCCCCACTCTCCGTGCCTTACTTGTTCTTTGACTATTTGTGTTTAGTGTCTTGCTTGTTCCTTGACTATTTGCATCTATTGTATTGCTAGTCCCTCAACCTAGAACTGACGTTAATACTTGCGTGTAATTAAAATGGTATAAAAGCAAAAAGGAGAAGGGGAATTGGATAAGGGGTTCTAGGGAGGGGAAATGGGGAAAGGGGATGACATCTGAAATGTAAATAAATAAAATATCCAATGAAAAAAAGGAAATAAATAAATAAATAAATTTAACATAAGTTCTTCCCCAGTTGTATATTTGTTCACTCTGAAAATCTCACAGTTAAGATTGTGAACCTTATTTCCTGTGAAGCCTGTCTTCAGTCCCTCGTGAACCTCTACCCTGTGGTCTTTGCTTTTATCTTTTCGACCTGTACTCGTATCCATTACACCTCAGAAACCACTATAGGGTCAGATTTTTTTAAAAAGAAAGACAAGGGTTGAAGAGATGGCTCGGGGATTAATAGCCCTGGTTGCTCTTCCGTAGGACTTGAGGTCAATTCCCAAGTTCACATGGCAGCTCACAACTGTCTGTAACTCCAGTTCCAGGCTCTAACACACACATGGTATATAGACAAACATGTAGGCAGAACATTCATTCACATAAAATAAAAGTTAAAAAGCATTTGAATAAAACAGAAGAGAAAGAGGGACTAAAGAGATGGCTCAGCAATTAAGAGCACCCACATTCAACTGCCAGCATCTACATGGTGATTCACAACCATCTATAACTCAGCTCAGGGGATCTGATGGCCTCTGTGGGTACTGCATGCCCTTGGTCCACAAATATGCATACAGGCAAAACACCCTACACATAAAGTAAAAATCAATCAATCAAAACGAAAGATAAAAGGGTGTTATTTGGAACCCTACAAATAATGTAATATCAGAAGCCACTGAACTTACCAAAGCTTAGTGGTATGTGTGTACCTGCAGCCACGGCCACCAAACTCACCAAGGCTTGGTGGCACATGTGTTCCTGCAGTCCCAGCGCTAGTAAGGTAAAAGCAGAAGAATCAGGAGTTCACGGCCGTCCTGGGCTATAAGAAGTTTGATTCCAGCTTTGACTACATGAGAGTCAAAAAAAGAAGAAAGGAAGGAAGGAAGGAAGGAAGGAAGGAAGGAAGGAAGGAGGAAGGACTAGGAGGTAGATAGATGGCTCAGCAAAAGGCACTTGCCACTCAAGCCTTACAACCCAAGTCCTAGCCTCAGAAACCACACAAAAGTGAACGAGTGAGCCAGCTCCATGAAGTTCTCTGACCTCTGACCGATGACCTCTGACCGATGACCTCTGACCGATGACCTCTGACCTCCACATGTGTCATGGAACATGCTACACACACACACATATGAGAGATTAAATACTGTTTAAGCAGGAAGCAGCAGCCACCAAAGTACAGCTATTGTCATGACTCTTGAGTGTCTTGGATGTGGACTGTCCTTTTCCTAAGTGCCCTCTCACTTAAAACCTCAGCTAAGTCAAAAGCTTTGTGCCAGGGAGCTGGAAGGTGGACTCATTAATCCCACTCCTCGGGAGGTTGAGGCAGGAGGAGTACCAGCATAGGCCATACAGTCCAGTCCCCTGCACACATTAAAAACAGTTAGTTAGTTAATTAAGTAAGTAAGTAAGTAAGTATATTTTGTGATAATCAGCTAGTTCATTTTAATCAGGAAGATATCAAAAACTCTTAATTCTATCTAATAATAGATTTTCAAAATCAATGGAACCAAAACTGACAAATCATAGGACACCTCTCTCAACGACTGACAAGATAAATAAATTTAACAAAATCATTAAAGATGTAGAAGATTAGACAATGTCATAAACCACTTCGATCTAATATAAACTTACAGACTAGTAACAGCAAACATACATATTTGCTTCAAAGATCTCATGACATATTCATCAAGAGGATATTCTAGGCCATAAAAGCATTCTTGAGAAGTTCAATTGAAATAATGCAAATAATATGTTTTGATCACTATGGAACTAAACTGAAAATCAATAGCAAATGGTAGCAGCAGGGGATAGTTGAATAGTGTTTAAACGTGAACTGTTCCCCCCTCAGGTTCCAGCATTGACAAAAGCTTTGTCAGTTGGTGATACCACTTTTAGAGATACTGGAAACTGGAAGCTGGGGTTTAGCTGAAAGACATAGGTCACTGGGAGTGTGTCACTTGGTCTGAACCTTCCTGGCCGATTCTCTTCCTGCTTCCTGGCAACTATGGTGTGAGCATCCCCAATCCTCCAGAACAGTATTGCTCTGTTCTCAATGGCTCAAAAACAACAGCAAGCTCACCCGGGATGGGTACTTCTGGAACTGTGAACCAAATAAGCCCTTCCTCTCTGAGAAAGCTCTCTGAGAACTGTTTCTCTCAGGTGTTTAACATAACCACAAAAAGCCTGTCACCGATATTAAAAGACGAGCATAAAGAACCATTGAGTTGGTGTAGAGAAATCTCAAGGAAATTTTTGAGGCTGTGTATATGAGTAGTAAAGATACAATGTATCGAGAATCTGTGGGATGAGTGTTTTAGAGACTTCAGTTGTTAAGAGTTCATAAAATGAACAACCTAACATCCTACCACAAAAAAGCTAGAAAAAGAATAACGCTGATCTAAAATCAAGAGAGTAGAAAGTATTAAACCAAGGGCAGAAACAACGTAGAGGATAAGACACGGGAAAGTTTACAAAGCCAAAGGTGGATTCTTCAAAGAAATGAATAAAGATAATAGCTAGACCTAATGATACAACTCTTCCCAGCTACTCTGGAGGCTGAGGCAGGAGGATTGCAAGTTCAAGGCCTGGCTGGGCAACAGAGAGTGAGTGTAAAGCTAGCCTGTGAAACTCAGCGAGACCCACCTGCACACCAGCTCAAAATGGGAGAAATGAGGCTTAGGTTGTTGCTTGGGAGAGAACTGGCAGCCCGGGAGAGAGCCTTGGTTCAAGTCCCAGTTCTGTAATAACTAAATAACCTCTATCTCACCTGACCAAAAAGAGGAAGAACACCCATCAGCAACATCAGAAAGGTGGGAGAGCCTGCCTTGACTGGGATATGCTTTTGTGTCCCCCTTTTCCCCAAGATTCGTGTGATCAAATCCCTGGGTCTGTAGGCTGTACCGAGAGGTCGGAAAACCTTTAAGAGGTGGAGCATAGATTTAAAAATAAACATGAGCCCAGCTACACCAGGTCCCTTTGCTTACTGTATAGAAATCAGATCTGCTTTTTACACACATACCTACCATTGTTATCCACCATGATGCTGTGTAGGCAAGGGCAACCCTCTCTGAGCCTGTGGTATGTCATTTGAGCTCCCAAGCCGTGAGCTAAATAAACCTCTTTTCTTCCTAAGCTGCTCCTCTCAAGTATTTTACTATAGTGATAAAAATCTGACTTAAAACCCCATACCTATTAAAAGCATAAGGACAATAATTTAAATAAACACAAACAGAACCAATTTTCCCGGAAGAGAACTCTATGTGGTTTCAACAGTGATTTTCATTAAGAAACAGTTAACACACAAACTCACAAAACAAAAAGAATGTTTCTCAACCCATTTCATGAGACTTAAACATGTCTTGATGACAAGCCCAATGGTGAAACTTTAAAAATAAATTTCTGAACCAATATTCTCTTCTAAACATCAGTGGGGAAAAAAATCCCATATAATCTGTCAAATAGAAAACAATAATATATAAAGTCAAAATGCAGCATGACCAAGTCTGATATACTGTTAGATCTAAGGTGGACTTACCTGATAAAAAGCCAAAGTGATGTCATTAGCCATATTAACAGATTAAAGATCTGGGGGTGCAGCTCTGTGGCAGAGTGACTGCCTAGCACATGCAAAGGCCTTGAGTTCAGTCCCTTGAATCAGGGGGAAAAAAACTTGGTTTTGTTTGTGGGTTATGCTCTCTTAAAGGGGAGGTTAGGAGGGCAGATATAAGGGGACGGGGAGATGAGCAGGACTGGGGTGCATGATGTAAAACTTACAAAGGATCAATAGAAAGTTTTTAAAAAATGAAAAATAAAATAAAATTTGAAACATTCTGTTAAAACTTGAAATAAGGCAAGGCTATCTATTTTCCCCGGTTCTGTTTAAACGTTGCATTTGAGATCTCAGCCACTGATGCAAGGAAAGAAAGAAGTAAATGGCAGGCGAATTAGGAGTGAAACGGTCTTTCTGCAGAGATGAAATGATCGTTCATATAGAAAATCTTAAGGAGGCTCTAAAACCATCTTTGAAAACTCATAAGTAAAAAAAAGAAAACTTGTAACTACAATAACAATATACCAAAAATCAATCACATTTTATATTCTAATGGTGAAAAAAAATGGAACATGAAATAAGAAAAACAATTTCATTTACTGTATTGTCAGAAACCATGCGATACTTAGAAATAAATATAACAAATGACATTCCCTCTATTGAAAATAAAAACTACACTAAAACCCACGAGATATTACAGAGAATTAAAGACTCGCCAAACAAATGGAGAGACATACCCAGCTCATTGACGGGAAGTCGGTGTTTATGATGTCACCTGCAGGTTTTAAAGCCTTCCAGCCATACTTAGCCCACCATTTTGTAGGATTTTTCAAATTGGTTCTAAAATGTATAAAGAAATGCAGATCTACAAAATGATCGTGTGGAAAGGACACTTTGTGGGCCACCTCATCTGACACGATCTCTGTGATGCTGCTGTGACTACAGCATTGCACCAGTGGAGTAAGGCTTAGGAAATGCAAGGATAGACTAGCACAGGACACAGATACTGCCTCAAAGGGAGACTGGATTTTTGCTAAAGACAATCAATAAGGAAGGAGCTGTTCCCAACAATTGGTTCTGGAACAATTAGAGGTCTGATGTGGGGGCTGGGAGAGGGATTGACTCTCATCCTCCTTCCTTTTCCCCTCCCCCTCTTCACCACACTCAGAAGTTAAAGTGGCTGGTGAGCTGTCTCAGCAGGTAAAGGCACTTGCTACACAGGCTTAACAATACAAGTTCAAGCCCCAGAACACACATGAAGGTGAGAGAGCCAACTCCAGAAAAATACAACACATGCCATAGCACAGGCACTGATCCTTGACACATACGAGGATACACACACACATACACACAGATGCACGCACACATATGCACTCAGATGCATACACTCACACAGAGATGCACACACGTGTACACAGATGCATAAACGTACACCCACATATGCACACAGATGCATATGCATACGCATACTCACAAACACAGAGATGCATACACACACAGATGCATACAGATGCACACACACAGATTTATATGCACACAGATGCACACACACACACATACATACACATATGCTCTCAGATGCATACATACACAGATACATACACACACAGATGCACACACTTGTACACAGATGTATAAATGCACATCCACATATACACATAGATGCATACACACACACTCACACACAGATGCACACAAATGCACACACATGCATATACATATGCACACAGACGCATATACACAGACACACACACAGACATACACACACACACACACATTAGGTGGGGAGGGAGGTCTCTAAGGAAACTGCCTTTGACCATCCTGAGCTGGCTAGAAACTTTCTTAAAGAAGAAGAAAGGAGAGTGAGGGCTCCCTCCTTTTGTGGGCCACATCCCAGAAAGAGGCCAAGGACTGTAATAAGGTCACCTATGGGCCTTAAGTCCTGACCCTGCAGGTTATTCGTTGTGCTACCTTGGGTATCAGACACTGTGGTGCTTAATATTATCAACTTGACAGGCTAGTCACCCACGAGACAAGCCTCCCGAACATCTACGAGGAACTATCTAGATGAGGCTGACCAGGGCATGCCTATGAAGGATCATGTAGGTTGGGTTTAATTAAGGTAAGAAGACTCAACCACAGAGAGAACATTCTAGGGCTGGGGTCCTGAGCTGAACAAAAAGAAAGTAGAGTAACTAAGCAGCATTCCTCTCTGTCTCCTGACTGAGGACAAAAGTGACCAGTCCCCTCAAGCTCCTACCAACATGCTCCCAACCCCTACCTCCAACTCCCACCCTTTCCACACCTACCTCCCACCCACCCACCCCTGCCTCCCATCCCCAACCTACTAGGAGGAGTGGCATGCTGGAACTGTGAGCCCAAATAAATCCTTCCTTCCTTAAGCTACTTCTCACAGGATATTTTTGCTGTAAAAAACTAGACAAACTCGTGCAGTTTCCTCTTGGGTGGAGTCAAGGAGATACACCTTAGACTTGGCAGAGGGGTCTCGAGATTTCCAGAGCCCTGTGTGGCCTGAAGACGCTGATTCAAACTTTCCAGAAAGGTCCCAACTTGACTGTTTGCTAAAGAACAAGAGCCAAATCTCCTTCTTTGGTAACTTGCACATTTACATATAAATTGCTACCTAATGGCTCTGCCCTCCTTTATCTTAGCTCAGATTCTAATGAGCTGGAAAAATGTCCTATGCTAGGGAATAATGACACTTCCAGGCTAAGGGAGAGAGAGAATGCGTTCCTCACTTGCTGTGCCTTGGGGAAGGTAAGGGGAGGAGAACACAGTGCTCCATGCCATCTGGGACCCATGGCCTGCTGTCTCAAAAGAAGAGAAAGAAAACATTTTTGTCACAGTTGAAGACAGGGCGGAAAAATCAGGCATGCAAGTATGGAATGCTTGAGACCATTTGAGGAACGTGGATCGTAATTCTGTTCCTTCTGCCCAGTGTACACACTGCAAATATTTCATCCAGACAAACTGAAAGTGAAGATGAGCCAGGGGCACCATCTGGGACGTCATCTGTCACCGACCTTAGCTGTTCAAAGGCAGAGAGCTCTCTGCAGACACTCAGAGATGCTGTAATGGACCTTCTTCCCGAAGTTTGCACGGCAGAGGGGTGTCAAGCTGGTATCACAGCACTTTGAACACATCTTTGGGGTATAGCAAAATGGTAGAGCTGGTTGAGAATGTGCAAGGCCCTGAGCCCCTCAATATATCAATATATCCTTTTATTTTATTCCGCCACAATATGTGAGAATTTTAAGAGTTGAGAAAAAATACTCGTCCCCGTAAGTTACTCACGACTTGTCATCCAAGCAGTGACTGTCTGATCTCCACATCAAATGTGTCCAGCAACCCTCGAACAACCTAGACAAGCACCGTAGCACTGTCCCATGAACTGAGTCTTACTTTTCTTTTTTTCTTTTCCTTTCTCTCTTTCTTTCTTTCTTTTTGTGGCCTTGAACTCACTCTGTAGCCCAGACAGGTTAAATTTACAATCCTCCTGCCTCGCAGCCTGTCAGGTACTTGGAATTACAGACCTGCATCATCAGGACCAGATCAGAGCAGAAATTCTTCTTCCTTAAGCCAATACTTTTTTTTTTCAGTTATTTATTGGAGAAGGGGAGCATGTGTGTGCACACATGTGCCATGGGGTATGTGTCAGATCAGAGGGACAGCCTTTGTAATTTTCTTCTCTCCTTCCACCATGTAGATTGCAAGGACAGAACCTTTAACAAATGAGCCATCTTGCTGGTCCTCAGAACAAAATAAAATATGACCTGAGGTCCATCAATAGAATTTTTGGAAGGGATGGATCATAAAGTTTTTTAAATGCTTCCTTACACTTCAAAATGAAATTCAGCATTTCCATCAAAGCTAAATGTGGGCAACAAACTAGTGCCTGTGACGTAATGTGAAGTGACGTGACGTGGCATGACGTGTCTACCAGCAGAAATCACAAATTCTGGTGCTATATCCCAGTTTGTTCTGTCTGGAAATGACCTATAATAAACATACCTTGGGATTTGAATGAGTGAGTTTATTAATCATGCATCAAGCAAAAGCAGAAAAACCAATAAGCAGCAGAGAGAGCACAAACCGTCAAAACATCCAGCCTCCAGCAGACACCGTCAAGCTAGAGTTCCCAGTGGGGAGATCTCCAGGCAGTGTGTTCTCTCCACAGATGAGCTTCCAGCTTCTCTTCCCCCACTGTAGATGCTTTTATATCGTGGGATAAACAATAGTAACCTCTGTTGTAAATGGTCTGTCTTCTAGCTGTTCTCAAGGGTGTGATGTTTTTAATACCCGTAGCTATCTGCTGTCCTCCTTTCTCCCTGTGACAAGGTCAGAGGGCCAGCCTGCCCCAGGAAAAGGAGTCTCTGAGGACACTTGAGGTAAATGTGCTTGAGTCTGAGACAAGGGGACTCATCTTGTCCTCTGAGTCAGCTTTTAACAAGCACAAACAGCACATGACAATTTACAATTTCTATTACATGCTGATGTCCGCACCTATTATCATGTTTATTTCTATTTCAAAATATGCCAGTAGTCAGTAGGTCTACCCCTACATCTCATTATTACATCTCATATTTCATGCACTAATTAGTACATCTGCCAGGCATGGCCGTGCACACCTGTGATCCCAGTCCTCAGAAGGCTGAGGCAGGAGGATCAGGAATTCATGGCCAGTCTGATCTACATAAGGCTTGTCTCAAAAAGAAAAGAAGAGAAAAGGAGAGAGAGAGAGAGAGAATGTAAGCACTAGCCAGGCAGCTTCTAAAACTACAGCTCTGCTCGCTGCCTTTGCCAACTCTCTGTGAATACTCCTACGTCGCTACTGCCAAGTTCAAGGACAGCTATGTTTAACAACTTGTTTGCATAGTTCCTGAAAATGGAACCATCAGAATCATCTAGAAGTCTGCACACCAATGGTACCAGAGTGGCTTCTCCTGGACTCTCACCTGTACCCCCGTGTGAACCCCACACACACCCAAAATCCCTGCAGCGTTCAGTGTGATAATACAAATAGCAGTAACAGATTTTATGCATACATCTTAAATCCCTAACATATTCCAACTGTAATCATGAGCACCTCACAGGGCCTGTCTTACCCACACCACCAACAATGGTGTAAGGCGGACATTGTTGGAACTGCTTCCAGGAAAGGATGAGGAAAGATGTCGTTTGCCACCTGGAAATGTTTGATGAAGTCTAAAGAGCTTTTGGTTGTCATAACTGGGTTTGCTACTGGCATCTAGTGGGTACATGTTGCCAAGCACCCTAGAACACACAGGATATTCTCACTACCCAAGCCGGAATTATCCAGCCCCAGACACCCAAAGCGCAAGACTGAAAACCCTGTGTTCCTGTTATTTCCACCAAAAATGAGAAGCTGTGACAAACATGACTGCAGAGATGACTGTGTGTGTGTTCACTCGCACTCCAGTTCTGGGCGAAGACCAGAAGACCCGTCCTGTATTAGCTCCTTTCCTTGGTGCTGTGACAACATTCGGTAAGGAACAGTTGATTCGGGTTCACAGTTCAAGCAAACAGTCTGTCACCTGTCACGGCAGGTAACCTATGATAATGGGAGCCTGAGGCAGCTGGTCACACTGCCCTGAGAAAGCAGAGAGTAATGCATGCAGCTGCTTAGCTGGCTTTCTCCTTTTTATTCAGTGCAGGAGCACAGCCCATGGATGGTGCTGCCCACTGTTAAGGTGAGCCTTCCCACCTCAACCTAATCTAGACAATCTCTTATGGGCATGCCAGGAGTTAGCCTACTGTTGGTAGTCCATAGGCATGGTTGGAGGCTTGTCTTCTAAGTGAGTCTAGATGTTGTCCAGCTGACAATCGGCGTCAACCATCACAAGGTCCTATCCCTGATCCTCCACCATGACCAAAACAACTCTTATAAGGGACAACATTTCACTGGAGCTGGCTTACAAGCTCAGAGTTCAGTTCATTGTCATCATGGCAGGAAACATGGCAGAGTCCAGGCAGACATAGTGCTAGAGAAGGAGCTGAGAGTTTTGACATCTTGATCGGAAAGCAGCCAGGAGAAGACTGTCTCTTCTGCACTGGGTGGAGCTTCAAAGCTCACCCCACAGTGACACACTTCCTCCAACAAGGCCACACCTCCTAACAGCACCACTCCCTTGGGCCACGCATATTCAAACCACCACACCAGGTATATTAGGGTTCTCTAGAGAAACAGAATTGATAGAATGAATATATTTATATATGGGGTTTATTAGAGTGACTTACAGGTTGTGGTCTGACTATTCTGATAATAGCTGTCTCTGAAGAATCCAGTAGTTGTTCAGTCCACAGGGCTGGATGTCTCAGCTGGTCTGGTACACACCAGAATCCTGAGGAAGTAGGCTCTAATGCTAATGAAGGAATGAACTTGCCAATGAGAGCAAGAACAAGCAGGCAAAGAGCAAAATCCTCCTTCTTCCATGTCCTTTGCCACAGGACATGCCACAGAAGTGGAGGCCCAGATTTAAAGTGGGTCTTCCCACTTCAAATGATTCAATCTAGAGAAAAATCCAGTACCCAACCACTTGGGTTTCAGTTAATTCCAGATGTAGTCAAGTTGACAACCAAGAACCATCACTTAGGGAAAACCAGAATTGCCCAAGACAAGGTTGGCGTCTCGAAGGAGAGAGCACAGGCCTCTGTCTGATACAGGAAAGGAATGTTACACAAAACTTACCAGAACTCTCCAGAAATAACAAATACTCTAGAAATGAGTGAGCATATTAGGAATTTGGGGATCCCTTTGACTGTCTAAGGAAATGGTGTTTTGGTTGTTTTTTTTTTTTTTAAGATTTTTTTATATTATGTATTTGAGGTGTGGTGGTATGTAAATGTGTCCAAAGAGGCCAGAGGTGACAGAGTCCCCTGGAGCTGGAGTTATAGGAGGCTACAAGCTGCCTAGCATGGTACACTGTACCTTTGTCCTCTGCAAAAGCAGGGGACATGCTTAACTGCTCAGTCATCAATCCAGCACCGAGATGTCCCTGAAACTGTCAAGCAGGTTCCTTCATTTTCTATCCCTATGAGCTATCATGGTCTGTGTCCCTTCTCCTCAACAGCCCTTGCTCTGTTGTGTGTGTGAGTGTCTGCGACTGTGTGTGTGTGTGACGCATGTGCTTACAATAGGTATAGAGGCCAGAAGTCAATGACACATGTATTCTGCAATCGCTCTCCACTTTATTTTTTGAGACATGATCTCTCACTGAACCCACAGTTCACTGATTCAGCTAGACTGACTGGTCAGTGAGCCCCAGGGGCTCTCCTGCCCACCACCTGGCCAGAACTGGGATTGCAGGCATCATCTAGACTCTCACTGTGGCTGATGGGAACTGCACTCAGGCCCTCAAGCGCAGGCAGCAAGAACATTATCTCCCCCTGCCTGCTTCCATGTTTAAGAGAATAAGTATAGGCAACCCCCTAACATCAAGTGACTATGCAGACGGTCACTAACAGCATGGAGGCGCCTGCCAGATGGGGGTGCTGTGCTCTTGAAGTCAGTCTCCAGAACGGTCAACTAAATAGACCTCTATTCTTTGTGGATTACCCAGTCTGCGGCTAAATTTCATTACAGGGAAAAAAAAAAATCAGACTAAGGCATGAGTGTATGGGGGAGAGGTTACTAATCAAGACACTCTCATGCAATAACTTTGTAAAAGTTAGACTGTACGTAACAATCCATCAGGCGTGCAATCAGTAGAAGTGATTTTTCCTTTGCCTCAGGGTCCAATATGGTTCAGCTCAGCAAGGTCACTGATCCTGTTGATTAAAACTTTTAATAGTTTGTTCATCATGGGGTGGGTTTTTTTTTATTGTTTCTTTTCTTTTTTTCATATTGCATTAAAATCTATTTGATTGCTGGGTTGTTGTTGGTGGGGTTTATGTATTTGTTTGATGCCATCTTAAATTTTGCCCTGAGGTAAACTATTGAGTTAACCTATTCAGTCTCGGTGCTGAAGAATAGGTCTTGAGAGAGAGAGACCAACCAATATCCAGCCTTGGATACACAGGCAGATTAAGTAAGATCACAGGTGCTCTGTGCCTGGACAAGAGTTGACCTTCAAGCATGATATGAGCACACCAGCCGTCAACAAAACATTCCCTGTGTGTGGACTCTCTTGGCCACCAAGTGAAATCAACCGGAGGGAGGGATGAACATCCCTGAAACTGTCCTCAACCAATGACACTGGGACCATAGTCTATAAGTATCTCATCTTCCTTGTCCCTCACATGGGAGGATTTCTAGATAGAATTTCAAGATTCATTTCCCAGAGTTCCCAGGTGAGATTTCAGTTACCTACAGTGTAAGTGGCTTATAACACCCCAGCACGCTGGGTCCCTTCCCCATCTTACTGCTGTACCCTCCTACAGTTTCTTGGGACACCTCCCAGATCTCTGAATGTGCTTGAATCCTAGTCTCAGGGTCTACTTCCAGAGCAATCCAAACCAAGACATGCATCTATCCTTGACTTTCCTGACCTTCTTCTCTCTCTGTGGAGGAGAAAAAAAGGAATATACTGCCTCTTGCCAGGCACCCTAATTAACCTGACATCATCTTTAAACCCTGTTTAGTGATCACTAACACACTGTCGTGATTTCCAAGCAGGGTTTAACAATGATAGAGGGAGGGGTGGGAGCTAGAAATACAACTCCTTCCTTAAGACCATCCAACCTGTGGATGCTTACCTGTTGGGGCAGACAGTGTGGGATCCTAACAGGTGCAGCAAGTATGCATCTCCCTACAGGAAAGGCTTTGGTGCTCGTGGGGTAAGAATAGCATGGTTCTGGTTACATTCTTGTTGCTGTGACAAAATACCCTGACCAAAGCAACTCAAGGGAGAAAGGGCTTGCCTCACAGTTGCAGCTTACAGTCCATCATGATGGGGAAATCACAGCAGCAGGAGCTTGAGGGAGCAGGCCGCACTGCATCTGTAGTCAGAAAGCAGAGAGGAATGAAAGTGTACGTTCAGCTGAACTTCTCCTTCTTATGCTTTCCAGAACCCAAGCAGAGGGAATGGTTCCGCCCACAATGGTCTGGTCTTCCCACATCAATTAATGTGATCCTCACAGAGGTTAATCCTTGCAGATGTTCTCAGAAACTAACCTTAATCTTGATAACCAATGAGAAGTATGCCCAGAGGCTCATCTCGTGAGTGATCCTTGATCTTGTCAAATTTACTGTTGAGATTAACCATCGCAGCCATGGCATACATTGCCAGCACAGAGAATCTGGAAAACAATCCAGCTCTGGAAAAATTCTTACCGTGTATCTAGGAGCAGGAGCGCATTTCTCCACCCGGGAGGACCTCACTGAAACAGGGGCATGCTGCTGGCCAATAAGGTGCCAACTGTTGTCTCCACTGATGTCATTGCCCCATGTGAAGTCATTGTGTCAGCCCAGAACATTTGTGTGGGGCCCTAGAAGACTTCCCTCTTCCAGCCATTAGGCCTGACCACTAACATCTCCAGGGACACGGCTGAGTGATGTACAGCTGATAAAGTTAGAGGCAAAGTGGGAAGCAGTGAAGCTAAGCTGGTGAATCCCCCTTCTCCTCCTGCCTCCGCATCCAACAGGTAGATCTTTGCCAATGGCAGTGTCTACAACTAGGAAGTGCTTGCCATCACAGAGGAAACAGCATTCTTGCTTCCTGGAGGCTGTCCATGGTGCTGGCAGTGTTTACACATTGGCACCCTGACTACTCCCTCCCGTGGGTACCAGAGGGTCCTGTGAAGACTGAGTACATCTTCTCTGCTGGTGAAAAACCCAAAGCCTTCTTAGCTGAGCCATCTGCATTGGTGATTGCTATCCCTGAAATTTTGGTGACTGTTGTCACCCCTGTAACTTCACTGCTCCCACTGATGCTCTTGCTGCATCTGTTCTGTAGCCCCCAAATAATACTGAAGCCAGGGGGTGTTGGAGGCGTCAGACCAGGACAGGGAATTTGGTCTCTTTGACGGACTACTAAAGAGTGACCAACCCAGTCAGCTTTATCTGAGAAACATGGAGACCTGCACACACATGGGCTCTGAGCACACCCTAACAGGAGAGATCCTGACTCCCAGAACTCTCCAGAGATGAATGTCTTCTGGGTGATTTCCAGCGGGAACCAGGAGCCAGCCTGGCTCTGAGATGGGCTCTACTGAATGTCCGTAATCCCTGCACCTTGAGTGGAAAAACAATTGGCAGACATCTTTCCTGGCCATTAATTCTTTAAAAGCCAACTTGGAACCCTTGGGGCAATGGCTGATTGTTTGCATTACTGTCAGCCTGGCCCTGAATTCAGAACAGGGAGCATGACTGTCCCCTTACCCTCTTTATACACTTCTCCTGGTGCCCTCCCCCACCTCTTCCCAGAGGGGTCTGAGAGAGCTGCCTGTGCAGATTGGAGGAGATAAGAAATGGCCTTCTGTGCAGAGAAACCACGGTTTAAAGGCCATTGGGTTAAACAATCACAGAAGAAAGCGAATTGACTCATGCTTCTCTTCAGAAAGTATTTCTGAGCATGTGTGCTCTTTAACTGTGATCTCTGTGAATGCCTGCACCACCTTACACAGTAAGTCTTATTATTAAGCCCAGAGGACAGATCAAGGACACCGGGAGTGACTTTGGACTCCAGAGCGATCCTCTTCCAATGTCACATGTTGCTATCTTCCTTCAGTAAATATTCCCTATTATATCCATGCTGTCACCAGAAGAGAATAAAAAGGAAGAGATGTTTCCTTCACCCCCCGACCCCACCCAAAGAGAGAAACGAAATCTTCCCCGGTCCATCCATCCTTGCTAACCCATCAGTGCAAGCTCTCACAAGATTTATTCATCACCTGCTGTTGCGTGATTTCTCACAGGAGACATGAGAAATGTCTATTTGCCCCAGACAGAGCACCAATGGCCAACCAAAGAAACAACTCTACCCAGATCTAGCTTAGTTTACTTACAGAAGCATAGGTGAAGGCTTGCTTGAAAGAACAGCAACTCTGTTACCAAGAAAACTACCTCAGTAAGGGCTGCAAGTCGCATCCCCAGAGCTCCCAGCCTGACCTGCAGGCAGCTCCACCCGAGAGTGTCCTGTGCCCGGCAATTGTTTACTACTTTTATAACGTTGGAAAAGGGCTTTGAAATGAATGCTAGGAAGACAGGATGGTGCAGACAGCACCAGACACAACATGCTGCTGCCTCCTGTCCTGGTTAGCTTAACCTGTCAACTTGACACAGCCTAGACTCACCTGAGAATAGAGTCTCAATTAAGGAACTGCCCAGGGGATATGTCTGTGGGAGGTTGTCTTAATGGTTAATAGATTTAGTAGGGCCCAGCCCACTGTGGGAAACACCATTCCCTGCGTAGGTAGCCCTGAATTGTACAAGAAACTAGCCAGGCATGAGTCTGCACACCAGCTAGCAAGCAGCATCCTCCACCATGCCTGTTGTACTTCCTTAGCTGTGAAGTAGGTTCCTGGATCAGAATAACATGGGAACCAGAGATATGGCTCAATGTGGAGGAAGACTTTTAGCCAGGCCTGATGACCTGAGTTCCATCCCTGGAATCCACATGGGGGAAGGGAAGAACTGATCCCTGAGAGTTGTCCTCTGACCTCCAAACACACAGAGAACAGACAGACTGACAGACACACACACACCACACACACAAAGAAAGAAAGAATGTCGTATGGGAATGCAAGTAAGCCTCCTTTGCGTTCTTGCCTTGATTTCCCTCAGTGACGAACTGTAATCCATAAGGTGAAATTAACCCTTTCCTCCTCTAAGTCACTTTTGGCTAGAGTGTTCTCATTTCTCTCATGCCTTCCTGGTCTTCCCTGGATAAGTGACCCACAAAGATTTTCTTCTTCAGCCTCTCTGTCAACTCGATATCCCTGAACCTGAACAACACTCCTGAATCTACTACCCACACAAGTACCTGCTTCTAACCCTGCCATCTAATCAGCTAAACCTCTAAAAAAACTTCTGGGCTACAGTCAGCTACTCTGCGGCCATCTTGACCCCTGTTTGGGTCACGGAACAATTGTTGGACCAAGTGAAGAATTTGACACCAGCCTCCACCAACGCTGGTTAGTGGCTCAGAATAGTGGGCAATCTAGCTACAGCGGATGTAGTCACATAGTGTAGGGGAGTTGGGGTCTGAGGGTCACATGGGAGATGCCATGCATCAGTGATAGCAGCCAAGGTGACAAATGGACTTCAGACCTTATCATAGGAGAAATAATTGGAGGACAGTGCGTAAGAAAGGACATTTAAAGGAGGGTCAGAGTGCTGACCCCCAAACATCTGGAAGATTCATTTGTGGGAAACAGATGTGGTATTTTGTTTGCACAGCTTAGGGCACACAAGGACCCACAGAGGTCACAACTGGAGGCAGTGCTTTATTTGCAAAAAGAATAATTTAAATGAAAGATGGGAAAATGAGCTTTCCAGTAATGGCATGGACTCCTCGGGTACTATGAGATCTGACAGCTAGACATCAGTTTCAGAACTTCAGAACTTCCTTTTTTTTTATTATTGGATATTTTATTTATTTACATTTTAGATGTTATCCCCTTTCTCACCCAGAAACCCCATCCCATTCCCCCCTCCTCCTTTTTGCTTATATACTATTTTAATTACATGCAAGTATTAAGGTCAGTTCTAGGTTGAGGAACTAGCAATACAATAGATGCAAATAGTCAAGGAACAAGCACAACAATAAACACAAATAGTCAAAGAACAAGCAAGGCAGTAAACAAAGTCAGGGATGATCACTGTTTCTAAGGGCTTATTGGGATGACCAAAATGTCTGAGCCTACTTCCCTGTCCTAGCCCAAAGTCATTTTCATGCCTGAAGCCTACTTCTTTGTGACTCAGAGTTTCCTTGAAACCCATGTTCATTTCTCTACCACTGCAGTCACACATATAGCCACTTGGTGGCGACAAAGGCACGTGTTCAGAGCCAGTCTTCGTGTCTGGAAATAGAAAAAGAAACCAAATAATTGATTCGGATAAGTTGACATTAGTGAAGTGATCACAGACACTATAAACAAAGCTGTCAGTAAGATTTGGTCCCCAAAACAACCCAAAGTCCTGCAACACAAGTAATTGTGATCGTTTATAGTCTTTTTGTTCGGTTGGTTTTACTCTGTGTCCAAGCTGCCTGAAACTCACTGTGTAGTCCAGGCTGGTCTCAAATTCCTGGGATGATCCTGACTCAACCTCCTAAGAGTTAGGATCATAGGCACTAGCTACCACATACAAACTGCAACTTTTTTTTGAGATTGCATATTTTTTAAGTTTTCCATTAAACACACACACACAATGCAAAATGCTCAGATCATAAGACCAAGTAAAGAATGTCCATGAGCAGACCTGACTTGTGTAATCAGTACTCAGCTCATTCAGCTCCCACCAGGACCCCAGAAGCCCTGCAGGCCTCCGCTAGCCCCTCCTCCACCAAGGCGAAGGGGCTTCCCCACCTCCAGCACCTGATCAGTCTGGCAGGTTTCTTGCCCTAGTGTGAATATTCAGCAGTTCAATCCTCCACTGTATGGTGTGTAGAGGGTGGCATCTGCATGGTTTCTAGCTTGAGGGGAGTTTACCCATAATGCAGTTCGGTATTCCCAGTACTTCGCCTTGCAAGCCTGTGAACTCATTTCTGTCGGGTGTGGAATGGCTCGGCCCATGGCGTGGTCACTCCAGATTGTCGTAGCAGAAGGCATTAGGTGCACTTTTCCAAAGTGACTGTAAAAATACGCACTCCCAGAAATGATGTCTGGGTGTTCCACGACTTCTTCGCCAAACCTGAATTTTCTGTTCATGTATGTTTTGGTGGAAAGGAAAGGGGTGGAGAGAGGCTATTCCTGCAAACCCTTTTCCCTCCTTCCAGGGTGGTGCTTGCAATGAGTCCGGGCAGCAGCAACAGGTAACCACAGACAGAAGCTGGAAAATCTCCTCCCACTCCTATATGCCAAGGAACCCACGGACATGTGAAGCTCTTCTACAGATCTCCACGTCCTGGGTTCTGAACAAGCCCAGAATGGCGTCCCACTCACTGAGAACTCACAGGGCGCCTCCACACTCTTCTAAGTGCTGGGAACAGAAAAAGAAGACACACTCACTGCCTGTGAAGGCACTGAGAAGCTCCCCAAGGAAGAAGAAAACAGAAGAGAATACACAGCATGGGGTGGGGGAGGGCACAGCCGGGGTGGGGGGTGCAGAGTGCAGGGAGCACACGTGGGTGAAAGAGGTTCCTCTGGTAACTTGGAGCAGAAAGTAGAAGGCAGCCAGGGAGCAGGCCATAAGAAAGAATGTTCCAGAAACAGAGAGCTGTTCAATAAAAGGAAGCTATGGGTGTATGTTTGACACATTCAAAAGAAAAGCTGATAGAATAAGGTAGGAAAGGAAGGCTGTGAGACAATGGGATGTGACTGTATAGGAGCTGCCCAGCTACTGTTAAAAAGTAGTCAGGGGCCAAGTAGAGTGCTTGTCTAGCATGCTCAAGACCCTGAGGAAGTTCCACGCCCCAAATGCATATGCAACACGACACACACAGCACACAACACACCACACACACAACACGCGCGCGCACACCACACAACCACAGAGAGACACAGATACACACGTAAAAGACAGAGACACACACAGAGACAAAGATACACACACACTTTAAAAGAGAAATCTTAAAAATAAATAAATAAATAAAGTGGGACTTGGTGGTGCACACACCTTTATTTCCAGCAACTGGGAAGCAGAGGCAGGTGGGTCTCTACGAGTCTAAAGTTAGCCTGGTCTGCATAGCAAGTTCCAAGCCAGCCAGGGCTACATATTGAGATCCTGGTCCAAATTGATTAGTTTAATTAAATAGTATTTTTACGTTTTTTCAGATCAGACTGTCTTTGTAGCAACTCACCAGCACAGTAACTACTGTTAGTTTTACAACTTGAGATAAGCTATATTGGTCAGGGTTCGCTGGAGTCTCAGAACTTACAGAATGTCTCTATATAGTAAGGGAATTTATTGTGATGACTTGCAGTCTGCAATCCAACTAACCCAACAATGGGCAGCTGTGAACGGGAAGACCAAGAGTCTAGTAGTTGCTCAGTCCACGAGACTAGTTGTTTCAGCTGGTCTTCTGTATATGCTGGAATCCTCAAGAAGGGGTTCCAACAGATGTGCGGGCAAGTAAGTGCAAGCAGGTGAAGAAGAGTGAGTATTCTCCCTTCAATGTCCTTACGTAGGCCTCCAGCAGAAAGTTAAGGGTGTATACCACTACGCCTGGATTTAGAACTTTTTCTGTCCCTGTCTGCCCTTGAACTCAGCTTGCCTCGGTGTCGTAGTATTAAGGTGTGTACTACCTTGCCTGGACCTAAGCTTTTCATGGCCACCCTGCTTCAAAATCTAGATCAAAAGTGTGTATCATCCCATGTCAAGATCCAGGTCAGAAGCCTGTGTCTTCCAGTCTCAAGATCTGGATCACAGGTGTGCCCTCCATTTCTGGATTGTAATTCATTCCAGATGTAGTCAAGTTGACAACCAGGAATAGCCATCACAGAAGCTATGTAAGTGAATAGATGTAGTTGCATGCCAATAAAGCTTTATTTATAAAATAAATAGAGGGCCAATTGGACTGAGGCCCTAGTTTGTAGGGACATGTGCACAACTGAATCCTCCGTGCTGAAAATAGTTCACACCACCCCCAGTTGGTAAATGAATGAACTGTGTTCTCTTTAATTGAGAATATTCCAGAGCTGGAACAAGCATCAGTGGACTCTTCACTTGTCACACAGATTTTTAGGTGTGAGGTGTGAGGTCGCTGAGTGAAAGGTTTATGAATTTAGTTCCTTGAAATCCTTTCCATCTCTACCTTCTCTGACACTCATTCTTGATTGTCCTGTTGCTTTTCTACCTTTCTTTTTCTTTTTCTCTATTTTTTTTTTTTTTAGTTTTTCGAGACAGGATTTCTTTATGTAGACCAGGCTGGCCTCGAACTCAGAAATCCGGCTGCCTCTGCCTCCCAAGTGCTGGGACTAAAGGCGTGCGCCACCACCGCCCGGCTATTTTTTTTTTTTTTTAAATATTTTTTATGTAAACAGTGTTCTGCCTGCACATACACCTGCAGGCCAGAAGAGGGCACCAGATCTCATTATAGATGGTTGTAAGCCACCATGTGGTTGCTGGGAATTGAACTCCGGAAGTCTGCAAAAGCACAGTGCTCTTAACCTCTGAGCCATCTCTCCAGTCCCTGGTTTTTCTACCTTCTCAACCACAATTCCCTAAGGTTATTTTTTTTTCCCTGAGTTTGACACAATTTCAGGGTTTCCGTGGTGAGCAGAATGTTCCCTCCCTTAAAGATTCCCACATCCTAATCCCTAGAACGTGGACGGAATGTCACCCTCCATAGCAAAAGTTATTCTGAAGAGTGAACAAGGCCTTTTAGCTTAGGCTTCTTGAAATAGGGAGCTTGTCCTGATTGATGCAGATGAGTCCAATGGCATCACCAGGGTCTACACAGAGGCAGAAAGATAACTGGCTCAGAGAGGGACATGTGGAAATAGACGCGGGATTGGAGTCTGAGTGAGTGTGTAACAGATCCCACCAAGTTAATGGCTTTGAAAATGGCAGAAGCCTGGGGATGCAAATAACCTCTACACACTGGAAGAGGAGAAAGGAATAGATTCTCTCCCTGGGGCCTCCAGAGGACAAGGTCTTGCCGTCTCCTTTGTTTTTGCCCAGGAAACCATGGAGACTTCTGACCTTCATCCCTGAAGATGACACATTTGTGATTCTTTAAGCCACTGAATTACTGTTACTTTGTTATAGTGCCTTAAGAAGTATGCATAGTAAAGGGGGAAAGATTTATGCATTCTGAAGAGAGTTGTGACAGTGGAGCGCTCAGGAGGCAGAGGCAGGGGGATCTCTGAGTTTGAAGAAGCCAGCCAGCTCTTACAGAGTGAGTTCCAGGACAATCAGGGCTACATGGAAATACCCTGTCTTGGAAGGAAAAAAAAAAAAAAGTTGTCATAGGAGTTGATGCTGAGTATAGATCTTGGTGGAAGAGCATTTGCCTGGTATGGTGTCTTAGGGTTTCCATTGCTGTGAAGAGACACCATGACCAAGGCAACGCTTATAAAGGACAACATTTAACTGGGGCTGGCTCACAGGTTCAGAGGTTCATCCACTATCATCATGGCAGGAAGCACAGCAGTGTCTAGGACAGCGTTGTAGGAACTGAGAGTTCAACATCTTATCCAAAGGAAGCTAGGAGCAGACTGTCCTCAGGCAGCTAAGGTCTAAAAGCCTACCCTCACAGTGACACACCTCCTTCAACAAGGCCACGCCTCCTAATAGTGCCACTCCCTGGGCCAAGTATATTCAAACCACCACATATGGGTTCAGTCCCCAGTATCAGACAAATTATATAGGAAAAAAAATTAATCTAATCCTCAGAACACGATGCTCAGGTCTGGTCTGCAGCACATCCTCTTGGGAGTTTTTGCCACCTTATAGCAATGCACAGACTTGTCTCTCTCTAGTCCCTCACACTTTCCTGTGTAGTACCAACAGAATTTGTTTACAAGTTGATACTAGAAGCATTTTTCCAGGGATGGGCTTGGGTACAGTAGGTCCACATCTGTGTGTTTAGTATGACAACAATTGTTTGTTTACCCTGTAACCATTAAATATCCTTGGCATACCACTCAGATAACATCAAATATTTAGCTGGTTCAACGTATGCCTGCTCTTAGGAGTGACAACCTCAATGTCTAGTAACATCTCACTGAAACCTCTGGTTAATCCTTAACCACACAAACACAAAGGAAGCAGGTCCAGTCCTCGCACATAAGGACCAGTTCTCAAAAGGGGCAATTCTGTCTGTTGAGATGTGCTCTATTGCCGTGTATTATAATGCTAAATTCTATAGCAGAAGGTCTGGCCTATGAGTGACTTCTCCTGTTTACAAGCTTTTGTTGTGCAAACCTTGTTCCTTGATTTACAACAAGAGTTGTAAATAAAATAAATAAAATTTAAAAATAAAAATTAAATAAAATTGGCTATCACCAGTTACTGGAGGGATTAGAGGTAGGTGGGTTTGGAGTGACCTGTGAGAGGAGAGACCAGGGGAGAAGAAGGAAAGGAGAAAGAAGTGCACGGAGGAAGACCATGGAGGACCAGGGGAAAAAGCAATATCTGGGCACACACTGGGAGAAGCAGGCTTCATGAAGATAGGGTGACCCCTAGTATCGTCAAAGCCATATAACCACTCTAGTTCATTCTTAAGTAGTGATACTTCAGCAATGGTTACTGACAGGTCCTAGCGAGCTCACATCTAGCTGAGTGTTTTTCTACAACTGATATGGGACTGAAGGCAATGTAATGCAGCTCAGGGAGGTTGCTAGTTGTCCCATTTTATCCACGAAAATTTGATTTCGAGACAGGGCCGCAGTGATGACGCTCTAACTGGATCCATGCAAATCTAGAGATCCCTTTATTTTTACCTAATTGTTGGAGCAGGGTCAGTTTTCAAAAGTCTTAATTACAAAAGTATCGCTATTGGTTCCTAAGTACTTGTGAGCAATGGAGAGTTTTAAAAAATTTATTTTGATCAAAGTGATGTAGGTTTAGAGTATGTATCTTGTGGAAGGACCTACTCAGCCAGGACCAAGCACGGGTATTACTAGTATTTGTGGTTGACCTGACACTCCAGAACCAATCCAGCTCTTGCTAAGATCAGTGGTCTCTGCAGAACTTATCCCGGCATTGCAAGTAGACAGTCCTCTGCTCAGAAGCTTGAATACCAGGGTTTGGATGGACTTGAACACACTGCAATTTCAAAAACATAGGTTTGTGACTTGGAACTGACAAAGTCTTCCCATGCACAATGGAATTAGTTCTGCCGATGAGTCTACCCTGTCCGACATGCGCACATCCTATTCAGTGCCGAGTAGACTGCATTTCATATCAGTACAGAATCATGTGGGATGTTGGTGTGGGAACCGTAAACAGAATCACGTGGAATGTCGGTAGGTGAACTTCAGAACTGGCGTCCCAACTGCAGGAATCGGGATCCAACTAGCTCAAGGCTCCTCAAAATGGAATCTTATGAAAGCTCTTTTCCTTCGTGTTGTGTATAAAGTATTCATTTTGTGTACACATAAGTATTTGTGTACATGTGACATGGCAAGGGTCACCTCAGGTGTCATTCCCACAGGAAGGGGTCAAATTCCAGAAGCAAGCAGCTGACCCCTCTCTTCCTTGTTTTTAAGACAATGTCTCTTGCCAGGAGATGGTGGCACACACCTTTAATCCCAGCACTTGGGAGACAAAGGCAGGCCGATTTCCGAGTTTGAGGCCAGCCTGCTCTACAGAGTTAGTTCCAGGACACCCAGGACTACACAGAGAAACCCTGTCTCAAAAAAAAAAAAAAAAGAAAGAAAGACAGTGTCTCAATTTTAGCCAACGCTGATCTAGAACCCACAGAAATCCTACTTCAGCTCCTAAGTGCTGAGATGTCAGGCATCAGCTACTGTACCTGTCTTATCTGGCTTTCCCTTACCCCAGCCCACATACACACAAAAAGATAAATTCTTATGCTGCACACTTGCCATTTCACCGTTATGTTGCTCTTGCAAAGTACCAAGTTAGGTCAGCAACAAGACTCCCCACAGTGCTGCTGATCCAATTAGATACTTTGGAAGATAAATGATCTCACGGGGTTTCCTATATTTATACCTGTGTTCGTGTGCGTGTGCTTGTGTG
Organism: Mastomys natalensis; assembly: GCA_021653895.1. Taxonomy (NCBI): domain Eukaryota; kingdom Metazoa; phylum Chordata; class Mammalia; order Rodentia; family Muridae; genus Mastomys; species Mastomys natalensis. Next base: position 2,020,731 of record JAJTUV010000124.1, on the reverse strand, counting down.
TGTGTTTGTGTGTGTAGAACATGAAAGTAGAAAGGGAACTATGTGAAGAGAGCAAAGGGAGGGAAAGAGGGGAGCAAAATATAGTAATAGGAGAATGACAAATACTGGCTTTCTCGTCTCGTGTGGAACCTATGTGTGTTTTTGCTGTTACAAATAATTTTAAAATGTGTTATCACATTTAGTTATTTATGAAGGTATAGCACGCATGAGGTCAGAGGACAACTTGCAAGAATTATTTTTGTCGCTGTTGTTTTTCCTTCTGCCGTGTGAGTCTCTAGAATCAAACCCGGGTCCTCAGGCTTGGCAGCAAGCACCTGCTTCTCACCACTCACAAATAAATTTTAACAAGCTTTTAGAAACTGACAATTTAGCCAGGCAGTGGTGGCACACGCCTTTAATCCCAGCACTTGGAGGCAGAGGCAGATGGATTTCTGAGTTCGAGGCCAGCCTGTTCTACAGAGTGAGTTCCAGGACAGCCAGGGCTATACAGAGAAACCCTGTCTCGAAAAACTAAAGAAACAAAACAAAACAAGAAATTGACAATTTGATAAAAGGAAATTATTATGTGTTGAACTCATTCTGCGTTCCATGATTTTTTTTTTTTTTTTTTTCGAGACAAGGTTTCTCTGTGTAGCCCTGGCTGTCCTGGAACTCACTCTGTAGACCAGGCTGGCCTCGAACTCAGAAATTTGCCTGCCTCTGCCTCCCAAGTGCTGGGATTAAAGGCGTGCGCCACCACCGCCCGGCTCCATGAATTTTTTAAAGCTGTCTACCTATAATTTTTATATTTCTAACTTAAGGAAGTTCTCTCCCCTCCACATAATACTATTAACTCATCTCCGCGTTGGCTACTATCAACATTGCTGGTCTGTCCCAGAGGACAGAATCGCCTCTTCCCATCGTAACTGAAAAGTCCGAGGCTGCCCAGATTCCGGGCAGAAAACAAATTCCTAAAAAGCAGGTAGTAGCTCAGTGACAGACTTCTCTCCCAGCTTCTATCACACCATGCTCTGCTTTCAGTTTCCTTACCTCTCTAGCCAAATCTTCGCCGTATTTAATTTCTGAGTACTCCCAAGGCATGCTCCTTGATATTCAATTAACTTTATTCCGAGGCAGGGGGGCTGTATTGTATCTAACTTTACAGCTTTAGATGTCACCTCTATAAACTAGTAAGTGTACATTTCTGCTTCATAAATACTTTGCCCTCGGAGCCAACTAGGTTAAGGACAGTATGGGTAGGAAAGGGGCTCGGGGGTCTTGGAGGACCACCAGGTCTGATTCCAACCAAGCTCCAAGCACCCGCCTGTTGGTGCATGGGGCCCAACCATGCTCCCTTTGTGAACAGTCTTGGCGAGCGCGGGATTCAGAGCTGTCAGAGCTCGGAGCCAAGTGACAGATGCCACCGAGACCCGCCACAGCACCTCCCCCGCGGGTCACTAAACCTCGGGTGCAGATCCCGGGAGGCTGAGAAACTAAGGAACTGTCCGACTCCCAAGACCGTGTACCCATCGAAACCAGCGCGAGCTACCCGCTGAAAGGAAAAGTGCAACCTCTTTTTCTTAGTAGACCAATCAGAGACCAAGATGGCCTAGACTGACAGCCCGGACAACCAATGAGAAATAGGATCCGTTCTCCTCGTGCCTGGGCACAAGAAAGGTTTATTAATAGGCACTAATCAAAGGCCCGGGTCTCGGCTGTGTACGGAGACGGGTGCAGAGCGCCAGGAGACATCACGGAAGCGGGATCGGCTCGCACCAAGCCTTGCACCCGGCGCGCTGCAGCCGCCCCAGCCCCTCTGGAGTGGACCGCGGCGCGGGAGAGGACGTGCTGCGCGCCGACGTCACGCGCTGCGCCGCGCCCCGCCCCCGGACACTTATAGCGTAGGCCAGCGCGCGCGCGCGCACCATTGTGTGGCTGACTCGGCCGCAGCTGCGGTGTGAGGCGCGTGTTCGGGCCTTCGCCGTCCCCGCACCCGCACCGCAGCCCTGCCCCGCGGCCCGCCGCACCTCAGCTAGCCTCCGGGAGAACACCCACCACGGCCATGCCGCGCGTCTACATAGGACGCCTGAGCTACAATGTCCGCGAGAAGGACATCCAGCGCTTTTTCAGCGGCTACGGCCGCCTCCTCGAAATCGACCTCAAAAATGGGTGAGTCGGATCTGGGAGGCCGCGCCCCGCGGCGGAGAGAGCCCCCCAAGGACCGAGTCGGCCAAGGCCGCGGCGCCGCGTGGCAGGGCCTCTAAAATGGCGGCGGCGCCTCGAGCGCGCGCGGGGGAGGTCGCGGGAGCGCGCGGCGCCGGCTAACGACACGCCTGCCGGTGCGCGGCTCGCGCTCCGCCCCTCCTCAGGTACGGTTTCGTGGAGTTCGAGGACTCCCGTGATGCGGACGACGCCGTTTACGAGCTGAACAGCAAGGAGCTCTGCGGCGAGCGCGTGATCGTAGAGCACGCCCGGGGCCCGCGCCGCGACCGCGATGGCTACAGCTACGGAAGCCGCAGTGAGTCCTACCCCCGCGCGCTCCGCGTCCTGGGTACCTGGGGGGGGGTGGCGGGTGCAGTCACTGGGGTGGGCAGGGTGGGACCTCCCCAGCCCGGGCAGGCGCGGAGGCCGGGGGTTGTCGGCCCGGGTGTTCCTGGGCTCCTCTACCTCCACGCATGCCCGGATAGCCGTGGGACACCGGAGCGCGGGGATTGGGTCGGGTGGCCAGTTGACTTAAGTTTGGAAGGAGTGGCTTCAGTTGGCCCTCATTGGCACTGACCTGGGTTCTGCCATTGAAAGCGAGGGCTGGCTGTATTTGTAGTATCCCCCTTGCTTATCTGTCAGTGCTTTTAGCTAGCGTTGAGGAAGTTTCAAGGAAGGCTGGGGTGGAGGTGGGGCAGGGGCGGAGAAAGGGGAGGAGCTTGAAGCCTAAGTCTTAGGAGATGGGAGACTTGGTGGGGGCAAAGAAATGCCATTTTAAACTTAAGTAATGTGGCACAGTACCACAAAGTAAATCTAAATAAGCTTTATGCTGTAATTGAACTAGTTGGGGCATGTTACTGGGAGGGGGTTGGGGGATTTTGGTTATGTGAAATGTTTAATGTTGAAATTGTTGCATGTTGAATTCAAACTTTTTAACAAGTCCTTGATGTTTCAATTTGAAAGTGACCAATGGGGCTGAGGCTGTGTCCACTGAGGCTAAGATGACTGCCTTTCCTGATTGGCCTTGGCTTTTCCATACATTGTGTGACCCTTGCCCTATGACCCTTTGGCTGACCTTACCGGAAGCCATGACGACAGCAGCCTTTTGCCATTAGACGCAGGGTGATGGTGAGGATTCCAAGGGTTAGACAAAACTGGTTAATCTGAACTAGGTGACTGTTACCTTGCGTGTTTTGTGGCCAAACCACCACCAAAAACCTCACACTGTGATGTAAGTACTTAGTGTAACTAGTAAACATTTTTGTAAACTGTAGAAATGCATGTAATCAGTTAAGTTTTATATTTTACAATGTTCTGTAAAATAAAACTTAGCGAGGTAAATTGAATAAAGGAGCAGTCACTCTCTAACAGATTGTAGGAGAGGTTTAGTTGGATTTAGTCTATTTGACTTGCCCTTAATTTAATTTGTGGCAAATCACAAATGTATCGAGGGTTTAGCAGTATAATAGCAAAGTCCTACTCCAGTAATAAACGTTGCTATGTTTGTACTAACTTTCAAAAAAAAATGCATCCCTGTCATTGCAACGCATCTAATTACTCCCTCCATGTGATAAAGGTGGTGGAGGTGGATACAGCAGTCGGAGAACTTCTGGCAGAGACAAATATGGACCACCTGTTCGTACAGAGTACAGGCTTATTGTAGAAAATCTGTCTAGTCGTTGCAGTTGGCAAGACTTAAAGGTATGTACCTGGAGTTTAATAGACAGAGGGCAGTTTCCTTAAGAGTTAGTGCTGCATGATCTTGCTTTAGATTTCTGGGACTTACACCAGTCTTTTAACTGTTTTAGGATTTCATGCGGCAAGCAGGAGAAGTGACTTATGCAGATGCTCACAAAGAACGAACAAATGAGGGTGTAATTGAATTTAGATCCTACTCTGACATGAAGCGTGCTTTGGATAAACTGGATGGCACAGAAATAAATGGCAGAAATATTAGGCTTATTGAAGATAAGCCACGAACAAGCCATAGGCGCTCTTATTCTGGAAGTAGATCCAGGTAACAGAATGGGGAGGCTTGTAATTTTCAGTTGTTGCCTAATTGTATTTACAGTGTTTCTTGATTGTAGTAAGCAGATATTCCAGCCATAGCTGAGTAGTTAAACGCATTCTTGAAAAGATTAAATCATTACTGTCTCTTATGTGTAGATCACGGTCTAGGAGAAGATCTCGGAGTAGGAGTCGCAGAAGCAGCCGCAGTAGATCTCGAAGTATCTCAAAAAGTCGCTCTCGGTAAATAATGCAGTATTGGGTCTCTTAATTGTATCACTTGTTAGAGTACAGGTGTTTTCTGACAAGATACTGAAAGAAATCTGGCTTTTCTTGTACAGATCTAGGTCTCGGAGCAAAGGTCGATCCCGATCCCGCTCAAAAGGCAGGAAATCCAGATCAAAGAGCAAATCTAAACCCAAGTCTGATCGGGGTTCCCATTCACACTCAAGAAGCAGATCTAAGGATAAGTATGGGAAGTCACGAAGTAGGTCACGTTCCCGGTCCCCCAAAGAAAATCGGAAAAGGAGATATAAAGTCAAAGTCCAGATCCCGGAGCCAGTCTCGATCCCATTCGCCTCTGCCTGCTCCACCCTCAAAGGCTCGTTCCATGTCCCCTCCGCCAAAAAGAGCTTCAAGGTCCCGTTCTAGATCTCGTTCAAGGTCCAGATCAAGTTCCAGAGATTAACCCTGAACTCTACGTTCTTTGCACACTATAACGGAACACTTTCCTACTTGCTTAGGCAGTTACTCTTCCGAGTTTGTGCTCGGCCTCTTCTTCAAGAGGATTTCCTGAAAAGGGAACACAGGAATTTGATTTTGTGGCCAAATTTAATGAGAAAAAGATGAGGTTCTAAAATGGTGGTATGAAGCCCTCTCCCTTCTTTGTAGAATTAAGATAATTTTGATTTTGTAGCCTTTGAGCTAAAATAACTTTTGTAAAGATTAAGCTCATTTAGATTTTTTTAAAAGTATTGCAGCAGGATCTGCTGCAGGGTTCTGTTGTTTTGTTTTGCTTATTTTTAAATTAACTGTTCAAGCTTTGGATACTGCAGGCTTTAGAGGGAGAACCCAAATTTTCAATTATGTTGGCTTTTTATAAAGCTTGAGTTATGTAAGATTTAAATAAAAGTTTGCTACCAAGATGATTGCCTTATTGAATAGGTCACTACTAAGGCCCTTTAAGTGTTTGTTGATACCTGCCATTTGTGGAGACAGTGTAAATTCTACATGAGTGTAAAACAAGGCAAGCCTCAGACCAGCAATAAATTATTCAGTTTGGCTAACCTTATTTTGTGCTGTTAATCAAATCTACCAAAGTCTTTTGTCTATCCCTTTAATAAGTTGAGTTAAAAGTAAAAGGAACTTTGTAGTTAGTGCCACAAAATTAATAAAAAAAAACTAAAGGATTATAATTTGAACTCTTCAAGAAGTGGGTCCTAGTACTTTGGCTCTTGTTATCCTGTGCTCTGGAAGTGGTCAGCGTGATTAGTATTAGTGTATGGTTTGGTGGTCTTTAATGTTTTGAAAAACAGAAGTAGCCTTTCTTTAATTAGAAATTTAGTTATTTTATTCAAAGTTGAAAAGCATATGTGCTGCATTTTCTGCTGAAAGATGGTTATATTTAACAGGTGCTTAGCAGAAATTTGGTAAGATATTTGCTGGTTAAAATTCCAATCAGTCCCCTTCGTATTAGTGGGGCACTTGTGGTTAGTTTGAAAAACAGTGACATGGATAAACTAAAATGCTTCATACTTTATAAGTAAAGCATTATGAATGCTGTGAAAACCAAGTTAAAATAAATAGTGCAAATGTGTAGGAATAAATTTGCAGTTTCTGTACATCCAAAACCCCAGTTAGTTGAGACTGCAGTCAATAATTACCTTACAACCTTTTCATTATTCAGACATTTGTAAAGTCATTTCACCCCAAATACTTAACCTCATTCTTTAGTAAAGGTGTAGATGGTTTGGCTCAGGTTTAATACCTTCCTCAGCTGTTATTATATAATCTAAAAGTTGGATTGTAGGTTATAATATAGAGTTGGTTTGTAGGGCTAAATAATCAGGACATGCAATAAAGCAAAGCTGAGTGGAAAAATAGGGTTCAAGGGCCTAGGTAGGTGTCAGTAACTGGGAATATTTGGGAACAGGGAAAGGGGAATGTTTTCAAGACATTTATCCTGTTACAAAATATTAAAGACTAACTCTAGGAATATAGTGTCAAATAAAGCTGCTGCTTTGGTCATCTTTTCTTTGATGCTTTGTTTAGATGTTTATAAGAAATAGGTTTATTTTTCCAGTGTAAATTTCAGAATTTAAAGAAAATTGTGTCTGGTTATAGTTTACTATTTTCCGTACTTAAAAACAAATGTGATGGCTCTTTAAGAATTGGGTTTGACCAAAGTTCTCTTTGTTTTCAGGGAAAACTATATAAAAGCTTTCTGAGCCACAGCCTTTTAAAGGGGGAAAGGCTAATAGTAAAATTTGACTTTCTGACTGCACGCAACTTCAGCTGGGCTTGCCTTCTGTTCGTGTGGTAGTACATGACAGAGGCATTAGACTACTTTTTCGCTGCCCTAATAAGTATATAATGAATAAGTAAATGCCAATACCCATACAGTTTTTCTAGTGGGGACAAAGGCCATTTTATTAAAAGTCTAGGCTTTCATACCTGTAGACCCTAGTTATTAAATGCACTAAACAAACAACTGCATTTAAAGCATTGGCCTTAGCAGAATTGACTGACTTAAAGTGTTTTAGTTTCTTACTGATGAGTGAATTCAGTTCCCTACCAACTAATGCACAGAATCTAGAATCCCATCCTGCACACATTGGTTGGCACCTTGGGTAGAGTATCAACTGATAAAAGAGCACAAGAGAAGTGGAGAACATCTTGAGTCCTGTTGGACGTGATAGTGTTTCTTGATATGTATGCCACAGTGCCTTTATGGCCAGTTTGAGTCCTGCCTACTTCAGCCTTTATGTTCCCACTCCTCCTGTGTTAACATTGCTTTCATCTTGGATATTCTTTTTTTTTTTTCTACTTTGTTAACCTACTTTATGCTTTATCTCAATAAAATGCTTACCAAGGGAAAGACTTGTTCTGCATTTATTGTGTTGTCCCTTGGCACCAAATAGTTGCCAGGTAGGTTTTTTAAAGTGGAGTTACCATTAGCTACTGTTGATGTATTTGTTCTCTTGTTTTAGCTCTAGAAAGCAGGGTTTGGGAACTTAAAGTAGATGGTTTGTTTTATTTTCATGTGTTTACTTATGTTCATTTTTATCTGTAGTTGACATTATTCAACACAGTTTATCAACTTAGGAAGATACCTTAAATCCTTAACCTAATGTCCTTAGTCCTGGACATAGAGCACTCTTAAGCTTTGCAAGTTTATCCATCAGTGCCATTGTATTCTCATTGCTTAACCCTGTTCTCAGAAGCTTTGCCTGTGGTTGATCTGATTTCAGATACATGGCAGTAAAACCAAGTATGGAGTTTCATTTTGTGTTTATAGGAATAATCTAGGGCTTCATGTATGGCTCAGGTTGAAAATATGTTCTTGTGTGCACAGCCCTGGAGTCGATCCTCGATGGTGTGCACTCTCCCTCACATACAGACTAATAGGGGCTAATTGTAGTATAGTACACACTCTTGACCTTAGTATGAAAAGCTAAGACAGAATTGCTCTGGATTTGAGGCCTGCTAATGGTAATTAGCAAGAAACTTTGTCAGGGGAAGGGGGACTTTCTTAGAGTATAAAATAATTTATTGAGTCTAATTACTGTCGTAGCTACTATTTACAGTTTCTATTTATATATGCTGGTATGTGTATATACATATATATAATCTCAATAATTATAGCTAAGGATAACTTTGAACTTGATCTTTAGGCAGTATTACTGACAAGTACTATATCACACCTGACTTGTCCCTTTTTTCTTAAGATAGGCACTAAGCATTCAGAGCCTACCTCCAACTCAGCAATCCTACGTATCACCTTAGATTGAGTACTAGGATTATAGGCATCAGCTACCACACCACATCTGTCTTGTTTGTAACAGTTTATTCACACAGTGAGTAATATGTAACTAGACTTTACTCAATACATGATAATAGAGAGTTCTGCCTTAAATGATGAGTAATCTATTCAATAAATACTCTGTTAAATGAATACATTTCTCAAAATTGTAAGTTTTAGTAATTGATACTAGTTTGGCCAGAAAGGAATTTCAGTTCCAAAATAAAAGGAAGTGCAGCAAAATCCATCTTTGATAAGCAGGACATAGTACTCTTACTTTTGGAGGCACTTCTTGTCAGCATATCTGCAGAAGGGGGCTTTTAGGGTTTTGTCTTTTGAGAGAAGGTGAAAAGAATAGTAAAGTAAGCTACTTAGAAGCTCCAGTGGTCTGAAAGGAGAAATAAATATGCCCCTTGCTCAGGGCCAGACTAGGATCTGGAGAGTTGTTTTGAACAAGCATGAGGAAATTGGCTATATCCCTTACTATAAGATAGTGTCTGAAAGACAGACACTATCAGTGTACTTGCCTCAGTCTTTTGTAACTGCCTCAGAGTTGACCCCTAGTTATCCTAGCCAGTTAAAAGTCGACAAAGGCAGAGATTTTGTTCATTCATAAGTGGCCTTTGTGCACTAAATACATGTTGTATTCATACTTTGAGACAGTTGCTCTGACCTAGGTGGTCTTCAGTTGGCAAAAGTATTTCCTCAGCCTTCTGAGATCTGAAAGTACAGGCATGTAAGAATAGTGGGGTGAACCACTCTCCACTTAAGCATCTAGCTTTAACCATATATACCTGTGCACTTCCAATTTTGAAGGTAACCTTGGCATTTAATAATGCTAATATAGTACATAATTCTAGAGGGCATCTAAATCTCTTTAAGTCATGCCACATGTGGCAAAAGCCTGTAGTAATTGAACACAGGGTTATTTTTGAGATCAGGGTCCATGTGGGATACATGGGTAAGATTGTCCCAAAAAAGAGAGTTTCTAAATCCATTTTTTTTTTCATGTTTCCCAGTTTTGGTTTTGCTAGTTAGAATCTGTCTTGCATTTGCTGTAAATGGGTAGATTTTTTTCACCTAAACCACCACCTGGGAACTTGATGAAAATACAGCTTTTCAGGTCCAACCCTGCAAACACTGAGCCAGAAATACTGTCTGGAATCCAGTCTTACATGGCCCTAAAAAAGCTCTCAAGAGGTTCTGGTGAAATTTTGAGAAGGGCGTTGTTTTGGACTGCCCTGCACTAGGCAAGGACTCCATTCTGTTCCTTCATTCTTCCTCTGCCTGTGAAGCCAACGTTCAACAAGTTGGAGTACCTGATTTCTAAAGTAGATGAAGCACACAAGGTAGTTTTAGCTTTAAATGTATATTGTGATACAAATTATTTGTAGTTTCATGGTAGTTGTGATTTACACTCAGTCCTGAGTTCCTAACAGAAAGGTTCCCAAAGTAAGCTTGACACCTGAGGTGTACTTAAATGATAGACCACTTCTGTGCCCAGAACACACAGCTGCCATCACAGACCATTGCCCCATCCTCCATTTACTTCAGGTTCCATTGGCCCTGCCCTCGAGCTGACTGTGGTGGTATGTAACTGATTTCAGTACAATTGAGTCACTCTCAGGCCAGGAGTGTTAGCAGCTGTAGTGTTGACAAAGCATATACAAGGCCCTAGATTCAGTGCCTGCCACTGCAAAACAAGAAAATAGAACCACACCCAGTTTTTCAGGAAACTGCTGTTTAGCCACTGGCAGTCTGGCTGGTATGTATGTGGATGTGAGAGACTGCTTTCAAAAGTCCTGCCATGTGTGTCCTAGGAATTTGAACTCAAGTGACCAGAATTAGCAAGTTTTTAAGCCACTGAGCCATCTCCAGGCCTTGGTATTCTGATGAGGAATTGGGAGTATTCCCTCAGCAGTACATATGATTTCTTCCCCTCCCAGTTTACCATCTGATAACTACTGTAGTATAACTTTTTTTTTTTTTTTTTTTTTTTAGGTTTTCCAAGACAGGGTTTCTCTGTGTAGCCCTGGCTGTCCTGGAACTCACTCTGTAGACCACGGTGGCCTCGAACTCAGAAATCCGCCTGTCTCTGCCTTCCAAGTACTGGGATTAAAGGCATGCGCCACCACCCCCAGTAGTATGACTCCTTAAGACATGAAGATCAAGCAAACTCACTATAGTAGAGTGTTAGGACCCTTGAGGCTTAAGTGGCTTCAGTGCTCAGCTCAGAAGTCAGAGCTAACCAGTTCTTATAAATGAGTATAAAAGAAAAATCTCAAAGTTCCTAAACTAAGTCTTTATGTAATTCTACTATTATGAAAATAGTCCATTTTGGACTATTTAGCCAGCTCCATGACACGTCACATGTCCATGTTTATTGCTAGTCTGTGCAAACAGGATGGACATGGGAAGGAGAAGGAAAGTCTTAGTCTGTCCTTCCCCTCAGGAATATCTTACTGATAGTTTCACTGTAATCATTCCTGGGCAACATTGAAATACAAATAGACAAGAAGTACTTAGAAAAGAAATAGCTTTTTCTTGACCTGTATTGTACCAGATGCCATTGCAAAGGCAAATGAGCTGAGTGCTTATGACCAAATAGGAAGTAACAAGCAAGGGGAACTTTTATCAGTGGGGCTTGAGGCTGCAGGGCTGGATTCCATTGAATGCTTGACTCTGCTCAGCTGGATTACCTGTCTAGAACATCTGGAACCTTGTACATTTTTAAAGGACCTGGCATAGTGAGTCATGGCTGCCCCATATTTTCCCCCTCTGCTCTTTATTCTGTACTACTACTAAGACATCTCAAATCCCAGGCTTTCATGGCCTGTGGGTGGGTTCAAAACTTGCAGCATCTGCAGTCTAAGGGCAGGCTTGTGAGCCAAAATCAGGAGCTTCCCTTCCTATGGTGACTATCTTGGGAAAGCTTTCAGGCCATTGTTTTGGGTTGAGCTCAAGCACTACACCTTCCCCCCCCCCCAAAAAAAAAAAAAAAAAAAAAAAACTAGACCAAAATGGGAGTCCAAGAGATGGCTCAACAGGTAATAGCACCTTGCCACCAAGCCTTACATGACCTGAGTTTGATCCTTGAGACCCATATTGTGTAAAGAGAACTGCAAGCATGTGTGCACACAAAACTTAGAACGTGTAAATACAATAAACCAAACTAAAGAAGTTATTCCTGGTACAGTTACCAACACAAATTAAGCTATTTGGCTGACCTTCCAAGAAAAAGGATGAAAGCCAAATTTCCAAACAATCCTGTCTTCACGAGATGGTTTAGTAGTTGAAAGCACGGACTTCCTTTCCAGAGGACCCAGGTTCAAATCCCAGCACCTGCATGGTGGCTCAACAACTTCCAATCCCAGGGTATCCAGTCATACGCAAGAACACAGACATAACTTGTAGGCAGAATACTCATGCATACAAAGTTGTCTGTAGGTAACCTGCTAACAATGCCAGAGCTGGGCTTAGTCATTCCTGCCTCAGCCTCCTGAGTCACCAGGACTACATGAACATGTCTTTGTGTCCTGATCTTGTCAAATTGTACTGATATCCCACTGTGGATGCCATTCTCCCTACTAAACAGATCTGATGGTTAAATGGGTACGTTGTTCCCATGACTATGGTGTTATATCTTTGGACCAGTAGTACATGTAATTCTACAAGTGAATGACTTGTCCAGGAATAATTTTACATTACCTTTCTGGTTTCAGTATGACTACCAAGAGGGTAGACCCAGGGAGCTGGTATAGCAGGTAAAAGCTTTTGCTGCACAAACTTTGCATCAGTTTGATCCCTGGTGGAAGAAAAGAACTGACTTCCCAAAGTCTAAACTCTGACCTCCATTCATGAGCCATGGCACAGGTATACCTGCATTCACACATCATATACACACATACTTTGTAAAGGATGGAATAGACCTAGAGGTCCAGTGCATATGGGTATGAGCTTAGGGATTTATCCCCGTGGATGACTAAGCACTGAGCATCCAAGTAACATGATTTCTGAGCCATACCCAAGTGGCCTGTGTGTTTAGCCCTCCATATAGTCTAATAAGGTTATCACAGGCCTATTTCATGGTCCCCAAAGACCAAATTTGGTGATCTGCCAGAGCAACAAGAGCTCTAAACCACTGAGCCACCTCTCCAAGCCCTCTGGTGGTATCTTTATGCATCCCTTTTGGGTTTCTGTTAAGATTCCCACTTTGCACGGTCTGATGTGTCTATAGAAGCAAAAATGTTTTCACGCACGAAGGGCAAAACCCTGCTATTCTGAGATCCTTGAGCTACTGAATCAGTGACTTCAGTTTTGATAGAAACAGGAAGTATGGGCTGCTTCCAAACAACCGTTGCCGCCATGCTTCTGTATGGCAACACCATCTGGGCCTACTCTTGGGAAGAGGGTGGAATATGAAGGAAACATGGGACTCACTTCTAAATGCAGGCTGGGAGCCCACAGGGTAAAATGAGCAGAGGCAGAGCTGCCCACATCACATCAGCCTGGAAGGGGCTCCATCCCTGAGGGTGTTGGAATGAGCAAGTCAGGTATTAAGACCAGTGAATATGTAAATGAGCAGAAAGTAGCAACTGGCGTTTATATGAACTGTTTCTGGGTCCCACCTGCTCAAATTCCATGCATCTGTTTGAATCACTAAAAAAGATTTGTAATTGAGAAACCATGTGTTCAAATAGGTTTACCACTTTAATACTTAACCATTTTGGAATCTTTAAGTAGAGTCTGGATAGAGATAAGAAAATTGTGTGTGTGTGTAAAGAGCCCTCTATGGTTATAGTTATCTCCATCCTTTTTGACTAATCTTGTTCCTAAAAATACAAAATGTGATTAAAACTGTGGAGACAAGGCAGAACACACATAAAGAGTAGTTAAAATCTACATAAATTTAAACTGTTGATCACAGCAATTGGGAGAATATACCATTTAAATAAGAACTATTTTTCATATGGACTAAGTCTAAAGATTTGGCTGATGGATACCACCTAAGCCAAATAGACCTGCTTTCTGCGAAATAAGGGAGTAAAATAAAATCAGTGTATAAGAGGGAACTGAGGCACTGAAGAGTTGACCTCTTTCACATGAATTAGTCAATAGAAGACATTTATTAGTACCCACTCTGCTAGGAACTGGGGATACTAAAAACTGGTGGGTTTCCTTTCTAGAGTGCGGAATCTCTTAAACTCTTGAGTTACGCAAGTCTCTGATGATTTAGACATGGTGCCAGAGTAAGAACCAATAAAAGTAGAGGTCTGATAGAGACAGAGCAATTGAGGAAATGGAAAGCACAAGAGGAGCAATGATTTGCTCAAATCAACACCAAAGGAACCGTTCTCGAACTCCAGACTATGGCATGATAGTCTTCCAATGTTCAATGGAAGCGCAGGAGGTATGGTGATGTCCAGGGCACATCATCAACCAGTGGCAGTGAGTCACCCAAAGGCTGGTGCAGCTGGGGTTCTCGATGCCAAGCCAAGCCCAAGGCTTCCCTACTCTGGCTGTGCGTGCTCTTCACCCATCCTAGGAGTTCCCTGAAATGCCTGAAGTCCCCTTCTCCAAATGTGGAACTCGAATTAGGCAGGGTTGCAGCCTTTTCGGGTACAGACTAGCTGGAGGGGATCCATCCGACTGCTTCTCCCGGCTCCGTGGTTCCCAGGATACTATAAAAATCTCCACCCACTTCTCCGGCGCAACTAGCGGGTCTCACGGGGAAGAGGCAATTAAGCCTGCACCCCCAAGGCTCCGACGGAAAGCAAAAGCTGCAACCCGGGGCCACGGCCATGCAGACCCGCCAGCTAAGAAACTCGCCGACAGGGAACAGGCCCGCCCCCCTGTGTGCGCAGGCGCGCGCCGCACCAGGCTCCCACGGTCGGTCGCTCCGTGCGGGCGGCAACCGCTAGCCATGCAGGTAAGCACGGGGCAGTGGTCTCGGGCTGGGTGTCCCAGGACGCCACACCCCAGTCCCAGCCAGCACGGCTTGTGCTGGGGTCCCTCAGGCACCGCCCTATGTCCTTTTCCAGCTCCTGCGGCACCGGCTGTGGGCTGGGGAGGTGGTTCTGCAGACCCAGGGCCATGGCGCTGCAGGTGGGGGCTGCTGGCTGCCGGCGAGCGAGCCCAGCGGCACTGTCTGCATCCAGAGCGGTGGTGAGGGCAGAGCCTCCGCCTTGCAGAGAGATTCAATCAAGACTTTCCACTAATGAGAGGGTGTGGAGGGCGAGTTTGGGCTATCCATAGGCCATTTGGCAAACTTTCCACCGTAATTGACTTTCAGTATCTTTTAGCAGAAAACAGGATTTAAAATTTTTTGGCTATAAAGCAGGAGGGAGTGGGTGAGGGGTGTCTAAAGAATTCCGCCATTTTAGTGTTTAAAAAAGTAACCCATCTGCAGAGAGGACAGATCAATGACCACCCCGCCCATGACTGCATTAGTTCAAGGAGGTGGGCGGTGGTTTTGGATAGCTGCAGCAGGGAGCGAGCTGGGGGAATCCCCCTCCCACAAGTGTGCTGTGTGCATCCAGCACTAGCTCCCCTCTCTCCAGCACCTACCAGGGCTTTTATTGGATGTCTGCTCTTTGTATGATGGTCTCAAAGGGATGGGGAGGGCAGAGAGACAGAGACTGTGTGTCATCTGTCTAAAGCTTGACAGCAAGCGGCAGCAGCAGGGCCACATTCAGAAATTGTTTATTGAGCATCTGCTGTGTGCAACCACTCTTGTTTTAGGTAGGATTCCCAGGAATCACAGACTAGGTTTATGAGAGTAGCCTTGTGAAACCAGCAAGATTGGGCAGAGATGGTGATATGCTGACCTAGTCCCAGCAGTGGCCTCAGCCTGGGGAGCAGGAAGCCCTGAACCTGAGATGGCTCTGCAGGGACCCCTCAAATGAAGGTAAAGGTGTGGGGGTCTTCATAACCCTCTGTGAACTAATCATCTATGACTGACTTATAGAGAGAGAGCACTTGAGAGACACTTCCCCTGGCCAGTTCCAGAGAACCTGAGACTAATGGCTGACAGTTGTCATTCTTCTCTAGAAAGCCCTCACTGAATGCTTTTCTGTCATTTTCTCTCACTGTAATTGTTTTGGTTCTCCAAGGCTCCACTCTTTCCCTGTAGTCCCTTCTCTGTCTCAAATACCATCTCCACACAATGTCTTTCAAATCTGTCCCCAGCTCCAACCTCACCCTTTATCTTTAAAGTATAAGCCTCACAAGAGCACCTATGTCCCCAGAGTGCAGAGCAGTGCTGACATTTCGGTGGTTCTCCTGGACTTGCTGAGACCAGGCATCAAGCCGTATCAGAAAGGACATCTTCCGCTTCTTCTCTTCGACACCTGCTACACAGGACTGGTTTTTGAAACAGAGTTCTTTGAATAAGCCACCACTCTTCTCTTTTTTTGTTTGTTTGTTTGTTTGTTCTGTTTTGTTTTGAGACAGGGTTTCTCTGTGTAGCCCTGGCTGTCCTGAAACTCACTCTGTAGACCAGGCTGGCCTCGAACTCAGAAATCCGCCTGCCTCTGCCTCCCAAGTGCTGGGATCAAAGGTGTGCACCACCACTGCCTGGCAATGAATACCTTTAGGAGGTCTATCGTTTTGTTTTGTTTTGTTTTTTGAGACAGGGTTTCTCTGTATAGCCCTGGCTGTCCTTATCAGGCTGGGCTTGAACTCAGAAATCCACCTGCCTTTGCCTCCCAAGTGCTGGGATTAAAGGCTTGTGCCACCATCGCCCAGCTGCCGCCATTCTTCTTGATCTCCAGTATTTGAAACAAAAGATTTGTTTTATTTAAAAGAATTAAAAGTGATGCAAAGGTTGGAGTGGAAAGATGGCTCAGGGTTTAGAGCACTTGTTGCTCTTCCTGCCACCCAGGTTCAGTTCCCAGCATGGTGTCTGACAACCATCCGGAACTTCAGTTGTGGGGGGGGGGGGGTGCGGGGGGGGGGATGGTTTAAGGTGCGGGGAAAATCAGAAACCCTCTGTTGGTCTCAACAGGTACTACATGCACACTGCCAACACATACATTCCAAGGAAAGTAATCACACACATAGAAGTAAATATTTCTAAGTGGCCCAAACTCTTCAGCTGTGAGTCGCAAAATAATTGGAACTGACACCTGGGGAATCCTAGATGACAGGTTTTAAAAACTCACATCGTTTTGTTTGACCTTTTCAACCTGTTTATACCAAGCTTTACACTTCTAATGATAGACATCTATAATATATTCTGTGTTTTAGGGAGGAAAACCTAGGAAATAAATGAACATCCAAGAACAGCAGGAGGGACAGAGGGTGGGCACAAGACAGCAGCCTTGGCACCTGAATTTGCAAGTCAGCAGGGTCTATGTTACTGGCCAGAAGCTGCCAAGCTCCCTGGAGCTTCTGTCTGAAGGAAGAGAGAGGGTTGCTATTTGTTGAGGACCTGTTGGTATCAATATGTCCCATCCAGCACTTACCAAAGCCCACTGAGGTAGGTGCTATCACCATTTTTATTTTATTTTATTTTACTTAAGAAACTGGGGCTCAGAGTGGGAAAGTTACTTATCTGGAATCACAGATAAATTAAGTAAATGTGGAGACGCTGAGAGTCTGATTCAAAACTCTGCCCTAAGCTAAGCCTCATATTCCTTCCTTATCACATATGCCAGACCCATTGCCAAGCGCTGCTAAGAAGCAGCTGAGTAGCAGTCATACTACAGAATACAGTTCCTTCTCTTTCTCTCCATCCATCCCCCAACCTCTCTGCTGGATTTGAACACAGGATTCATGCATGCTAGGCAAGTGCTTTGCTAGTAAATCATAGCCCCACCTTTTGGCTCTTGTGCTGACTAGGTTTCATATGCTACCCTTTTGCTGTTCATGTACGTGTATTTGTTCAACAGATCCTTCAGCGGAGGCTTTACAAGCCCCCCTCGACCAAATCGTCATGGCTGTGCCTGGGTTTGGAGGGAGGAGTGGTGTATGGGGAAACACAGAACAGGGTCAGGGAAGATGTCACCTTCCACAAGGACCAATCCTGTTTGGATAGAATAGAATATGGTTCATGAAGACTCTTGAGTTCTCAAAGATAGGGAGTGGAAGTGGAGGACCAAGAAAGAAGTGAATTTGGACTTAGCCTGGCCTTTGTCACTAGCCAAAGCTAGATCTTGGCCTGAGTCACGTATCCAATAATCCATTTCCAGACACATAGTGTGCACGCTGTTGGGGGTACCTCACACACTACTATGCCCGCCCTCACAGATAAAGGGCGGGGGAGGATGACCTGGCCAGAGTTCTAGCATTAACCTAGGTAAATGTCAGGAGTCAGACCTGCTGCCGGCATCCTAAACCATCTACTCAGAGATGAAACCTTTCTCTCTAAGTTGCTGACTATAGATGGCCAGTGTCTCCTCCAAGAACCCCCTTCCCTCCCTGTCCTTATCACCCTGGTGGTTGTGTTTGGTTCGTAGACACATCTGGATGGCGGGTCACACTGACATGGAGATACTAAGGACAGTGAAAGGGTCTTCCACAGGGGAGGTCAACGTGCACCTGGTGGCCAGGGACAGCACAGGCTCCCATCATCACCTGCCTACAAGTGCCTTCATTATTCCTAGTAAGTCAGGGTCAGGGTCTGGAGGCTCCATATTTGCTCAAGGTGTGGATAGTGGGAAAGGACTATGCTTTTCACTCTTTTTGTTATTGTTCTTTGGTTTTGTTTTGTTTTGTTTTGAGACAGGGTTTCTCTGTGTACCCCTGGCTGTCCTCAAACTTGCTTTGTAAATCAGGCTGGCTTGAAACTCAGAGATTCCCCCGAAATCTGCCTCTTAAGTGCTGGGATTAAAGACCTGTGCCACCACGCCCAACCTTTCACCCTTCTATAACTGTTGTCCACTTTTATATGCATGCGTGGCAGGAGTGAGGCAAGGTCACCAGGCTCATCTATGCTTTCTCCGATCTATGTATTGTTTCTAGCTACCATTGGTCTGCCTAGTTCTGCCCTGGATGTGTCCTGCCCCCGGGAGTCAGTCCATGTGGGTCCCCTGGAGCGGGTGGCTGGCAGCGAACCAGTAACAGCAACTATTCTACCACAGCTAAGCACCAGATGGGGACCAATAGCACAGTCAGGCTTCTGGATTGGACTGGAGTTTCCGCACCTTTAGCTGGGAGCGGCATGCGGGTCAGTCTCCATAAAACCTGGAAGTTGCAGGGAGGGGCCGGTGGGCTTGAAGGCGGGGCTTGAGGCGGAAAGACTTGAAGCTGGTAGAATCTGAGGCTTAGAATGAGACATCCTGGGACTGGACTTGGAGGTGGGGGGGGGGCATGGGCAGAGTCTGGAGGCCTCTTAAAGCATGAGCTGGCAGAGCTAAATATATAAAGTGTGAGTGACCCAAGGTGTGGAGAGCTGGAATAATCTTAGTCCTCAGAATTTCCTGTATCCTAGTTCCGGATAAACGAGTACGCGCCACTGAATATGGTAGGAGTGGAGCGACCACAAAGCCCGGAGCAGCGACACGAGGGTGGCACAGCTGAAAGAAATACGGGCATCCAGCACCCTGGTAGGATCCTGCTCCCAGGTGCAATGCGTGGGTGGGTGAGGCTTGGTTAGATGGGCTCGTGACCGGATGCGATCCTAAGTCGAGAAAGCTGGAGGATGCTGTCCAGTAGGAAATGGGCTGTAGGGGATGTGGGCGGAGCCTGAGTGTGCTGTGTTTGGGTTGGAAGACTGAGGCCAGCGGTCTCCCACAGATGTTCACCAGGACCCTCAAGATGTCACCCCTCTGGAATCCCCAGTAGACGCAAGCGCCTGCAAATGCCAGGCTTGTGGGCCTCAGCAAAATATTAGCTTAGACGTTGGTTCATCGGGAGACCGATGCCCACTGCCTTTCCTAAAGAGGTAAGAACAAGGGCTTACAGCTTTTCTTGCCCTGTTTTTAGTTCTTAAAGCCTCCTTCCTGTTCCGGGCTTAGGAGAATGTGGATGGATACACTGGATGCTACTGAATGTATAGAATTTTTTTTCTAATAAGACCGTTCTATTTGTAGGTCAGTCATAGTCGAGAATTCAAGCTGTACCATCACTTCTGAGCTCCTAAAACCCATGAAAAAGAGAAAACATAAGGAGTATCAGAGCCCATCAGAGGAGTCCGAGCTGGAAGCTATGGTAAAATAACGGAGCTGGAACCTCAGTTTCGTATTCTTGTCAGTCCAAGATGGGGGGCTGGGTCAAGAAGACTCCTGTTGCATCCTACTCCCATTTTTTTCAGATTCCATCTTGAATCACGTTATAAACCTTATTAGAGGAAAGGAGGGAGGCAGGGAGGGAGGGGAAGAGAAAAAGAGAGACTGGAGACTAGAGCAGGAAGATTCTCTTGGGCAAGTAAATCAGCACAAAACAGAACTGTTCACATACTTAGATTCCCCACTAGAAATGAGAATTGTAGTTTCAATTGTATAACGAGGACTTATGTACTCACATGGATCTGTACCTCCCAGTGGTACAGACCCAAGCAATGGATTGACTGCAGGAACTCAGTCAAGGATTGCACATACTCTAGAGGAAAAACTCTTTCAGTTTCAGTCATAACATTGGACCAGAGAGCCAGCCAGGGACCAGGGATCAGAGGCTGAACTTGTATCCCAATCCATGAGGATAATAAGTTGGCATCCTCAGACTTTCTTTTAACACAGAAGCAAGGAGAAGGAAAAGACCCAGAGAGAGAGCCCACCCCCAGCACCCCAGAGAATGAAGAGTGGAGCAGAAGCCAGCTGGGTATGGCAGCCTGTATTTGTTTATATGAAATGATTATATACTTCTGAAAATGTGAGATTGAAGGTGTGGGGGGCATGGTTGTGGTTGTACATGGTGCCTATGAGCATAGGTTAATGTATATGAAAGTAAGACCATTTGTAGTTTGTTCACGACGATGTGTTTATTCTTGGGGTTGTTTATCTTGTGTTATACATCTGTGAGGAGGCCCTACTAGGAAGTCTGGGCTCAGTATCTGAAGACTTGAAGAGCCATATGGCATTACTTCCTTTTGGTGGATTGGTAAGCCACACTCGTCTTTGGCCTGACCTTCCTGTCATAGGCCCCTTTCCTGGTCTTTTGGTTCTAAGGGATCCTTCAGAGTCAGCTTCTGCTCTCAGAACTCCTGTGAGTATTTCTGTTGCCCCAGATGACAGCTGCCAGCTGGATCTAAGCAGAACTTATCATAGTAGTCTTCATCAACATAGCAATGTGTATGTCTTCCTCCCCCAACACTTAGATTCCCCACTAAATACTGGGCCTGAATTTATTTCTAGCTTTATTACACTGAAGGAAGGTGCATGTGCCTTAGGGCCTGTTGGGGGTCAGAAGACAATTTTCCAGAGTCAGTTCTCTCCTTCCACCACATGAGTCCTGGGGAACCAATGACTGGACAACAAGCTGAGCCATCTTGCCAGCCTGTAAGCAGATCTGAGGTTGGCAGGATCACTGTGTCTCAGCTGCTAAGCCTAGACCCTGGTATGGAATGGGTTCTCAGTGGTTGGTAGGTGAATTGATGGTGTATGTGTGTTGGTGAGTCCTCGTGGATTGTACTTCAGTTGCATGAGTTTTTCCCATCCTGGGGCGAACCAAAAGAGTGAGCTCAGAAGAAGCACCATGTGCCACCTTTTCTATGTGCTCATTTTAAGGACAAGGTAGGCCTTGGTGTCCCACACCTTAAATCCCAGCACTTGTGAGGCAGAGGCAAGTAAATTTGTACGCCGGCCTAGTCTACATATCAAATTCTAGGCCAACTATCTTAGTCATTGTTCTATTGCTATAAGGAGAAACTGTGACCAAGGCAATTCTTACCAGAGAGAGCCTTTCATTGTGGGCGTCTGGCTTACAGTTTCAGAGGTTAGTCCATTATTATCATGGTGGGGAGCATGGAAGCAGGCAAGCAGGAGCTGGGGAAGTGACTCTAAGCTACATCCTGATTGGCAGGCAGAAAGAGAGAGAGGAAGAGGGAGAGGGAGGGGGGAGGAGGGAAGAGGGAAGAGAGGGAGAAAGAGAGAAAATGGGCCTAGCATGGGATTTTGAAACCTTAAAGCCCTCCAACCCCTAATGACACACTTCACCTATTCCAACAAGGCCACACCTCCTGATCCTTGTAATCCTTTCAAACAGTTCTACTTCCTGGTGACCAGGCATTCAACTACATGAGCCCATTGGGGCCATTCTTATTCAAACCACACCAATCTAGGCTATATAGTGAGACCCAGTCTCAGAACAACAAAACAGAACCAAGACAAGGGCACTGTTAGTGAGAGTGCTCAGCAGGTAAATCTCTTCCAGACAACCTGGATTGAAGTGCCAGCACTCACAGGGTGACCGTGGATTGAAGTGCCAGCACTCACAAGGTGACCGTGGATTGAAGAGTCAGCACTCACAGGGTGACCCTGGATTGAAGTGCCAGCACTCACAGGATGACTCTGCCATTTAACTCCAGTTGAGAGGATCCAGCGTGCTCTACTGATCCCTACAGACACATGATTGTTTTTTTAATTATTAATTTTTAAAAAGTGATAGTTGAGAACCTCATTCCACAGTGCTGGATATAGCTGCAGAGATGTCCACGCATTTGGGATTTGAGGACAAAGCATGTCCAATCTTTCATTCCGTACACCTCCAGATCCATAATCTAGTGGCACTCCAGGATCAGCTAGTCATGACTTTTCAGATTCAGAGCGTCTTTCTCTTTTTCTTTATACTTACTTATTTACTTACTTTATTTATTTATTTACTTATTTATTTTTATCTTGTATTGCTGGGGATAAAATCTAGGAGCTAACAGGTGCTAGCCAAATGGCCTCTGGTCTATATACCCAGGCATTTATTCTTATTTTAGACCAATATAATTTGGTCAGTTATCTTCTACTATTTATTTTTTGATATAGTTGCTTTTGGTTTTATTTTTGGGTTTCATGACAGAATCTCTGCAACTGCCTGAGATTGGTGATCTTCTTGCCTCAGTTTCCCAAATGCTGGAATTCCACATCCATATGCTACCATATCCAGCACCATTAAATCTTTTTTTTAAAAATTTTTGTACCTGTTTTTGTTTTTTTTTTTAAGATTTGTTTTTGTCATATTTATGTGGGTTGGTTTGCCTTCGTGTATGTTTATGCATTGCATATGTAGAATGCTCACAGGGACTAAGAGAAGGCATTGGATCCCCTGGGATTAAGAGTTATAGATGGTTATGAGCTGCCATGTAAGTGCAGGGAACCAAACCCAGATTGTCTGGAAAAGCAGCGAGCATTCTTAACCTCTGAGCCATCTCTCCAGTCATCTCTCACTCACCAATTCTTTATGTATTCCAGATATAAGTCTTATGTCAGAGGTAAATACAGATTTTTTTTGCCTTGTCTTTTCTTTCTTTTTTTTTTTTTTGGTTTTTTTTCGAGACAGGGTTTCTCTGTGTAGTCCGGGCTGTCCTGGAACTCGCTCGGTAGACCAGGCTGGCCTCGAACTCAGAAATCCGCCTGCCTCTGCCTCCCAAGTGCTGGGATTAAAGGCATGCGCCACCACCGCCCGGCGTCTTTTCTTTTTTTAAATGATGTCTTTAGAAAAACAAAGTTTTCAGTTGATTATATCCAATGTATCTTTTGGGAGGATAGTTGGGACAGGGTCTATGTCACCTTGGCTGTCCTAGAGCTCACTCTCTCGACCAGGCTGGCCTGGAACTCACAAAGATCCACCTGCCTTTGTGTCTCAAGTTCTGAACACCCAGATAGTTCATCATTTTAACAGTTTAGGCATAGATGTTTATGAAGTATAGAGTTTTAACAGCTTTATTCAGTTATAATTCACACAGACTACTGCCCATCTACTTGAAATATGCAATTGTAGCATAGTATGTATGTAGAATCATGTGACTATCACCATAGTAGACTTTGAAACATTCCCCTCCAAAGAAGCCCCATACCCATCAGTGGTCATCCCCAGAAGTCACCTTTATCTTCCCAATAACCAGCAGTTTACTTTCTATATACATAGATTTGCCTGCCTGGGACATTTCATTCAGTGCCTCTGCTTGGACCATCATAGATGTGGTCCTTTGTGTCTGGCTTCATTCTCTTTAGCATGGTGATATCAAGGTCTAGCCATAATTTAGTACACATGGGGACTTTATGCCCTTGGATTGAGTAATATTTGTCCATCACCTGATGGACAGATTGCTTCTATGTCGGACTGTTACGCTCTCTCGTCTAAATATTGTACAAGTTTTTGTGTAGATATATGCTTCAGTTTTCCTGGGCATATACCTAGGAGTGAAGTTTTCTTCCACATAATGACTCTTGGACAAATTACAGGTGGGGTTTGATGGCACACACCTTGAGTTTTCCAAAGTGGCTGGAATCTTATATCCCAGGATGTACAAGGATTTAGCTTATACCTGTCTTCAGCGTTTGCTGCCATGTGTCTGGCTTTCCCTCTTAGCCATCCTGTGGGCTGTGGAGTGGTATCTCCCTGTTGTTTGGATGTGTGTTCCCAATGACTACTGAATGATATGTTGGACGTCTCTTTATGTAGTCTATTAGCCATTTACATATTTTCTTTGAAGAAATGCCTATTCAGAGCCTTGTAAACTTGTAAACTGGATGTAAGAAACTGATTCTATATTAAAATGCTATAGTGAAGTATGGGATAGGGGAGGGGCTGAGAGTCTGAGTGTAGTTCAGTAGAGACACCATGAGGATACCAACTACAGGGACCCAGCTTGCTTCTTGCTTGCTTTCTCTTCCTCTCTTCCTCTTCCTCCCCAACCCCTTTCTTTCAAAATTCCCTTTGGCTTTTTAGGGCATGATTTTTCTCTTTTGTTTTGAAACAAGGTCTCGTTAGGTAGCTCTCTCTGGCTGGCCTGAAACTTGCTACATAGACCAGGCTGGCCTCAAACTCACAGAGCTCCATCTGCCTCTGCTTCCCTGATGCTGGGGTTAAAGATGTGCACCAGCACTCCCAGCCATCGACCTCAAAGGAATGACTCTCCTGCCTCAGCCACTGAGCTTCTGAGGCATGTACTACCCTGTCTGGTTTAGTGAGGTGTTTTTGTCCTTTGAGGTGAGGTCTCACCCTTTGGCTCCAGCTAATCTCCACTTCACAGTTTTCCTGCCTCACCTTTGCCGATCCTAAGTTATAGGCAGGAGCCACTCACCTGGTTTAGAAGCAATTTCTGATTTCCGATTGTTTTTTGAAACGCGCTCTCATTCTGTAAGCCCAGGCTGGCCTGGAACTCACTGTGCATCTCTGGCTGGCCTTGCTTTTGCCTCTGTAGAGCTTAAGATTACAGGCATGTGCCACGATGCTCAGCTATATAAACACTTTCTTAACTCAAGTTCCTAATCTAAAGTTTGATGCAAAATTCTACAAACTCTTAATTTTGGGGGGAGAAGATGGTTCCCTGACTTTCATTGTTTTTCACAATAATCCCCCAGTAGCAGCATGTTATGAGGCAGTGCCTCCTGACCTAGTCCCTTCTCCCCACCCCATCCCATTTTTAGACAGCATCTCACTGTGTAGCCTTAGATGGCTCTTGAACATTGATCTACTCTAGATCTTGTCTACTGTGTATCAGGCACTGGCTAGGAGCTGAGCGTTCAGAATGAGCTAGACACCAGGCCCCTTAAGGAGCTCACAGTTGCAGAGATGGATAAGTAGCTATCATCTAACAGTATGATGTATGATATATCATTTAAAAGTATGTTATATATCATATAACAATATGACAGGCATCACATATGGGATATGTAAATACAAAGCTGTTTCATAGGACAACTACCTCACGCAGTCAGTCATTCCATGACTTGGTCCGTTCATCTGTCCTTTCTCTAGTTGCATAACAAACACCTGTTGAGCATCTACTCCTGGTAAAGCCCTAGCCAGATGCCGCAGCCGGGTCTGGGTCTTAGAGGGTAAGGAAAGTTAGGAGGATGGAAGGAAGTTAGCTGCAGGATACTCAAACCAGAGGGCTCAGCCTGTGCAGAGCCACAGATAGAAAGGCGTAGAGGTTCTCCGTACAGTGTGAGCAGGAAGGAGTGGCTAGCTTACAGAGGCTTTGTGGGCTGTGGACAAGCGTATGGTTTTGTTCTTTAGGTAGAGATAAGATATTTGGGGACTTAAAAAAAAAGTCCTTGCTGTGTCAGGGGTGATACCCAGGGAGGGGCTCCCCCTTCTCAGAGGGGAAGAAAAAGGGGGAACTGGGAGAGGAGCTGTGTGGGGAGAAGAGGGGAGAACTGGTCCTGGAAAGTAAAGTGAACAAATAAATGAATGAAAAGTCTTTACTGTGGAGATATTGTGACAATGTAATAAGTTTGGAACAGGAAGACAAGAAGGGGGAATCTTAGACGGGTTCAGAGCAAGGACTAATGAGGAGCAGTGGAGACAGACTCGGGAGCTGGAATCAGCCAGACTGGAGGATTCTGGGGAGTAGAGCAACGTACAGACCACTGCCAGGTTCCTAAGTGGATAAACAGCACCAAAGGGACCACAGGCTTTCGTGGAGTCATTTCCAGTGTAGCTTTGACCAGGCTGAGCTTTCCAAGGGCATGTGAGGAAGCAGGAACAAGCAAAGAAGGATCTCTGGAAGCTGGGGCACCCCTGGAAGCTGGAGCACCCCTGGAAGCTGGAGCACCCCTGGAAGCTGGAGGGCATCTGTTTTGCAGATCATAACCTCTGTGATGCCTTCATACAAGTCATATAAATGTGCCTCTTCTTAGTAGACCAATCAGAAGAGGGCTCTTTCTTTACTATAGATACCCACGTGGCTTGGCAGGGAACCCAGCTTGGATGGCAGCCCCATGTAGCCTCTTGGCCAGGTAACAGTGTATAGCATAGAGAGTGTGCAACCACAGATGGGAGCTTTGGGACTTACTTGAGTTTGGCGATGAGA
The DNA here is from genome assembly GCA_021653895.1 of Mastomys natalensis. Lineage (NCBI taxonomy): Eukaryota > Metazoa > Chordata > Mammalia > Rodentia > Muridae > Mastomys > Mastomys natalensis. The sequence continues at coordinate 1,994,614 of JAJTUV010000124.1, read as the reverse complement.
CTAAACGTTCACTGGGGGAAAGGATGCAGGAAACTAGAGGAAACCGGGCTTGTCCATGGAAGGAATCTAGAAATTATGGGGAGACACGGGAGCCAGGCCTCTCTTCAGTAGCTGGTACGCGATACGAGATCTTTTCTCATCTGTGAAAAGGGTGCCAGCCTTTCCTGTCACCTCAAGGCATTGGGAGCTCTAAAGGAGATGGCGTGTATGACGTCCCTGAAGCGTCTCTGGACTCCCAGTTCCTGGCAGCAGACATGGCACACAGGTGGCTAAATGGTAAAAGGAATACTTTGGGGTATTTTGTTGTTGTTGTTGTTGTTTGGGTTTTTTTGTTGTTGTTGTTATTGGTTTTTTTGTGTTTTTTTGTTTTGTTTTGTTTTTCGAGACAGGGTTTCTCTGTGTAGCCCTGGCTGTCCTGGAATCACTCTGTAGACCAGGCTGGCCTCAAACTCAGAAATCCGCCTGCCTCTGCCTCCCAAGTGCTGGGATTAAAGGCGTGCGCCACCACTGTCCGGCGAAAGGAATAGTTAAGATAAAACAAGATGGTGTGTGATAGGAGACAGAAGGCCGAGGACTTGTTACATGCCAGTGAGAGCATCAAGTTAGCATTAGTGGGGACTGTTGGAGATGGCTCAATGGTTAAGAGCACTGGTTGTAAGCTGGGCAGTGCTGGCATACATACATCTTTAATCCCAGCACTTGGAAGGCAGAGGCAGACAGATCTCTGAGTTCCATGACAGCTTCACAGAGAAACCGTCTTGAAAACAAACAACAAAATCCAAAGAGCACCAGCCGTTCTTCCAGAGAACCACATGGTGACTCATAACCTTTTGTAACTCCAGTTCCAGGGTGATCTGTCGCCCTCTTCTGGCCTCCATGGGTACTACATGCACATGCTGCACAGACAGACATGCATGTAAGACACCATGCACATTTTTTAAAAAAAGTCAGTACTGGTGCAGGGGAGGAATTGATCTGAGGGGGAGCTATGATGTAAGAGCTGACAGATCAACATGGTGCCTGTGAGAAGTGTCTGATGTGATGTGGTGTGGTGTGGGCTCTATTGGAAGATGGGTAGAGGGGAGTGAACTCAGGACTGAAGCACCTAGGATCAACAGAGGTGCCCGAGGTAAGAATGTTGACTAAGCTTGTGTCGGGAGGGTAAGGCCAACGGGATGTTATCTAGGAAGAAAGGCCTGGGTATTGTGAAGGGTTTGGTCATAGCGGTGGTCTGGATAAAATAAACACAGGGTGCTGTGGTATCCCAGTGAGGATGTGGGGACACCACCAGCATGATTAGCCTGGCATCCTGAGCTCTGAGCTTGTCTCTTCTTGCCCCTGCTCACTGAGTATAGATGAAGCGTAGTAGGGGTCTTACTCCGGACAAAGGATGCCCTGAGGAGATGTGCACTAGATTTGGCATTAGCATCAACCTCTGGGAGAATTTGATTGATCAGTTGTCTCAGCCCAGTGGGGTCAGGTCTTTGGGAGCTCAAGGTTTGGTGCAGCTAACTAAGGAATTTAAGGCAGCTGTAGAACAAACAAACGGAGGAACAAACCTCTTCCTGAGCTAGCAAACCAGCACAAGCTTGAATGACCCAAGGCCAAGGGGACCAGAGCAAGGGGAACTGGGTCAGTGGGTCAGTCTTGGGCAAGACCAGGAAGGATCAGTAACATCACTCTAGTCTTGTTGACGTTTCATAAGGACCTCTTCTAGACCATGAATTACAAAACCCTCACAAACTCTCTCAGGCAGATAGCATCGCTAAGCTGAGTCAATTTCCAGAAGAAATTAAAGCTTCCTCCCTCCCCCAAATAGAAGCTGATTCTTATATGTTGCCGGGTCTCTGGTCGTCTGTATCCTTCAATGGAAGGCAGCTCAGCTGAAGTGGTCAGCCTACCTTCTGGTTAACTGGCTATCATAGTCCTGTGCATGGAAGCCAGGCATATACTAGCAGAAAAACTCCCCATCCCTCCTCCCTCAGGACTCTTAAAACTCTGGGATATGAGCAGGACCTGAACCATAGGTTCTGGAAATCATGCATGTATATTTGTGTGTGCCCGTGTGTGCACATGTGAGTGTATATTTGCACACACTTGTGTCCATGAACGCATGTACTCATGACACACATCTGTGCTCACACCCAGCATGCACGTGCCTGGGAAGACTGTGGCTTTGGTTCACATGCTGTAGTACGCCAGGTTCACACCCACATTTGTATGTCTGTTCCTCTAAGTACTTAGGAGAACAATATTTAGAAAGGTTTCTTGTTTCTGTGGATTTTCCCCTCCACTTCTTCCTCTCCGTTCTCTCCCCTCCCTGCCCCGTTCCCCCCCCCCCCCGGCTTCTGTAGTTCCTCCTCTTCCCTTTATGAGCTTGGGTAGCACCGTCATTAAGTCCCCTGGCTCAGGTCATTGCTAATCCTACCCTGTACATTTCTAAGGACAGACTGGCTGAGTCTTTGTGACCTTCCTTGCTGCATAATCCAAGGGGCTTCTGCTGACAGTGGCTTGTGGGGGCGGGGGGGAGAAGAGAAACAAGTAATCCTATGACCTCACCTCAGGTCTGAGCCCCCTGCGCCTGGCACTGTCATAGCTGAGTCGGGCAAGAGGTACACATGGACAGTCAAAGGTTTGCTTGGAGGCTAAGTGAGAGCTCAGCCAGGGGAAACAGGAAGACCGTCCACGCCTCAGGAGCCAACCCCGTCTCTCTTGTCTCTGCAGTGTCCAGTGAGAAGAAGGAAGGCTGGTCCTGGGAGTCCTACCTGGAGGAGCAGAAGGCCATCACGGCCCCAGTTAGCCTCTTCCAGGACGTGAGTCGGGCAATGTCGGCCCAAGCAGAGTTTATCCTCTCAGTTCAGGGACTTACCACTAAGAGCAAGCCTTCTGGTGTTTTCTACCAGACAGTCCTTGATGCACTAACAGAATGAAGAAGTCCAGAGTTGAAAAGGGTGCACTGTAAGGAACTTTCTAGGTAGGAAGAAATAGAGAGGTGGCCTCTAAGCTCACCCCTCACCACCTGACTTCTGGATTCTAGGACCTTTGACCCAGTTCAGCACTGACCTCACCATGAGGCAGCTGAGAGGACTCTTAAGTCTAGCCCTGACCCAGCCCTTCAGAATAGTCCTGCAGCTCTCTCATTCTCTGGTGACCCCTGCAGGACAGAGCCCCCAATAAGTCACCCTTTGAGATCAGCAAGGCAGATGGGGCCTAAAGACAGCTCCTTCACCCCAAGCCCACTAGGCAAGGATAAGGCTGGATGGAAGCTGGGTCCTCTCCACTCTGTGCGTTGACAGTCCCAGGCCGTCACCCATAACAAGAATGGCTTCAAACTGGGCATGAAGTTGGAAGGCATTGACCCCCAACACCCGTCTATGTACTTCATCCTCACCGTGGCTGAGGTGAGCTGGAATACCCTCCCAGTGTTTCAGTGTAGCGTGATGGAGCCTTGGTGGGTGGGGGCCCGGGGAATGGAAGGGGGGCACTGCCCTGCCTCAGGAAGCCCAGACATTCAGGGGGTCCATTGGAATATAGGGAAATCGAAAAGTAACTCGTGGAGAGTGGATGAGAAGCCATGGGACACCACTGTTACTGAATAGTATAAGTTGTCTATGCTGGAGGCAGGGTGGGGCACATCAAAGATACAGAAGGTAGGGATGCTGTCTCAGATCCAATAAGGCCCTGTCCTCTAGGAAGGGAGTCTGTGAGATGGGCATAGCCGTGGCCCACCGTGGGCTTGCAGATGAAGACATATTCCATTTGGCCCGAGGGGTAGGAAAGGCATAGGAAGGCCTACCTGCCACCGTTCTGTGCTAGAGCAGGAAATCCATAGCAGATGCAGCAGAGTGGACCCTGGGGCACGAGATAGAGTGTGAACATAGCAGGGTGCATTGTGAGGGTCCAGTGAGAGCAGGTGGCAGAAAGAGAGACCCCAGAGGCACAAATTAATCTGTAGTTCTGGAGTTTAGGGAGGCAGGGGGCTCAGAGAACCTGCTAGCACTGGATCCTTGAGACTGCAGGCTGGACCGGGAGAGGTGAAGGAGGCAGAGGGAGGCAGGTGCCTGCTGCCATTGACCTGCCTCTGATTCTTTTTCACGGGCCAGGTGTGTGGCTACCGCCTGCGCCTGCACTTTGATGGTTATTCCGAGTGCCACGACTTCTGGGTCAATGCCAACTCCCCTGACATTCATCCCGCTGGCTGGTTTGAGAAGACTGGACACAAGCTGCAGCTTCCCAAAGGTAAGATCTCCCTGGGTTGGTCCCTGGAAGGCAGTGAGTCCCAGACGCATCTCTTCCTCCCTTCGGGTCACCCTGCAACCTCCTTGTTGTTGTTGTTGTTGTTTTGTTTATATTTGTTTTTATCCTAAATGCACGGGGCAGTCTCTCCATCCTATTCTGACACAGCTCCCTGCTGAGGCCTTTCAAAACCCTTTGAGTGTTCACCAGCTCTGTCTTCCTTTAGCAGAGGGTCCCTGAGGGGTTTGGGGACCTCAGACCTGCCTGTTTCTACTTCATTATTGGGGCCCTCACCATGGCCAAACCTCTGCAAGGTACTCTGTTCCTTCCCCCTCGAGGGGCCCAGGTTACAAGGAAGAAGAGTTCAGCTGGAGCCAGTACCTGCGCAGCACAAAAGCTCAGGCCGCCCCAAGCACCTGTTTGTAAGCCAGAGCCACGTGAGTATCAGTAAAAGTGTGCATCACCCCTGAGGCCAGAGGCCCCGCAGCCAGCCAGGGGCATCTGACTCCGGGAGTGGAACTCAGCTCTATTCCGGTCTCCGCTGGTTCAAGAGGCGTGTCCGCAGAAAGACCAAAGCCGAAGTGGGGGATGCTGGTTACGTCCCCCCACCACCCATTCCCTCCTTCCTCTTGTCTTCATCCATTTTTTTTTAATTACCTTTTTTCAAAATTGTATTTTGTGTGTGGGTTGCCCATTGCTGTACAGCACACCTAGAGGTCAGAGGACAGCTTGTGGGAGTGGGTTTTCTGCTTCCATGTGTGGATCCAGGGATTCAGACTCAGATTGTGTGGCTTGAAGGCAGGTGCCTCCACCCCCTAAGCCATCTCAGCAGCCCTCATCCATTTTGTGTTCCTATAACAAAATAAGACAGAAAGAAATGAACCTTGTTTTGTCCTATAGCTTCAGAAGAGGAAAGTCTATGATTAGGTAGCCCTTTCTGTTGAGCCTCTAAGGCAGCTTCATGGCAGCTGACCCCACACTGTTGGAGACATGTATGGAAGAGATCACAGGGGTCAGAGGTGTGGACCCACAAGCTTGCTTGCTTTCCTTCTTTCTCTTTTCTCTTCCTAACTTCCTTCACTTTCTTTTTCTTCTTTTGGGTTTTTGTTTTGTTTGTTTGTTTGTTTGTTTTGAGACAGGGTTTCTCTGTGAATGTAACCCTAGCTGTCCTGGAAAACTCCCTCTGTAGACTAGGCTGGCCTTGAACTTAGAGATCCAGCTGCTTCTGCCTCCCAGGTGCTGGGATTAAAGGTGTGTACCTCCACTACCTGGATCAAGCTTTAATTTTTCTTTTATGATGTATTTTATTTGTGTGTGAGTGTGTGTGTTTGTGTGTGTGTGTCTGAGTCTCTGTGTGTATGTCTGTGTGAGTCTTGTGTGTGTGTGTGTGTGTGCGTTGTGTGTGGTGTGTGGTGTCTGTGTGTCTGTGTCTGTGTCTGTGTGTCAGTCTGTGTCTGTGTCTGTCTGTCTGTGTGTTGTCTGTGCATATGCCCAGTGCCTATGTGCTGCACAGCCCAGAAGAGAGCATTGGAACCTGGAGCTGAAGTTACAAACATTTGCAGATCGTGAGTGCTGGAACCTGAACTCCAGGCCTTATGATTGAGCAGCAAGCATGCCTCATCACCAGGCCGTCTCTCCAGCTTGCTTCTCTCAGTGACCAGCTAGGGTCCTCCAGTCCCCTTCCAGCCCAGGACCCTTTAGGGGACACACCTAAGCCATAGCATTCTCTGCTGCAGAACTTTCCCCTGTACATACAGAAGCCCTTGCTGGCTCCACAGCCTGGACACTGACTTGTCTCTGCTCAGATCCTGGTAGCCATTTGCTTTCATCTCTGACATTTCCGCTGGCTCACCTCCTGCTTTTAACCTGTTAGAGGCAGGTGGCAGGTAGCATGTCAGCCGTCACGTACCACATGATCCCAAGCAAAGGGTCTGAGAGAGAGGGAGCCCCACTGAAAATACTTCCATACTGGGGGCTGGATGTGCAGCTTAGGAGTAGAGTGGCCCTCAGATGACGATATAGATCAGGGACTCCACTATGCTGTTCACAAGGACAGTTGCTCTCCCATTTCAGTCCAGCTCCAGAGACTATAGTTGGGGGTAACAGGTGATTAATAGGGTTCCACCTCCTATCATGACAGGAAATGCAGATTTTTTTAAAAGTCAAACTGAATTCTGGCCCTGCCATTAACTGGCATGTGTCCTGGACCACAGATGTCACTCCCTTCTAAAAGGAGAAGATGTTTCTGTTGGACATCTTGGAAAACGAGGAGGTGCTGTTTTTTAAAGCTTTTGTCTGGTCGTGGTAACTCCCCAGCCAATACTAGTGTCCTTCCCACTCCCTGTATTCTTCAGGGATGGCGCATGTCAGTGCCTCCTCCCAACCATTCCACTACTGCCCCAGCTGCCTCAGGCAAGCATGGCAAGGCTTGTTCAGGTAGGCGAGACTTATCCTCAGCCTGTCAGAACTTTTGGGTAAATTCATCATGACAGTCACTTACTTTCTCCCACAAGTCAGCTTGTGAAGATCATTGCCCTTGGAGGACAGGAAGTCCCTGAGCAGCCCAGAGCAACCCTCATTCCCGACCTGTTTCCCCCTTGTATCCATTCCCCCCCCCCAGGCAATCCTTGTAGAGACTCTGCTCCTGTGTTTGCCAGGGGCTCTGGGATAGCTCCAGCCAGCCTGGCCCTGGTTGTGGCAACTCTCTTCTTGCTCCTAGAGTACTCCACCGGTGGGCTTCCAGGTGGGCATGAAGCTGGAAGCTGTGGACCGCATGAACCCCTCCCTCGTCTGCGTGGCCAGTGTGACGGATGTGGTGGACAGTCGCTTCCTGGTGCACTTTGATGACTGGGGCGATACTTACGACTACTGGTATGGGACCTGCTGGGGAGGAGACACCAGGGTGGGAGGCATCTTCTCTAGGACCTCAGATACCTAGTCCACTCCTGATATTTAGATCTTTTTCCAGATTGGGGAAAGGGGATAGGTAGTGAGCTGTCTTGTATATCTGAGAGTCATGGAATATATGGCTCAGTCTTCCCCATTTTATCAGAAAATACCTTGGTTCAGAGGCACACACTTCCCTTTCATAGATCTCCACTAGCTATTATGGTATGCTAGAGTTTTCAGTTAATGTGGTAGTGTTCTGACCCTATGTTAGTCCCCCATCTCTCTCTCTCTCACACCAAGAAGACAGATGCAAAAAGTCCCCAATACCATGCTGTGAGGACACCAGGCTCAGCCCTCCCCATTTGTCCTGAGACAATGACATACTCTTGGGTTTCAGGTGTGATCCCAGCAGCCCCTACATCCACCCAGTAGGCTGGTGCCAGAAGCAAGGAAAGCCCTGACACCTCCACAAGGTGAGGCCGCTGCCTGAGCATGCATGGTTCCCAGGCCTGGTTCTCCCTCCTTGTCTATTAACATGTTAGATGTGTTCCCTGTACCTTGTTTGCAGGCCCTTTAGGATCAGAGTAGGGAACAGATAAGGCCTCGAGCCTTGACTTTTTGGTGTTTTGGAAAAGAAAGTTACATGACTACCTCAAGCATGCAGGGATCTCAACCAAAGAACATATGTCCTTCCTCCTAGGACTGCCACAGCCCCAAGTATAGCAGAGGTTTGGATAGTACTAACTAGGTGCAGTAGGGTTGTAAGTGATGGAAGCTAGGATTCAAATAACTGTGAGCTCTTGGGGTTCTGTGTGCTTTGTTCCCTCTGGGATCCATCTGCCCCAGGAGCCCCATGCAAACAGCTAACTGTGGTCACATGGAGGAAGTGTCTTCTCCAAGACTCTCCAACCCTTCTATATTTGGTGTTTGTGGTGGTTGTTGTTGTTGTTTTTGAGGCAGGGTTTTTCTGTGTAGCCCTGGCTGTCCTGAAACTGACTTTGTAAACCAGGTTGCACTCACAGAAATCCGCCTGCCTCTGCCTCTCAAGTGCTGGGATTAAAGGTGTGCACTACCATGCCAGGCTTCCCTTCATGTTCTTGATCCTGACTGGGGACAGAGAGTTCCTTGAGTCGCTTGGCTGGCTCAGATACCGTTCTCACCCTCTTCTCTAGACTACCCAGACCCTGACAGCTTCTGTTGGGAGAAATATCTAGAAGAAACTGGGACCTCAGCTGTGCCCACTTGGGCCTTCAAAGTGGTAAGTTGACTCTTTCCCTCTCCAAAACTGAGCTTAAGAAGATGTGGTCCTGTCAGTCAGCCAGCAAGGAGCCTTGGCCAAGACACAGTCTCCCCTGTAGCTCTCTTCTCAGAGCCTCAGATTTTCCAAGCTGAGCCTTAGCCTCAGAGCGCTTGTCTCCCTACAGCGACCCCCTCACAGCTTCCTCGTCAACATGAAGCTGGAGGCTGTAGACCGCCGGAACCCAGCGCTGATCCGGGTAGCCAGTGTGGAAGATGTGGAAGACCATCGGATAAAGGTAGCTCTCGGACCCTAGGCTGGGGACGGGTGGACAGGTCAGCGGGACAGGAATTCTATAGAATATTTAGAGATCAGCCAAAGTCATAGCACGAGATAGGAAGCTGAAGACCCCAGATCTCATTCTTTCCTTATCTATGATTCACCTCTGCGGGCTTAGATAGGTCCCTTTGCCTCTCCAAGCCAATGTTACCATCTGCAAAAAGGGTCTAACAATTCTTGTCCTACATAAGACTAGATGGAAATGATGACATTTTAACCAGTGAAGTGCTGAGAATACATGGCCAAAAGCAGTTACTGTGTAGGTGGCCCCTGTATTCTTCCTCTCCAAGGTCTTCACCTAGGCTTGGAGAGAACCTCTGAGCCCAGCCAACCTCCTGACTGAGCTGGGCTCCCAGAGCCATACCTGACCCCCGAGGGCCTTTCTTCCTCAGCTCCACTTTGATGGCTGGAGTCACAACTATGATTTCTGGATTGATGCCGATCACCCAGACATCCACCCTGCAGGCTGGTGCTCCAAGACAGGACATCCCCTGGAGCCTCCTCTCCGTGTGTACCCCTAGGGCACCCTTCTCTTTCCCATTCCATCAATCTCAGACAACCCTGCCAGGGCTCCAGTGCCCTCAGTGAGCCTGGGATGCCTGTCCTCCTAACCAACCCCCAGGACTTCCTGCTACACTAAACCAAGGCATCCCACAGGCCCCAGCAAAGTATACAAGAGCCAAACGTCCCTTCCCCACTGAGACCTGATATTCAATGGCAGGAATGGCACAGCTTGGCTCTGGGCCTGGTCTCCAAAGAACTAGTTCTGAATACTCTCCCCCTGTGTGGAAAACTGTCGCTTCCCTGTCCCACTCCCCTGTCTCCAGGACTCTGTGCCAACTTGTCTTTCTGCCTGTACAGGGCCCAGAGAGTCCAGCTCTGCCTCCCTGGGGGATGCCCCCCTCTCAGCCACAGGAGCCCACCCCACACAAAGACTTCCAAATATAGCTTTCACAACCGGTAAGTGAAGTCACAAGTGAGGCCCAGAGCAAGCAGGTATTGTTCAGGGAGTAACTGTGGAGTGAGACCCATCAGGACCTGAACAGGGCCAAGGCTAGGAAGCCTCTGTAGAGACGCTTGGGTCCACCCAAGTAAAGCCTTCATCTCCCCAGGAAGTGCCCCACTCCTGGCTGTGACGGCTCCGGCCACGTCACTGGCAAGTTCACAGCTCACCACTGTCTCTCTGGCTGTCCACTGGCCGAGAAAAACCAGAGCCGGCTGAAAGCGGAGCTGTCCGACTCGGAGACCGCAGCCAGGAAGAAGAACCCGTCTAATTTGTCCCCAAGGAAAAAGCCTCGCCATCAAGGCCGGTGCGGAGGCCAGGGAGTCAGGTCCTGGGCTTCACGGGTGTGGGGGCCTCCTGTCTTCTCGAGGCAGCCACTGATCCCCTGCTGCGGCCCTGGTCCCTCTCTCTCCAGGATTGGACGCCCTCCAAAGTATCGCAAGATTCCAGAAGAAGACCTCCAAAGTGAGTACAGGTCCCCCCACCCCACCCCACACCCCGACTCAGGGTCCTGCAAGTGGGTACATGGAAAGCCCTGCGATTGATGGGATCAGACACACGCCAGGGCGCCAGGGAGAGGGGAGCTGGGAAGGAGGCTGCTGCTTTGAGTCTTTGGGTGCACAGAGCAGTGGTAAGAACCCAGGATGAGGCCTTGAGTGGCATCTGTTCCTACAGACCTGCTAGGAGGCTTTAGAAATGGTTCTGTATTTCCCCAAAGTGGAGCCACGGCCCTGCTCCATTATTCTGTGGTTCCAGGCTTCCTCCAGAGACTGTGGGTGTCAGTTGTGTGTCCAGCAAGTTACTGGACATCTCAGAACCTCCCTTTCCTCACTTGAAAGCATGACTGGATCCTACCTTTGTAGAGTCAGTGGCTGAAATGATGGTAGCTCCCACTCTTTACTGAGCCAGGCTTTACAATCGCCCTCTCTGGCTGTCCGGCCTCCTGCACTGTGTCTAAGGAGGAGTGGGAGGTTCAGAGGTGAAATCATTTGCTCGGGGTCATTCACTTGTGAGGGACTGAGGTGTCTCATGGTGTATCCAGATTCCTTGAGCCTGGCGGTATCAGTCAGATGCTGAGGATGATAAGAGTTCACCGTGTGGTGTGGTATGTGGCTGAGGAGGTCTGGTTAAAGTGTTCAGCCCTCCTTAACAGGCTAGCCCAGGGGCAGGCAATGGCTGGTCTTCTGCCTGCCTCGGTGCACCTTGTCAGCTCCCAACTGCAGGACTACATTCTAACCAATAGAGGGCGCGTCTTGATTGCTGAATGTAGACAGTTCTTGGATTGGTGTGTGTGTGTGTGTGTGTGTGTGTGTGTGTGTGTGTTGTGCACATGGAGGTCAGAGGTCACTTCATAGTGTCAGTTCTCTCTCTCTACCTCTATATGGGTTTGGGGAATCCAATTCAAATTCTTACGCAGCAAGTACCTTAAGTTCCTTTACCTGCTAAGCTATCTTGCCAGCTCAGAAGTCAGTCGTTCGATGATTGTTGCTGTGGCCAGAAGGAGAAGAAAGGGCTCAGGACTCATCCGAACCCCTGAGGCATCTCAGGGACAGAGCCTAGGTGTCTCACTCCATAGAGAGCTCCCTGCTGCACCAGCAGGCCTTTAACAAAAAAGGGACACCCTGGCCACGGCAAACCCTTCTAGAAGAGACTCCTCACACATCCATGGCAGATCTCAATATAGGTGCATGTCTTTTACCTCTGTGAAAAAACCTTTACGCTGTGTGGATAGGTGGTTTTTTAAAAATGCTGGAAGTACTTAAGAGAGTCTCACTCTGGTCTCAGGACTAAGGTAGGACCCAGGGCATCAAAAGGGGTTTGCATGGGAGGTAACCTAAATTATGGCTGAGTAAGGTGACATAGCCATTGGGTCATAGGGGGAGCTGACCATCAGTCCTAGCGCACAGCCCCACAGTGCTGCTTAGGTGAGCAGTGCACAGGCTGAGATCCAAAGACTGGAGGGAATGACAGCCAGGCCATGGTCGAATCCTAAAGGCCTGGGGTGGAGATACGAGGAGCCAAAAGGCTGAGGCTTAGAGAGCGAGGTGGAGAGGATGGTCTATAGCAGGCAGGGGCTACCATAGAGAATATGGCATCAGAAGTATTGCATTCTGCACCCAGAATTTAGCAAGCACTAAAAAAGAACAGTTACTGTGAACTCTGGACCAAAGCACAGTAAAGCCTGCAGGAAAATAGCCAAGCTGCCTGAGGTCCCTGGACCTGCTGGAGAGGATGGGGTCAGGTGATTAGCCAGTGAATTGCTAAAGTCCAAGGGATGAGTGACAGGCCTGTTAAGGAGGAAGCCAAGCAGAGTAGCATGAGCCCATAGAGCCAGGGGTTCCTGAGCAGATCAGAAAGCAAGTGATGATAGGCAGTCCAGGGTTGGAAAGCTGATAACTCATTCTCTGGGGCCAGAATCACCCTAGGCTAAGAGAATTGATCAGAGTTCAAAAGGACTTCAGAAAGGATACACAGAACTCATCTCTGATGTAGGGGATGAGTTTGTTTGGACACTGGAGACTACCTGAGGCCAGCAGCTCCAAGAGAGCGTCCTCATAAGTCTCAGAGTGCTGGGGTCACTCTAGACAGTGGGTGCTGAAGTCTGGGAGCAAGCAATCCATTTACCCAGCAGGAATAATCACCAGATCACCCACGTGACTCTGCAGGCTTTCAGAAGGGGCTGTGTCCCCTGTGACGCAGATGTGGGCTGTCCCTACTTCTGCCCATCATGCTCTGCTTCTGCCTTCTAGCCCTCCCTCCCAGTGTGGTACACCAGTCCCTCTTCATGTCCACCTTGCCAACCCACGCTGATCGCCACATCTCTGTGAGCTGGGAGCAACACTGCAAGCTATTGCCCGGAGTGGCGGGCATCTCAGCCTCCACAGTTTCCAAGTGGACCATTGAAGAGGTATAGAACCTTTCCTCAGCCGCCGCCCCCGCCGCCTCCTCCTCCTCCTTTTCCTCTTCCTGCCCTAAGTACCACACTTCAGCAGGAGTCTCAGGCCAGGGCTTGCTCAGATGGAGCTGCATAGTACTCCCGACCCAGTGTTCATCCCTCCTAGTCACAGTCCCTTGGGCTGCTCAGCAAGGCTGACCAAAACAGGTCCCTTGTGGTGGATAGAGAGGGTGCATTCTGTCAGCCACACTTTAAGGAACAAGGGACCTTCCCTCATGTGCCTTAAGACTTGAGGATCCCCTGGCGCTGGTAAGAAAGAACCTGCTGGCACAGCTTAAGGGCACCAGGACCGTGTAGTCTCAAACCCCTCCCCTAGGTTTCATCCCCTGCTCAATATATCTCCCTTGGTTTCCAAGGTGTTTGGCTTCGTTCAGACCTTGACGGGTTCTGAGGACCAAGCTCGCCTCTTCAAAGACGAGGTAAGGTACAAGTGCAGAGGGACAGAGATGAAGTCACTGCCACTGAGCTGGCAAGAACCTATTACCCTCACCAGCCTTACCTGAGCCCGAGAGGGACATCTGACCAAATTGGAGAAATCTTGTAGGGACTGTGGCCCAGCTTGGGGGTGCCGTGTTCAGATTCCCTTTGGGATGGAATCTATATGCTCTCATTCTCTCCGCCCGGGGTTGTTTGAATTGAAGCATTTCACAGATGGGGTGCTGGGGAGAGAACCCAGCTTCGACCAGGCTGAGCAGCTACCCCACGACTCGGCCACATCCCTACCACTGAGCCCAAAGCAGATATCAGGTGGCGTAGGTGTAGGTGTTTGCTGGAGAGTCTAACTCACTACAGCACCCCCAGAGCTTAGGAAAGATGTGAAGCCGTGACTTATAGGGGAGAGAATGCCAGGTCTGACAGGCAGTCTGGGCTGGAATCCTAGCTCCATCTTGAGCATCTTGTCTCCAAGCACACGTCTTCCTGTTTCTGTGATAGAAGTAGAGCAAGTACACTGAGGGCTGCCTTGCAAGTCATTATGAGCTTCGGAAAAAGGAGTGAGTCTTCACAGCAGTAGATCTGACAGGATCATATCCCTGGCACGTGTGTACATCTCTCCAGCAACATTATAGAATCAAATAGAAACTCTATTAGTATACCAAAAGTCCAGTTATGGGGGAGACCTCTATAAGCAGTAGTCTGACTTTTTGTGCACAGTTGTTCTTAAATAAAGAACTTTATGTGTGACTCTTTTAATTTGTAGAGTTTGAAACTAGAAGGAGTCCTTGGATGTGTTTAAGGCCTCCTTCCAAAACAACAGAAGCATTCCCCTGCAGCAGCACAGTGTGGTCTCTGGTCTTGCCCCTGTATTGCCCAACTTATTTATGATCTCTGGGTGTCCAGACTGACTCCTATTTCTAGAAAATTCTGACCAACATGGAGCAAATGCACTGAGCTCCTTCTCCCTGGGATGGCTTTCTCTTCTTTTTCCCCACTTTCATTTGCTTGGGGTTTGGTTTGGTTGGTTTGGTTTGGTTTGGTTTGGTTTGGTTTGGTTTGGTTTGGTTTGGTTTGGTTTCGGTACTTGGAATTAAGCCCCACGCTTCTTGTATGCTAAGACCATTCTTTACCACTGCTCAGTAGCGATGTGTCCACCCACCCACTCCAGATGACCGAGGTGAATAGCCAGTGCCAACACGTTTTATGAAACAAGTGTCTGCTACCATCAAGATAGAACATCCCCATCATATCAGAAAGTCCTGCCTCAGGGCCTTCTGTTCAGGCCTCACCCCAAAACATAACCGCTGTAGATTGTCCTTTTTTTTTTTTTTTTTTTTTTGTTCTGTGGATTTATAGCACTGTAGATTGGCTTTGCCTGTTCGAGAGCTGTGTGGGCGGGATCAGACAGCAGGTGTTCTGTGGGTCTCTCTTTGTTCCCTGTAGTGTCGGGGGTGGGGGGCATTGTATAATGCTGCACACACTCATGGTTTTTCTCCATTTAATGCTCAAATGGCAGCTCTCCTGTTCATGGACATTTAAATGTTTCCCCCTCTGAGTCCCTTGCCTCAAACAACCCCCTTGCCCTGCTTTCTTCACCCCACTCCCTCCCCACAGCTGGCTTTTCTCCTCCCTCACTTCTCAGCCTTTCACACACTGGCTCCATCTGTCTGGGGATGAAGTTGTTTGAAGTAAATTATAGTCATCACAATGTTCACCCCTGACCCCTTCACCCCTGACCCCTTCACCTCTGACCCCTTCACCCCTGACCCCTTCACCCCTGACCCCTGCAACTCGTGATTTTTTTTTTTTTATACAACGCTGTTATTGCGTAAGTAAACAATCAGTGCTAGCTCCTCCGACCATCCACGCCCTGCCCATCCCCACATTTTCTGTCACCTCAGAACATTTTAAAAAGTCATTCTTGAGCCAAGTAAGGCCCACATAAATGATTTGATGTGTTTTGTAGCCTTTCAGTATCTCCCATTCTGGGACAGGACTCTCTTTTCTTTGTCTCTCTCTTTTCCCTTGTGACATTTTTAAATGTTTAGGAGTCAGAACCAGCAAGTTGGCTAATAAGCCAGTAAAGGTACTTGACACCAAGCTTGAAGACCTGAGTTTGATCCCTGAGACTCCCACGATGGAGAGAGAGAGCACTGACTCCCAGAAATTGCCCCCTGGCCCCCACATGTATGTAGTACCATGCACACATCCAACACTAACACCCACACTCATACATACACAAAATAAATAACTTTAATAGAAAAAAAATTAAAACTAGAAATCAGATCCAAATGGCAGCTCTCCTGTACATGGACTTTTTTACATGGACATGTCATGTTCATGGACTTGTTACATTCAAGTATTCTGCGTCTCTCTGACTTGGGGGCAGGAATAGGTCAGAGGTTACAATGAACCCCATGCAATAGCCCTCAAGATCCAGTGTCTTCCCAGCTTGACAGGTGGTCCCCCATGGGCTGCTGTGGGGTTTCTGTTGTCTTTGTTTTTGTTTGTCTTTGCTCTGGTTTGGCTCTAGGCATTTCACAAATGCTAGATCACAGTGTTGCCCAGGTTACGAAATAAGTCCAGGCAGCGGGGTTTTTTTTTTTTTTTTTTTTTTTTTTTTGAAGCTGGTGACTAATGAGTGAAGCTGCTCAGACCAGGAGCCAGGCTGGCTCCCAGGGCGGGCGTGTGACCTGTGCTGCAACGTCCTGGGGCCCTGTGCTTAGAAGAACCTGGCAGTTGGCTTCGTGCTCGGCTGTCACTATTTCGAAATTCTTACTAACTTTCAAACAAGGAGCTCCGTGCTGTCGTTTGGTAGTAAGCCCCACAGCTGTGTGAGCATCAGCTGGTTTCTCAAAGCTACTATCTGTAAGGGCTCCAAAAGCGTCCAAAGATGCTTTTTCCAGTGTAGATACTGACACAGACTAGTCAGCAGAAAGAGAAGGAAAAACTGTATGTGTGTGATGCGGGGACCAGGTTTCTTGCTTTCCTTCTCCGCCCCCATTGTTGTCTTCCTTCTCTCCTTCCTCCCTTGTCCTTTCTCTTTGCCCTCCCTCCTCGTCCCCTCCCCACCTGCCATGTGCCCTTTCTCCCCTCCTCTCCGCTCTCACCTTCCTTTTCACCTCGCCCCACCCACCACGCCTGACCTCCCCCACATATCTTTTCCCCCTCCTCCTGTCCCTTCCTCACTCTCCCACCCCCTCAGATGATTGACGGCGAGGCCTTCCTTTTGCTGACACAGGCGGACATTGTGAAGATCATGAGTGTCAAGCTGGGCCCAGCCTTGAAGATCTATAACGCCATCCTCATGTTCAAAACCACTGACGATGCCTTTAAGTGACTGGCCGGGGGGCGGGGGGAGGGGGTTCCTCCCATCCTCGCTGGGTTCCCTCTGCAGCCGTGTTCTCTCCAACTGAGTTCTGCACCCCTGTCCTCACTGTTCTGAAGCAGAGGAGCCTGGGGAAGGAAGGGGTCTCGCCCCAGTCCTGGAGTTCATTTGTCTCCAGTTGCCCCAGGGAGGGTGTGACTAAGGCCTGACTGACAGAAAGGACCGCAGGTGTCCTGCCTAGGGCAGCCTGCGTCTTCAGCCATCTTGGTTACTGACTTGGAGCTAGGTGGAGCTGCGTAAGATACGCATCCTCTATGCAGAACCTATGTCCTTTTGTCATCTCTCTGTCCTTTCTCCTCCTTGGCCCTTCTCCTCCCACTAAGAAATGACCATGACCTTGGCATACATACATTACTCGTGAAAGGTGCCTCCCTGCCCAAACCGTTGGCTGTGTACCCTTGCTCCCCATCCATGGTCCGTCCAGGCCCCATGGCTCTTCCTCTGTAGATGCTTAAGTCTCAGACATATGGGAGCTTCCTACTGGGAGCCTCTGACTGTCTTTTCCCTTTTGCCTCAAGGCAGAGATTCAGAGCCGAGAACACATTCCGTTCAGGATCACTCAGCATGGAAGTGGGCAGTATGCTTAGAGCCCGTGGCATAACAAGCAGGGTCTAAGTTCCCTGATGCTGACTCTGTTGGGTGTGGGGGAGATGAAGTCTGGCCTAACAAGCAGTCCAGGCTAGACCGTCAGACACATTGGAGTCTTCGACTTGAAGTGTAGCTCCAGAAAGCGTGATGGTGACCTCACTCTGTGTCTGTGGATCTCAGCCAAGATATTACCCATGAGGGAGAGGCCCCTGCCAGCCCAGCCTCCTGCCAGGAGGGCGTAGTACTGGCTAGCACACAACCCCTGTGACATCACGGTCACTCTGTCTCTTAAACATTTCTCATTTTGCTCTCGAATCTAACGAAGGCCACTTACGGTAAATCCCCTCTCCTGTCTCTGAGCTCTCTGGCCCTTCTTGCCAATCTCCAACAGTCTCTCACTGCCAGCTAGGTTCCTGCTGTGGCTCTGGGACTTGGACCTTTCTGTCCAAGTGGAGGTTCATCTTCCACTCAATTACTGCCAAACCCGCCTCTCAGCCTGAGCGGGGAGTGCCAGAGCCCAGGGGAGCCACCCCTCCAATAGGTGGGAGTCAGTGCCAAGCTTCACCTGGTGCTGAGATGGGCCTGCGAGCTGAGAGCAGGGTTGTTCCCCTTTCCAGTATACTTATAAGTCATGTGGTGTGAGTCTTTGTGTGTGTGTGTGTGTGTGTGTGTGTGTGTGTGTGTGTGTACACTCAGCAGTACCTGTCAGGTGCAGGTGTGAGGTGCAGTCCTGGGACCATGAAGGGCTACTGTTAAGCTATGAGGCTTTATTATTGCCTCAGAAATGGGAAGCCCAAAGTCCTATTGATTTCCTGTTTCAGCGTTTTGGGGACCTCCCCTCCCTAGGCCAGACAGCTTCTGGGGGACAGCCAAGTGGTACCCAGCTAACCTGGCAGAGGCTCAGATTTCCTTTCCCTTTCAGCCCCCGGGGGTAACTTTCTGGGAGGACACTGGGCAAGGCTGGCTGAGTGGGGAGGGAGGGCTAGGTTGACAGATGTGACATCACTGCCCCTTTGCTGGAAATAAAGTGGAGCTTGTCTCTCTTGGTTGTGTGGGTTGCACTGGAAGCTGCCACCTCCTGGCCTTTAGTCTGTCCTGCCACACACTGACTAGTCTGAGACAGCGGCAAATGTTCTGTGTTCTTATGTGGTGCTGTGAGACCACACAGCTCCCAAGGAGAGGGACTGCACAGTCCTTGCCATGCAGCCCTGCCCAAGGATGGTTGCCTGTGGGAAAGACCAGACGCCTTGAAGAAGACTCGCAGCCTCCCAACTCCAGGCCGACCCCTTCTGCACTAATATCAGAAACTAGATCTTAAAAGTCAAAAGAAATCTTCCTTCCTAGTCATCCCCCAACCCATCCACCCCACTGGTCCCCAGATAAGACCATTGCACCTTTACCTGGGAGTGCAGGCAGTGGGTGGCTGTTTCTGGCACTTGGACCCTGGACTCCAGCAACAGGAGCTACATATACTTTGTCCCCAATAGACTTGTCCAGCCTCTGCCCAGCCCTGGCCTAGGACAGAGATGAACTTTGTTTAATTTCTGAGGCAGAGATGATGGTCCCAGAGTCTGAAAATGAAACCTGTTTGCACCTTCATTCACACGAACTATGATGGGGTTACACATTTTTTACTTGCTCTGTGCATAGTGTGTTTGTTGTGTGTGTTGTGTGTCTGTCTGTGTATGTGTGTGTATGCTCTTGAGTGTATATTCTTAAAGAAGAAACGTTACAAAGAAAATATAGTATGATTTGTCTGTATTGAAACAACAACGTAAATAAATAAATGGTTGACCAGTCCGCAGTCAGAGTCTGTTTCTCTTTTCATGGTGAAATGGCCAGAACACACAGGTGAACAGCAGTGCTGCCATGTCTGAGGAGACTAATCCCTTCCCTCTGCTCCTAGGTAGAAGGCTTAGAGCAGTGGTTCTCAACCTGTGGGTTGTGGCCCCTTTCACAGGGGTAGCCTAAGACCACTGGAAAACACAGACATATCTACATTACGATTTATGACAGTAGCAAAATTACAGTTATGAAGTAGCAACGAAAGTAATGTTAAGGCTGGGAATCACCACAACCTGAGGAACTCTGTTGGGTCACAGCATTAGAAAGGTCAAGAACCACTGCCCTAGAGAATCTGAATTTTATACTTTAAAGGATCCAGTTTATAAACATGCACATGTATTGAAAGAAAGCCAAATTGAGACTACTGTGGAAGAAATTCCCTGCTTAGAAACACCTGCCTAGGAACATGTCCTCAACAGTAGGCCACCGAAGTGCACAGAGGCTGTGGCAAAGTGAGCCAGACTATTCCTCAGGCTGACAGGAGAACCTGGCACTAGTTTTGCAAGCAGAAGAGGTGTAAGTGTGATGGGGTCATGGAAACTTACTCCAAGGTTCCAGAAAGTTGCCAGGGCCAGGCAGTATGCTATAGGGCCAGATTTTCCAGGAGGCCTTGAGTGGCCACCGTATGAATCGGTAAGAGTGAACCCCAAGTTACAATGAAGACATTAAGATTTGTGAGATGCCAGGACTTTGGGGTCTCCTCCAAGAACGCTGCAGGTCTGGAGTAGAACTAGGCTAAGACAGTTTATCTGGGTCCCAGGCAGCAGAGGGCTCGTACTGGAGATGCAGGGTACTGAAGGTTCTGAGAGCCCAGGTAGTTCCACCAAGAGCTCCAGATGCCAAGCTTTGGGATTTGGTGTTAGCTGAGAGCGAGCTGTTTAGTAGAGTGCTTGCCTAGCACACAGGAAGCCTGGGATTGATTTCCAGCACTGAATGAACCAGGCCTGGGGACATACCTCCACCATCCCAGCACTGAGGCCATTTTGCTACATCATGAGTTTGAGGTTAGTTCTCATGAAATGATACCTTTAAGGAGAAAAGAGAAAGAAAGAAAACTGTATAATAACTACATACCTGCTTGTCTTAAAAGTGTAATCCAGAGAAAGGTCCCGAGTTCAATTCCCAGCAACCACATGGTGGCTCACAACCATCTGTAATGGGATCCAGTGCCCTCTTCTGGGGTGTCTGAAGACCACGACAGTATACTCAAATATATAAAATAAACCTTTTTTTTTTAGAAAAGTGTAATCAACTGGGGCTGAATAGATACCTCAGTGGTTAAGAACCTGACTGTTCTTGCAGAGGACCCAGATTCAATTCCCAGCATGCACATGGCAGCTCCCAACTGTCTATACCTCCAGGTCTAGGTGAGCTGACATCTTTGGGCACCAGGCATACACTCGCTGTACAGATAGATATACATGCAAGAAAACCACATTAAATCACTACATGGGACAGAGATGTGTATGCTCAATAAATATCTGTTGAATAATTAAATCTGCACCTTTAAAAATAGTATAAAAGACAGGGCTGGGAGATGACTCGGTCAATAAAGTGCCTGCCTAGCAAGCTAAAGATCTAAGTTCAGATTCCTGGAAGCTTACTGGCCAGTTGGTCTAGCCTACTTGATGGGGACCTAAGGCCTCAGAACCAACACAGGATTTTTCTTTGACACCCATCCCAGATACGTGCACCCATACACATACAAAATAAGCACACACATACACACATTTTTTAAAAATTAAAAGCATAGGCAGTAAGAACTCCTGGGGTCTAATAATGACGTTTTATATAAATAGTCAAGTCCAGAGAATTCAATGGTGCCTCCAATTTTAAAGTTAGCATGAAGCTTTCTGGTGTTGAAATGTCAACCTAGAGGGCTCAACTTTATGGTTACCAGTCATACACAGTCATTGTAACTGTCTCATCAAAATCTAACTCCTTTGCTCTACTGCCCTTCCAAATCACTTGACTAAGAGAATGCCAACCATGGAGCTGTCCAAGAGCTCAGCGTCCCAGACTGGACAGATTAGCATCAAGGTGGACTGGTGGCCTCAGGCTTCTACAAATGGAACTCCCGTGGCTATTGGGGACAGCTGCACTTTAAGGGGCTTGGCCTCACTTCCCTTTACAGGGTCCTCAAGCCTCCTCACCATGGCGTTTCCCATCATCTCCTGTATGGCCTCGCTATCGATGTCACCGAAACAGATTTTGCACCTCCCTGCCACCCACATCTCTTTCCCTCCTCTTTTATCACTGTGGAAAAGTTGATTCTTCTTCCTGGAAACTAATCCTTGACCAGCTAGCTACAATAAAAGAAACACTGACACATAAGGAAAGGCTTTGGAACATTCCAATGTGATTGCAGAAATAAAATTTTAATCCATGGGTCAAAAGGTAAAGCAGAGGACACCTCCGAGAAAGAATATGGGGTGAGAGGGTGCCTGCAATCCTGGTAACCAGTGATCCTCACCCTCAGGAGGCAGAGGCAGGAGGATTACACACGTTCAAGGATAGTCTGTCTTCCAGGCACGCAAAAACAATGAGATGAAAAATAGAAAAAATATTTGAAAATAGATGAGTCAAGCATTGAGTTGTATTAATAAACAAGCTCGGGGCTGGAGCGACAGATCAGCAGTTAACACACAGAGGACCTACGTTCAAGCTCACAAGCATCTGTAACTCTAGTTCCAGAGCATCCGACTCCTTATTCTGGCCTCCTTGGGGCACCAGGTATGCATGTGATACACAGACCTACATGCAGGTAAAACATCCACACACATAAAAAATAAAACTAAGGAAAAAAGGAACTATTCTAGAATTTGTTAGTGTCCAAACTGAGAGGTCACACTGAGTGTCAGGACAGGAAGCAATAGCATCCTGCAATACTGTAAAATATCAGGATTAAAAGAAGATATATAAAAAGAAGATAAGAAAGCTTCCAGGGAGAATAAAACTAAGGAATAATGTGAATGATAATGTCATTGGGTTTCTCTCCAACAATTGCTGAAGCAACAGTAGAACTGTATCTTAACTAGTTTAAAGTTAAGTGGGTAGAATATGTGCCTATCTCTCAGGTACCCAAGTGTATAGCTGTATACCCAAATGTATACCCAAGAGTATAGTTGTACCCAAGGTGAGGTTGTCAATCACTCACAAAGGCAGAACATTGACAAGCATACAACTCTTCAGATTTTTACCTCCCATACCCCTGTCCTCAGGATGATTCTCTTCATTAAAATTTGAAAGTAGCTGGCCATGGTGGCATCTGCCTTTAATCCCAAGCACTTGGGAAGTAGAGGTGGGCAGAGCTCTGTGAATTTGAGGCCAGCCTGATCTACATAAAAAGTTTCATGCCTGCCAGAGTTACCTGGTAAGAACCTATCTCAAAGGCTCCCCACCTCAAAAAGGAGAAAGAGAGAAAAAAAAATACAGTGTTTTTTTTTTTTTTTTGAAACAGGGTTTCTCTGTAATCCTGGCTGTCCTGGAACTCACTCTGTGGACCAGGCTGGCCTTGAATTCACAGAGATCCGCCTGCCTCTGCCTCCAGAGTCTCAAAAATCCAAAAGATAATCTAGGTGATAATACATTAATAAAACATGAGGAAAACAAGTAATAATCTCAAATGACACACAAAAAAACATCTGACAAAATTCAACGTTCTCCCATGAGAAAAGTGTTCAGAAATACGTGAAAGTAAACTTATGCCATATGACAAAGGGCATCTGTACAAAGTCCACAGCAAGTACCACACTCGGTGAGGAAAGCCAAATATGCCTGTCAAAGGTCAAGAGCAAGACAAGGACTCCTGCTTTCTCCACTGCCATTCTGCCCCATAGTTGATGTTTCAGCTAGAGAAACTAGATGAGGAAAAATAAATTTAAAAAATCCAAATCAGAAAATAAGTAAAATTATGTTCAGAAAAAAGATGATCTTATCTCTAGAAAAGTCCCAAATCAATAGAACCCATCAGACTGCAGAACTATCAAGCTAGTTCATCGGAGAAAGAAGATCAACACGCAAAAAATCAGTTGCATTTTTATTCACCAGCAACAACCAACCCCAAATGTGTCAACATCCCACTGCTGTACTGATTATCCCACAGCAAAGCACAGAGGGAGCACTTTTCAAAGTCAGCATCTCTTAATGCCACTCAATTGCACATTAGGGATGGTTAGAATGGTAAATACCACCTAATATATACTTACCACTAAGGCCCAACCAACTCCACTTTTGAGAAGAAGCTCCATTTTGTGCAAAGGAGCTAAACTCCAAGTTCAGGAAGAAAGCTACAAAGTCCACTTGAGCAAACATCCTATGGCAACCTCCTCCCTCCCTTAGCAACACCCAGTCAGGCTACAGCAGCAGGGCCAAGGTACATAGAGATAACCTAAGACATGCCGCAGAGAATAGATAACCTAGGCATCCTGTGTGTCAGGTGGGTTTGCCCCTGTGTTTGGTTCCTACAGATTACACCAGAAATGCGGCTTTTAAAATATTAACTTGCTGACCCATATGGAAATTCCCCAAACTTGCTGTAGCCACAATAAATATCCTGCATCCCTAGACTCAGACTGTCACCTCTGACCCACTATGAAGATGATGGTGAGAGTTCTTGCTCATTAGCTCATAATAAAGACCCTTTTGTGTTTGCATCAGTGGTCTTCGGGGTCCGTGCAACTTGGGCATAACATCCACAATAAAGTAATTTGTGTATGTGAGTGTGGGTATGCACATGCCTCTTGGACTGCTGTTTGAAGGTCAGAGCACGGTTCTGGATGTCGATCCTCACCTTCCACCGTGTTTGAGATAGGATATCTCTTGTTCGCCACTTCATACACTGAACTAGACAGCCTGAGAGCTTCTGGTTATCCAGTCTCCAGTTCAGCTTCCTAGTAGGGCTTCATTGGGATAACAGATACTTGAGTTACTTTGCCCAGCTGTTACTTAGTTTGGGGGACCAAACCTGACTCCACAGGCTTATCTAGACATCACCTCACCCATGGAGCCATCTCCCTGGTTCACAATAAAATAATTGGTAAGGGGAGTACATAGGATCCATTGAGCAGGCTGTTAAACAAGAGAGATACGGTGGTGGGAAGGGAAGAACCAGGATGATACCGGACGCTGTATGTGATGAGCAGGAGAATGAAAAGGACCAGAAATGATGGGAAAGGTCTGAATAGACTGGCTGACAGATTAAGAGAATATGCTATTTTTATCAGAATTATGCATAATTCTGGGTAAGGATGTTCAATATGCAGTCATGCACCACACAGTGATATCATGGTCAATAATTCTACCATAATTAGGACAACTGATCATATAACATTAAGTCTAGTAACAAACACTATGTCTATCTTAGTTTATGGAGGATACTCTATGATCCTCATATAAGAACATCTAATAACACACATCTCAGATCTATACCCATCATCAAGCAATCTGAGATGTACGTACGTTCTCTCTACATAGACTGACCATATATGTATATTCTGCACACACAGGCAATTTTTCAAGCCATTTATCTCAAGGTTTCTCTTTCTTCTTCTTCTTCTTCTTCTTCTTCTTCTCTCTTCTTCTTCTTTCTTCTTCTTCTTCTCCTCCTCCTCCTCCTCCTCTCCTCCTCCTCCTCTCCTCTTTCTCCTCCTCCTCCTCCCCCTCCTCCTTCTTCTTCCTTCTCCTCCTCTTCTTCCTCCTCCTCTTCCTCTTCCTCCTTTTTCCTCTTCTTCTTCCTCCTTCTTCCTCCTCTTCTTCCTCCTCCTCTTCCTCTTCCTCCTTTTTCCTCTTCTTCTTCCTCCTTCTTCCTCTTCTTCTTCCTCCTCTTTCTTCCTCTTCCTTCCTCCTTTTTTCCTCTTCTTCCTCCTCCTCTTCCTCCTCTTCCTTTTTGGGTTTTCAAGACAGGGTTTCTCTGTGTAGTCCTGGCTCTCCTAGAACTCACAATGTAGATCAGAATGCTCTCGAACTTGAGATCTGCCCACCAAAGGTAACTTGGGAAGGAAGGACTTCATCTTATACTTCCAGATAACAGTCTGTCACTGAGGGAAGTCAGGGCAGGAACTGAAGCAGAGGCCATGAAGAAACACTCCTTTCTGGCTTGCTGTCCATGGCTTCTGCAATCTTCTTACTTTGTGGGCAACACCCACAATGAGCTAGACTTTCCTACATCAACCACTAGTCAAGACAATACCCACAGACTTGCCTAGAGGTCAAACTTATAGAAGCATTTTATCAGTTAAAATTTCTCCTTTTTAGATACATGTAGGGTTGTGTCCAATTGATAAAAACAACAACCAGCAGCTGAAGCAACCATAGGTTAATTTGTGGAAGGAATCAGAAATATGTGTTTGGATGGAGAAAACCTAAACATTCATTCTCAGGAGCTGAGAGGAAACCACCTGACGACATACCAAACTAAAAGACAGAGGAAAAATATGCGCCGATTATTTGGATGCATGGAAGTGACCACTGTATGAGGTATGAGGAAGGAAGATATACTTCATTATTTCCCTAATAGGCCTATTTGATTTTTTTTTTTTTTTTTTTTTGGTTTCCAAAACAGGGTTTCTCTGTGTAGCCCTGGATGTTCTGGAAGTCATTCTGTAGACTAGGCTGGCCTGGACTCAGAGATCCATCTGTCTCTGCCTCCCAAGTGCTGGGATTAAAGGTGTGTACCACCACTGCCTAGCAGACCTATTTGATTTTTAACTTTGTAGATCTTTTATTTGTTGTTAGTTCTCAAAACAGAAAAATGTCCCTTCTTACTGTGTGTTAAGTCTGCTTTCTCAGGAGTTCTGTTTCTAGCTCACATGGGTCGCAGTTTTCTGGGCTGACTGTAAGCATGTGATTCACTCTGCCTGTGGATGAGTCTGCAGGTGGCCATAGTGGGGGGTGGAGAAGTCAGGCCAAAGGCCCAAGTATGTCAACTTAGGGAGAGTATTCATGGAGATACATCTGCACTGGTTCAGTGTCCTGTGTCTTCATCTTCGTCCCCAAGAAGATATCCTTTTGTTAAATGTATTTTCAGTCTATTCATGGAAGTGTTTTGCATGTATGTTAAGTGCACCAAGAAGAGGGTGTCCTCCAGAACTGAAGTTGTAGATGTTTGAAGCTGCCACACGGGTGCTGGGAACTGATCTTGGGTCTCTGCAAGAGCAGCCAGGACTTTTAACCACTGAGCCATCCAGCCCCAAGAATGTATCTTTGACCTTCATACCCACACAACAGAGTTCATGCAAGAAGGAGGGAAGGGAAAGGAAGAAGGAAGAAAGCTGGGAGAAGGTGTGTATGGTAACCCAGGAGACATCTTGGCTATTTTCTGCAGGTCACAGAGAAAGGACAAGTTCGACCGTGGCGGGGAGCCATGTTGATTGTTATAGTAAGTTGGTAGATGGGTTAATAATTCCCAGTTATAGGACGTGCAGAACTGTTAGGACAGGACCACAGCTGTTCTCTGGGGGTCTTATTTCAAGTATCATAAAATTAGTAACAGTACAAATGCTTAATGACAAAGAACCGAGACTGGGAACTGAGAAAGCAATCCCATACTACAGAGAGTGCTGCAGCTGATAGGAAAAGATAAAGCTGGGCTGGCAAGATGGCACAGCGGGTGAA
The DNA here is from genome assembly GCA_021653895.1 of Mastomys natalensis. Taxonomy (NCBI): domain Eukaryota; kingdom Metazoa; phylum Chordata; class Mammalia; order Rodentia; family Muridae; genus Mastomys; species Mastomys natalensis. The sequence goes on along the minus strand of JAJTUV010000124.1, from coordinate 1,968,084 downwards.
GGCACTTGCCTCACAGCCTGATGACTTCAGGTTGGTCCCCAGAAGCCATGTAAAAGTAGAAGGAGAGAGCCAACTCCAGAAGTTTCCGTCTGACCCTCATGTTAAGGGCTGGTGCGATGATGCTCAGTAAGAGCAGAGGACCCAGGTTTGGCTCCCATCCTGCTCCCACATCAGGCTGCAGACAGTACCAGGGGACCAGACGCCTCCTCAGCTACCTGATGCACGAAGTACATATACACTCAGGCACACATAAACGGAAGATATTTTAAAAAGAAAAAGAAAAGAAGATTGAACCTGTGTTGACATGGAGAGATATACATGAGAAAAAGAAATCAATTCCTGAGAAGCAATAGCCGAGCAGTGGGTGTAAATGAGTCAGTTTTGCATACAGAAACACCCACTAGGGCACAGACCAAAGTCTGGAGGAGCAGTCACCACTTAATTAACAGTACATATCTCTGGAAATATGAGGGATGCCAGGTGTGGAGCGATCTTTCACTTTCAATTTAACCTTCTTCTGTAAACTGAAATTCTTGCATATGGTCTGTCCAAGGGATGCCATTGTGTGTGAGTGACCTTTTTAT